>JAOVVA010000041.1:7816473-7831692 GCA_028565275.1 Leiocassis micropogon
TTTTAAATTTTTTTATGAATTTACTGTTGTACTGTTGATAGCTCCGATGGGTCACAATCATTTGCTAACCTCATAATGTGTTGCAACTGGCAGCAGTTTAACAAAAAATAGAAAATAAAATAAAATACATCATAACATCATAATTATGTTAACATGTGGTACAGTAACATAATTACCACAAAGATTATCACATTATGTAAACGTACCTGACACAGTGGTCACGTGTACTTGGACATGTACCTTGTGTAAAAGCACTCTTAATCAGAATATAACTTTTTTTTTAAATGTATAAAGTGTTTCCATCAGTTGTGATATTTAATTTGCTGTAAATTTAACAGATGTTTTTCCTCCATTACTTTGACCGAGTATAATTTTTTTACCAACTGCTTTTTATCATCTTGGGCTGAAAAAATGTGTCGTGGGCAGGTAATAAAAACTAGGGTAATTTTTGTGGAACAGAGTATGTGCATATATAACTGGGCTACAATATGAATTTAAGTACTATGATTATTATTATTATAATAATTTTTTTTTTTTTATAGGAGCAGGTGGGTTTTTAACACTGTCTAGATGAGATTTTGTCTACAGTATGTGATCTGAATATTTTTATTACTGTTGTTATTTTTAATTAAACAGTACATATTAATTTTTAAGAAGAACATATGTGAGAAAAATGCATTAACAATATATTTATTCCAAAAAGAGAGAAGCAATCTGATTACGTCTCCAATAAGGCCAATCTTTTCATACTGAAAGAACAATATTTACAGTACACCACCACTCTCATTGTGATTGAAAATTTCATCAAACCGGCCTACATTTTGCCAGTCTGTTTCCGGCTGACATGGTTACATTACGCATTTTTATTTTGTTTGGGCTATTATTAGTATTCCAGTTATTAGGGGTCCATGTAAATAATAAAACAAGTACCAGACTAGCAAATGACTTGCAGATTTCTAATGAAAGCCACTAAAAAAGCCGTCATATTCTACGCTTAGATTGCATGACTGATTTGATTGCATATATAAAATAAATGTTAATTTAATTATCAAGAGAACCATAACAGGATGCACACTTTATTAACTGTAGTGAAGTGAAAGTTACCATTGAGTACTTGCTGACTAGTCCATTAGCATCACCATGATAGATGTACACTGCACCCGCAAAGTCATCCTCTTTCGGAGCTCCTATCGCCACATCTACAAAACATCAAAACATGCAGATGTGAGTGAAGAAGAAGAGGAAATAAACACAGGGAGGAAGTGTGTGTGTGGGGGGGAGGGGGGGGGATGTGTGCAAGAGAGTTCACAGCTGTAAAACTTTCCTTGCTTTAATGCCACACTATTTTAAGTGCTTTAATGCCACACTACACAAAAAAGTAAAAACTTGTCTATATTTTATTATATTTTCCACTTCAACTCGTCTATATTTTATTATATTTCTATATTCATATTTTTATTCTAATATTTTATTCTATTATTTGTACATCATGTAAATTTAAAAGTCTTTTTACAGCTAAAGTTTTTTTTCATATTTTTCTATATTTCTAATTTGTAAAATTCTCTTATTTCATACAGAAACTTTTCTTTTGAATTTTTAGGTCATCAGCAGTCGTATAAGCATTTCACTTCATTCACTTCTGTGTATGTGACAAATAAGTTTTTAATTTAAAGTATATCAGACTTACAAGAGAGTAACTTAAATGAACTCAGTAAGTACAATCTGACCTTGGTACCCGTCATCATCGATGTCCCCAATGGCACTGATACACTCTCCGAAATGAGCATTGTAGGCATTGTCACCATTTAAAAATATTGCCTCCTCAATCACCCCCTGCACATTAAGCACAATTCTAAGTGAGTTTTAAGATCATACATAAACAAAAAGAATCATCACATTTATCTTAAGTAACATTACCTTACACACAATTAGAAGAACAGAAAAAGGTTTCATTTACAACATCTGAGAGCGCTTCAAAGGCAGCTTAATACTGTTTATCAGGACTTTTAACAGTGTATATACTGTATACAATTATGTCACCTTAGGAAGGAATGAACTCACATTGCCCCTGCTGATGTAAACAGACACCTGGCCTTCATCCCGAACCTCACTAAACATCGGCGCCCCGACCAGCAGGTCTGAGAGTCCGTCGGCATTTAGGTCAACTGCACATAGTGAGGAGCCAAAGTAAGAGCCCATCTGCAATCAAGCCAAGGCACAGAGCAAAACAGCACTAATTATAATCCCATGTCAGCATCGAGGGAAACTTCTCAATGTATTCGTCATCAGTGAACCTAAGTTACTGCAGTAAAGTACTGTATCATATCTTATCCAAAATAATGTAACACAACAGATCAGAAACAGATCAGTAAGATATCCTGCATATTAAGAAAAAGTATTTAAGTAAAAATATATGTAATGTACAGTATCATAATCATTCTCAGGTAACACTGGCAAAAGTTCCACTTTTGAATGGACTTAAGTATAAAAAGTGATTGAACTGTCATTTTTTGTGTAAAAGTATCTTTTATGAGTTTATCTTTTATCTTTTTAGCACTCATCCAACATAAAAATAAAAGCTTATTTACGCTGTTCTCTCTACCAGTCGTTGCCTTAGTTTCTGTCTTTGCCCATCTGTTATTGATCTGAATTCTAAACTGGTCGATCTGCACCTGTGTCAGCTTTGAAACATAACAACATCTTGTTACACACAGCATGTGTAACTCTTGTCTCTTGTACACAAAGCGCTCATGCATATTGTGTGTTGTAGTGTTATCTACTAGTGTTTATTATCTTTTAAAATTATTATCATAAATTGCATTGTGGCAGCAAAATCAACACTAGTAATAGCAGCAACAAGCGGCAATGAAGATATGTCAACTTGTAATTAAACCAAAAGGTTTTTAAACAGCATGAGGGTTAAAAATCTGAGAATGATACTGCTTATGATTTTAATATGTTACACTGACTACCTGAAAATACTGAATAACCAGGTTTTTCCATCAACAGGTTTTTTTCTTATCTGATGTCATGGGCATATTCCAAAATTAGGATGCCAGGATTTGCTGGCCTTAAATTGTGAAAAAGTGGTTCAGGGAGCATGAGACGTCATTTTCACACATGGCTTGGACACCACAGAGTCCAGACCTTAACCCTTTTGAGAATATTTGGCATGTGCTGGAGAAGGCTATACTCAGTGGTCCGACACACCCACCATCAATGCAAGATCTAGGAGAGACGTTAATTTGCATTCAATGGAATATTAGTGTGTGCAAGTTTTTATTTTTTGTTGTTGTTGCCCAGACAGTGTATAGTGATGAACTGCCATGATTTATGGTACTTCTTTTTGCTAATTTTTGCACACTACACTGAAATAACAGTGTCTAATTATTTCCACCCAACGCTCAAACCCCAGCCACTGGATGCAGTGCCAGTCCCAAGCCCAGATAAAATAGGAGGGTTGTGCCAGGAAGGGGATTCGGTGTAAAACCTGTGCCAAGTTTGTGCGAATCAGATGGTCTGCTTTGGTGACCCCGCTATGGGAGCAGCCGAAAGAACAACAACTGAAATAACAGGATTATAAACTGCACCTACACTTTATAAATATTGATGAAAAAATAATATAATAATGTATAAAAATAGTTTTGAAGGGTTCAATAAAATATAATAAATACAATTAACATTTTGAAAAAACAATAAGGTAAAAAGTACAGGTTATTATTGTTGTTTTATTGTATTATTATATTTATTATGATTATTATATGTTTTATTTCTACAGTATTGAATATACAATACAGTATACAATACAGTACAGTCAACATTATACCAACCATTTTCCCTGAGGCTTGAAAGACCTTCACAAGAGAAATACCATCGATTCTAAAGACGTAAACCTACAACAAAGGGAGGATATGAAAGTGTTAGACTGAACAAAAGAAAGGTTTCCATTAATGCAAACCATGTTTGGTATAAATGTCAAATTTGGACACGTAAAGAAAACAGATCCAAATTACTTTTCCTCCACCACCATCCTGAGGTGCACCAGCAGCAATATCAACAGCAGTAGGTGAGGAGAAGTGGCCAGCTGTCACTGCATAGCCTGAATGCAAAGCAAAGACAAGCTTTAATTATAGTCCTTACAGATTCATATTGGCACAATTCACTTGTTTTTATGATAAATTAAGTTAATACTCACCCAGGTAACTATATCTTTGAGAACTCAACTGATTTTTGTTAAGGCTGTATTGTGTATTGGAGGAAATGTTGAACACTTTCACTGTTCCGGTCCAGTAGTATGATCCAGGTGCACCCATAACCACCAGCTCCTGAAACATAAACAAAAAACAAATGATAACATTAAGTACCTAGTTTTTGACAAAATGCAGTTTTCACTGAGTAACATCTGTCACAACGGTGAAACTCTTAGCTGCTGAAAAACATTTGAAGCAAACAGTTTAAAGAAGACCGTAGGTCTATTAATGCCAATCCTGGCAAAGGTGGCTTGGAGCCCAATGCAGTTGTTCCCTTGAACATTCAGCTACTGGAATGCCTGATCCATGAAAATCACTAACTGTGGACAATCAAAAGTCCTGGTTTTGGGAGAGACACTTGTCTCACTTTTCTTCCTAATGAACTGAGGACCTAGGCTCAGTGAAACTAAGCTGAAGATTGAATGTTTTCCAATGTTTTCCAATGTTTTTCCAATCATCAGCTTTCCAGTTTTGTGAGTATCTTCCTGCTGTTCTTGGTTCACAACAAAGGAATCTGATCTTCTGCTGTTCTAGCCCATCTGCCTCAAGGTTTGATATCTTGTGTGAAATGCTTTTTTGTTCATCACGGTAATAAAAAGTGGCTACTTGAGTTCATGAAGACATTAAGCTCACCATTCTCTTGATTCACAAAAGACTGCTGTGTGCGAAATCCACAGTTTCTGAGATATTCACCACCAACAAACATGTCATGGTCAAAGTTTATACAATTACATTTTTTTCCATTAACAGTATGAATGCAAGAAGAGTGATAGACACAATAATGTGTTGTTTATATATTTTAACAACAACAACAACAACAAAAATAATAATAATAATAATAATAATAATAATAATAATAAACATTTAAAGCTGGTGATATTTGAACAGTTAATATATGGGAAATATGAACAATAAAGCCAGATTTAACACAAAAAAGTTTTAAGGCGTTCCCTACAGGTGACAAAAATTGGTATCCATAGCGGACTCTTTGTAAAAAAAATATATTATCCAATTTCAGCCAAAAGCTGGAATACAGTACATTTAGCACAATAATTAATTGATCATGTGAAGAATTCAGCCTGCTCTGGGGGAAAAGAGTCTTCCTAGTAAATATACCAATATTAGTATTTTTGCCAAACACTACACAACATAATTTGTAATGGCCTAAAAAACTAATTATCTTTATAATCATCCTTTTATACTGTACCATAGTACTGCTGCTGGGTTCTGACCAATTTGTTGGTCTAAAGTAACCCAAACAAGGTCAAGTTTGCCAATCTCTCCTCAGGGGAAAAAAATAACTTCTTATTCATAAAATATTCATAATCTGATTTTTTAATAAAGACTGTTGTCCCACATAACAAAACTGTGCAATTCTATGATTATTCTATGAGTAATTAGAGCTTCATTACTATATGAACCTCTTTGTAATTTAAAACACAAACATAATAAAGGCCTGAGGATTTATTACCACTGTGTGCTGTTTGTGATACCACAAATGGTAACTCGGTGTCTGAGAAGAAAAAGACACAAATGGCATTTGTCATGGAGGTCTTCTTTGCCAATGCAGCATTAGCATTCAAAGTGACTGAGTGACATCTGGTTTAGATTCTGAAGGCTTGATGGATAGGCAAGATGTTAGTACAAGGCCTACTAATGATAAGGTCCAACAGCAACACATCTGTGAGACACACAGACAGCAGACACCGAAGGAATGCAACTGTTCTGGGTTAAGAATTTCACACACTACAAAAATGTTTGCTTAACAAGTGAATGCATACTCAGTTTTTGAATATGGTCAAACTGATCTTGTATTGTTCATTACATAATTAATTTAAACCAAATCCAATATTTATATAATACATTTTTACAATATACCTTTTTCAAATATACTTTAAATGTTCCTATTCTCGAACATTTTATTTAAATTTTGACAAATAAATCTGAATTGAAGACATTTGGAAATTCTATATCCTTATAGTTATCTCAATGCAGTGCTCATTTGTAGATAGATTAGATTAGATTATGTTAAACTATATTGTCAAGTGCATCTTGCATCTAGATACATTCAAAAAACAGTGTATATACTGTATGAGGTAATGGGGTATAGGGGTACATATGTACAGGAGTATAGGTGTATTATGTGCAATAAGTGTTGTATGTATCGTCATGAAGATTCTCAGTCATCCAGGAGAAGTTGTCTTGAAGTTGAGTCATGTCAGTTGGACATATTGTTGGTTTTAAATGTTTTGCTGCCTATTCAAGCAGCTTCTTGAGTCTGAGAAACATTGGTTAGGGCCCCAAATATATCCTCCATGGGTCGTTTTTTTACCTGAATAAGTTTACTGATGGACAAGATAGAGGCTGAGAATGACAGGAAGTCATTAAGATGTGATGGTCACACATACTCCCTTGTGACCCCAAAAGAGGATTGTTAGGTTTGGCCTCCCAGGTGAACGTGTACAGTAACATGTGCTTAATCCTCCTGGGGATGGATAAAAAGGCAGGTTCTCCGAGTGCTTGGTGGATCTCTTTCAGGATTTCCGGTTTCCTTCCAAAGAATTGCAGATTAGACTAATTACCTGGATTGTGTGAGTATGCCCAGTGATGCATTGGCACCCTGCCCACGGTGTACCAGGCCTCATACCTTAAGTTTCACGGGATAGGCTCCAGGCCACCTGCTTCAACCCTGTATACAGGACAAAGCGGTATAGATGGTGAGAGAGTGAGTGTGTATCTTTTAAAGACAGGTACACTGCTGACCGAGGTCCTGTAGTGTTGTTCCTCTGGTGCTAAACCATCCGCTTGTGTAAAAGCTGTTTGGTTTCTCTAATATAGAGCTCTGAACACTTGTCACTGCACTGGGCTCCATATAGCATATTGCTCTTCTTGTGTTTCAGTGAGCTTTTTTTTGGATGGACCAGTTTCTGTCTCAGGGTGTTGCTGAGTTTGAGACAGATGGGTACAGTATGTAATGTTTTCCAAAGATTCCCTTCAGCTTTTCAGAAACACCCACCAAGGAATGACAAGGTTCTTCCGTTGATTTTGGGTCTCAGCCCTGTCCGTCATCCTTCTGCTGCAACTGGACATTGATTTCGACAAAGGCCAAGGATATTCACTAGTCTTAAGAACTGTCATCAGGTGACTGTTTTCCTTCTCCTTGGCTCTCATTGGCTTTCTTGCCCCATTGTTTTGGGTTCTGATGACTCCTAGTTTGTGCTAGAGTGGACGGTGAGAGTCAAACAATAGATACTGTTTGGTGTGTGTGTGAGCGTGTGTGTGTTTGTATGTATATGATTTCTGTATATTTCTATTTCCAGATTTTTACTGTATGAATTAATTACAGAATCAGTGTGGCATGGCATGAAGGTGATCAACCTGCGGGCCTGCTGAGGTGTTATTGAAGACCACGTTGCTTTGATAGCAGCCTTCAGCTTGTCTGTACTGTTGGTTTGGCTGTTTCTTATCTTCCTCTTAATAATCCCCGATAAATTCTCTATGGGGCTCTGCTCAGGTGAGTTGGCTGACCAAGCAAGTACAGTAATATCAAACTAGTGGAAAATGCTAAATTTCAGAGCACCCTTGCTGAAGCACCTCAAAGCACCAGCAAAATAATATCTCTGGTGTTGAGCCTGTGTAAGATGTCTGCTAATTATTTCTATATACAGTATCTATAAGCTTAACAAGTGTATCCTTGGCAGTTGTTTGATGGAGTATTAATTATTGGAGTGTGCAAAGTTTGAAAAACAAGTTTTTATCAAAATATTAGAGGCTAGTGAATGGATTCTCTGACTAAACATTTTGATATGTTGTAATTTTGTTTACAAAAACAACATGCAGAGTATAGCTTTGAAGGAATTTGGACTCATGATGAAACAGATAAATTGGATACAGGGCATCACTTCTGTCAGATTATGTTCTGGTACGAATTCCCAAATTCCTCTGAGCAGCAATTTCCTTGCTTGTACATCAAAAAACCTTCTGGCTGCACTTTAAACAATAGGTAAAAGATTCAGAATGCATAAATAGAGCCCAAGAGTGAAAACTCCCAACATTCTTTGTGTGTGATGGTAAAAAAATTATAATTATAAACACAGCTTTTCAAGATACAACTAATAAATTACTGTTTGTCATGGACAATCACTTGCTTTGAACATTTAGTCAAATAAAACCATGTACAAAGTCAAAACATTAGACATGTTAATGGATCTGAAGAGAGAGTGGAAAGAATGTGATACATAAACAGAAGAAAACATTAAACATTACAAGTAACATTCTAAAACACACACTAAGGACTTTAAACCCATGGTGTACTTCACATGCACTGCTACTGACCTCCATGAAAGCTCCTGCGATCCCTGCCTGACATGAGCCATGTTCTTCTCCATATGTCTTCTTATGATCTGCACAAAGAGAGAATAAAAAAATAAAAAGTGTGATGGAGCACAAGAAGGACAAAATACCAGTAAACCTCAAAATGATTTTACTCTGTGTCTGAGCCAGCAGTTAGGGGAGAGGGGTTAACGCTGTGCTCTACAGTTACAGAAAATATTAATATTGGATGCCTGCAAAATATTCTGTACACACACTCCATTCCCCAGTGTGAAAACTGATTGACCAGGGCAGAGATGGAGTTGTGAAGAGAAACGGAAGGAAAAGAGCAGCTGCCTGAGTGACCCATCAGCCAAACAGCAAGGGAGTTCTGCTTGTGGGGAAAAACTTGCATGCCTTTCCACTCTTTCAGGGGCTGAATCTCAAAATCTAAAGTTAAGAGACCTGGACTTATGGACTATAAAATCCGAAAGCTCTTGGAAAGGAAATAGTACAGTAACATCAGTTAAGAGTGAAATATAAGATAAACTGTAGCTGTTCTGACAGCTAAATATTGTATAATGTTTACATATTTATCTAAATGTCAAAGCTTATCAGTTAACCTATTTGAGGTAGTTTCCATTTGCTATTATTAACAGCATCAGAATTGTTAAAAACAAAGCTTTTGAATTAAAATCTGTATAATTATACCTTTACAAGATGCAACAATATTTTTCTGTTATATAAAGAGTCAGGTTTTTCTTGTTTGTCAGTTATTGGAGTAGTCAGGGATATGCAGTAAAAGCAGGCAAACATTTAATAAATGTATTAACTACAACACAATGGCAGAATAAGAATCCCAGTGCAACTGACGAGTCCTTAAAACACAAAAGCAGGGAAAACACTGGGAAAACCATGACAGAGTTAAATAAACTGGTCTTGTATTTGAAATACTATAGCAAGACAGCCTGTTATCTAAGCTCTTAAGGATATTTCATTCTGAGTTGTTTCTAAATGATGCATAATACAGAGCAGGCTATGGCAAAAAGTTGACTGCTGAGGGACAGGGCAATTTCAGGTACAGTATACTGGAACTGACAACTGAAACACAACCTGTAGATAGTTCTATTTCATACAATTTCACATAGTTTATAACATTTAAGTATACTGTTCATCTCTATGCTATTGTTTAGATATAATTTGTACAAGTCTTGTATTTTATGTATTTGCTGTGAATTATGTACAGTCCACCGTTACATGATTAGCAAAATCAAAAAAACCACAGTAGTTTCCTACATGCTTCTACATATTACAGAAGCAAATGTTATTTTACTGTGCGTTGACCGTCCCATTCAAATAAAAGTTATTAACAATTTCATAAAAACACAGTACAAATAATTTTGTAAAATGAATTATGACTGTTTTTCTACAGAAAGCCGCATACATATTCTCAGTGTAAAATACTAATAATGTGGGATCTTGGATGATCTTGGAAAAGCATAGGCAACAAATACACCTTTCGACAATAACATTAAAACCATTAACAGTACTAAGATAGACCCCTGGGGCTGCGCTGTGGTGTTTGGCCCCTGGACATTGGCAGTGGCTTGGATTTTTTATCCGGCGTGTCCCATGAGTGCGTGATCAGATTAGGATGGTCAGTGGCCTTGTCTTGGTGGCCTGCACAAAAATATGTATCATTTCTATTTACATTTTTTGCCAATTGGCTATTCTGGAGGTTCAGACTGGATGGGCTAGACTTTGGTTCCCACAGGCATGGGTGAGCCTTGGGTGCCCATGAACCTGTCACCAGTCTGCTGGTGTATAGTTGGTCAGTGTTGTTCAGGTCACCTGGTAGTGGTGTTAATGTTATGGCTGATCGGTGTATATATTATAAATAAATTCCAAAAAGCCATAGCGTACCTTCATAACATGGAATAAGTGCCTGAGTTGTGCCCTGTAATGTTGGTGGGATCACAGAACAATAGCCATGTGGCAGGATGTGCTCAGATTCGTAGTACACATTTTTCCAGCGATGTGCACAGGCCTATGAATAAAAAAAAGGAAAGGGATTACTTATGCCCACATATCTATTGTAAATTATAATCATAGATTTTGGCAAAGCACAGCAGAACAGATACAAGGCTGTCATTCCCTCCTCACCCATTTTGTGGCAATTGCCCCTGCATTATGGTTTGGAAAAGGGTCTCTTACTTACAAATACTCCAGCAGTTTAATAACTGAAAAAGCATTAATGTTACCAAAGCAACCATAGCAAAACAGTAAAGCACTTGTTTTCGTCACACCCTTTTGCTGTTGAAGTCCAACTGTCTCAGCTATCATGTGGAGCCCTGAAACTAAATTAAATTAGCAGAACAATGTAAAAACTGAACAAATTCACCTTTTATTTTACACCATTTACAGCCAGAGCATGTAACACCCCCAGTGACACACTGCAAAAAATGTGAAAAAATAATCACCACATTTATGGGAGCGGCTAAGGAAAGTTATGAAAACCTGAACAGAAAACACTGCAAAATCTATCTAGCCATGACTCCTGGCTTTTATACTGAAGGTTCATCCACTTTATAATTTTTACTGTTTCACCAGTAACAGTTCCACAGATCATTAACTTCAGCAAGTGAGTTTCTAAGGACAAGGAGACTCTGCACAAGAGGTAAGAAAAATGGCAATAATGGACGATGAAAAAAGTATAAATATAAAATGTAATGATTTAAAGAAGAATTAGAAATAGCCAAAAAATGGAGTTCTCTAATTTGATCAGGATGCATGCCCATAACTCACCTCCCACAGTCCATCAACCCAAAAGACTCCCCCCTGTTGTCCTCATTAACATTGTCCACTGACACAAATAACACAAATTTCTTCCTCCTGGGTTTCAAATAAACATTCCTCTGTCAAGTGAAAAAGGGGGCTACAGAGCAGCTTTCCAAGCACGGCAGGAATAGAAACAGATTAACGAGGTAATTACTGAAAATTTTGGCGACAGCAGTGAGATCAGATTTTCATTGAGAATTTCCTCCTCCCTCTCTCACCAAAATGGAGAGTGTGGGTCTTTATACAAACCACCACAATCCACTGGAGTTATAGAGATTATAGACATCCACACAAACAGAAGCATGCACTAACACACACACACACACACACACACACACACATTTAGACAGCGGTGGAACAGAGAGCTGTGTTTTTCAGCATAAGAGAACTTCCAGTTTATCACACACATAAGAACTCATTAAAATTCAACCAATTTAGTAAATAAATTAAAAGAATGAAAACAAAGTTGACAGACTTATTGACAAACTACAAGGAGAAAATAAGCAAAGGTATTTGGATTATCTAATTAAAATGACAAATGATCTATCAGAGTTTTGCCACCTACTTCAGCTATACTGTTATCTAATGTTACTCAGCTTTAACTCTGGTTAAACATGTTGCACTTACTCTGCTTTGCTAAAATAAATAAAGATGTGCTTTCATTCCGAATATTTGAATGACAAAATAATGAGAAGCCATGCAAGGTTTCTTTGCTGCCTCAGTTGAATGCTTTTACTGTAAGTTTAATAGTGATGTTAGTGACACTGTAGCTTTTACTGTGTTATTAAATAAAGCCACAGCAGATTTATATCAGATGTACAGTAATATATGTTGATACTGTATCATTGTGATTACTGTAAATATTTTCCCAGAATACCAGGCAGTCTACAGTATTGAACAATGAAACATCAAATTTTTATTGAATTTTATCTGTATGGCACTTTTACCACGACGTTATCACAAAAGTAGCTTTAACGGAAATATATCCAATTCCTGTTAGAAGCTTAGCAACAGCGAAGCATGATGCAACCAGATCCCTAATTATCAGCTTGTTCAGTATTCTTGGGGTTGAATGCCTAATATTTACTCCACAGAACGTACTGCTGGTCAAAACTTTACTCCAGATGGGTTTTTCTTTGCCTGTGTGACTAGCTGCAAACTTAACTGGTCTTTGAAGGTGTCTCCTTTGGAGCAGGGGCTTCCTTCTTGGTTGACAGCCTTTTAGCCTTGGTGTTTCTTAGTTGCTCCTGCCTATCTGAACTAATGTCTTTTCAGCTGAGGGTGACAAATTAGGTTTTTTCCCAGACCATTGAAAAGCAGCCCTCACTTACCAATAACTTACATACAGTTCTGTAAACTGATTTTGGAATCTATAATTGTTTATTAAAGTCCAAAATTAAAAATAAAAACATCTTCCTCTGATCTTCACTGAGCATTATTCAATCAAACTGAGTGCTTCCAAACTCTTTTTGTGTTGCCACAGAAAAGGTACCAGCTGTTGTCATCATGATAACTAATAAGAGGAGGCCCTTGGCTTGCATGATTCAGGGTTTTCAGCACTTGGTGGATGCATTTATATTTTTGACCCTATTTGACCCTGTAACTTGTATTGATTTAAAAAAAACCCAAGATAAACTAAATTCTTTTTTTTCTATTAAAGATGTATGTTTTACAGTCATTTTGCCCCAGAAAAAGATTAAAAATTTTAAATATATTAATTAGGGTTGAACAATTAAATTAAATTTAACTGAAACTCAGAACTTTTAATTTATGCAATATTGTCCATGTGAATTCTTTCTTTCTTTCTTTTTAAATTCTTTCCCCACTGTGTGTTCATCTACTGTCCCCTTAAAAACCTTATTCCATGTGTGTAGCCACAAGACTACATGAAAAAACAATCCAGCTTTAATAGTATTTAAAGTACAATCCTTTTTAATGAACTATGAGGGAAATAATAATTTAACAAAAATATTTTTTTCCCCTAATGAGCAGGCCAGAGGCCACAGTGGCAAGGAAAAACTCCCTGAGATGACATGAGGAGAAAATCTTGAAAGAAACCAAACTCAAACGAAAAGGCCACGCCCCTCTCCCTTTAGAGAGACACCAGATCAGGAAAACCAAGAGCATCTGAGGTTATGGTTATCTGAGGAATTTATGTATATGACAGTGTTATTTATGAATTTGTTGATAGTTAAAGTTTTAACTAAAACTTTCTTGTTGATGTAAAAAAAAAGTAGTTTATTATAAAAATGACTGAAAGTGTTAAAAGTGTGAGTTACTGTAGGTTGCCCTGTAATAGTGATTGACAGTCACACAGTGCTGTGTGTGAGCATTGGGTCAGAATACGTCAAGCATCATCATCTACCTTGGGCAGAAAAGAAATCTGACTAAAAACCAAGCTCTTTCTCCTTGGACTTACCAACTATGAGTTTGACCGTGACATGAAGAATAAACTTATTTTAACAGCAGCAAACTGTTAACTGAATAATACTATACTAACAGAATACAGTAGTACAATATCTACAGCAAAGAGTGCAACGAGTGATGGCTGATCGGTGTACGTGTGTATACACTACCACTCAAAAGTTTGGGATCACTTTCTCCATCATTCATGAAGCCTGGTTCCTGATTTTTATTTCTTTCTACATTGTAAAGCATTGCTGAAGATGTCCGAAATAAACAATAATCTCCTTTGAACAGTTAATGTTGAGATGTATCTGCTACTTATGATTTGTAAAGCCTTCATAATGACTCTAATGCAAGGTGCTGTTAATTGGCTGGTAACTCTAAATGAACTTCTCCCCTGCAGCAGAGATACATTTTGATCTTGCTTTCCTGGGATGGTCTTTATGAGAGCCAGTTTCATCATGGTGCTTGATGAGTTTTGCAAATGGACTTGGCAATACTGTTCTTGCAAGAACAATTCCAGAAAGGCTGTCCTCCGTATCTGTTGTTATTGTTACATAATTACCTAATTCCATATGTGTTATTTCATAGTTTTGAAATCCCAAGAATTGTTGTAAAATGTAGGAAATAAATCACTAAACAAAAACAAAGAAATTTTCAAGTGATCCCAGCTATTTTTTATTAATGAGATTAGTTAAAAAGTTTTAATGGTCAATCTGAGCATTACCCGCAATACCAACCCAATGCATTTTATAATAAACTTATGGCAAACACACTTTCCACTGCTGGGATAATTATGCACTCCAGTTTTTTTCAGTTTTTTTTGATAAACTGGCAAAAACTTCACATAAATATCTAATGTTACTCATGCAAATACATTATAAAATATACTGTAGTATCTTCTGCAACAACAATCTCCATCATACGCATAACACCAAATTATTTGATTCATTACAGTAACTTCATTATTGTCAATTATGACCTTCATCAATATTCAGCTAAAACGTTTGTCACTCGTCACAGCAGCAGAAGGTTGTAGCACGTCCTTCAGTGGCTCAGAGAGTGCTGCAAACATCTCCCTTTAGCCTCATGATCAAAGCGTATGGTTGGTACTCTGGAGGCCAGAAAGAGGCTCAGGCTTTCATCACCCGCTGCAGGGTGCTGTGTGTGAGACATAACAAGCCCTCTGCCCTTGAGTGGGACCACCAGGACGAGAGCTAAACCTAAACACTGAGACTCTAGGTTGTCGTCCCAGGCTAGTGGCCTTTCTTTAAATTACTGGAACAATCCTCCGAGTGGCGCAGTGGTAAAGTGCTCGCCCGATCATCCGGGGAGCACTGGTTCGAACCCCGGGTGATGCTGTTTTCCTCTCATAGCCGGAGGCACAGAGAGAGCTGATTGGCCGAGCTCTCTC
>JAOVVA010000041.1:7836098-7857231 GCA_028565275.1 Leiocassis micropogon
TTGAGTTTCCATTATTTCTTATGGGAAAATTACATTTGGTTTACGAGTGTTTTGGAATACGAGCCCACTTCCAGAACGAATTATGCTCGTAATCCGTGGTTCCACTGTATATGTTATCAATATTTGAAATACTAATGTGTTAGCATTGATTTGTTTACTGGATCTTGTTATTCCTGAAGAAACACATTTTTATATTAAACTGTTTTTAAAGAACTTTATTTATTCATTCATAACCATTTTATTCCCCAGTAATAAATGGCACAATGCAAGAAAATTCACCCGATGGCAATTTAGCACCACTTGCATATCTAAAGACACAGAGGAAACCAGTGGAAACACACAAAAAAAAACATTGAAACTCTATACACACCAGAGTACGCCGACATTAGGATTAAACTGGGGACCCTGGGCCTGGGATGTAGATAATTTCGAATTGTCATTTGATTCAAATAAATGTTATTCATAGGCCCATCTGTTTTCGAGGTCATAAGATTTAGATATGAGTCATTCAGTTCAACTGACCAGACATAGAGGTTAAAACTATAATTCCATAATAAAAAATGATAACTATTTATAGGGTTATGTTGAGTGATTTCCACCACTGCCTCACAGGACTCCAGGACAGGAGGTACATAAATGGACCATGATTAGTTTGTAACGCTGTAAAAATGTAATCTCTATAAACCTTCTCTGTGTCATACTGTACATACTAAACGTAGAAAAGGTGTACCCTTGAGATTACCACCTCAGTGACAACAAATGATGCAGTAAAGTGGGGGAAAAGGAAGTTTAATTGGAAGACCATGAGTAGACTAGGTGGACCCTAGTGAAAAAAAATGGCCAAGAGAACAAAAGGTGTTCAGGACACAAGACAAATTGCCTTATCTTGTTGGGGTCCATACTTCCTATTAACATCCCTAGGCAGACATTAAGCACAGACTGAGCACATTTAACCCCCATACCACCAGAACGAGTCAGCAGCTTCACAAAAGTGATCCTGTAAGGTTTATTGTACGTAGGGAATAATTCAGAATAGTGCTTAAATGTGCATGATTTTTATGGATATAATAGGCTAATTAAAAATGTTAAATAAATGCATCTGAAAGTTAAACTCACAATATTATAAAAGCATCCTGTAAAGAACAATTTATTAACCGTTTTTAAAGGTTGCTAATAACAGTCACAATATGCCCTGTAATACAGCTATATAGATTCTTCTTCCCATGATTTACAATTTACAATATATATTTTACTCCCCAAAATACAGTAGAATATTAAAAAGCTGTAGTTACAAAGTCCTAAGACTTTGCGTTGAAGAAATATGCATATTTACATGTGCACTAGGCATGGCCATTCCAGCTAATCATAAATGGGGGAGGGAGAATGTGAGAGAGAGAGAGAAGAAAAAAATACAAACTTTGGAGAGGGAAAAACAAAACAAAAATCAACTTATTGCACAAATCCATATAAAATCTAGATTTTTTTTTAACAAGAAAAATAATCTTACTCAAGCTCTAAAAAAAATCAGACAGTTATATATTTTTTATTATAAAAACAAACCTAATATCCTGATTCATCTGAATCAGTCTAATTCTTCACCCATAAGCATACATACTCACAACCTGGTAGACATTACTTCTCTCACACACAAAAAATAAAGGTAAGCATTAAGGTAAGTTATTAGCAGTACTCTAGCCCCTCTGATCCATGGTCAATAGCAGCAGGAGAAGAATTGAGCTGTACCTCGGCCGGCTACTTAGAATTCAACTTTACCGGAGCCAAGGCTGTAAAAAACAAACACACAAATAAGTGGGAGCAGAAGTATAGTTACATAAACTGTTTACAAGCACATATTAAGTATATAACATTAAATATTTAAAAAAATGCATGTCTAAATTCTCTTGATCATATCCTTGTTCAATAAGCAAATAAAATGTGTTTGGCACCAATTTATATGAAATGTTTAAACTGCTATTACAGGAATGAAAACTAGTTCAAATTACTACAATATCTACTAACAATAAGTGAAAAATCAACTTTCAAAAAGTTGATCAATGTTTAAAAGCCACAACATCTAAGCCCCTCCTGTAATCCCAGAAGCTTTTTTTTATTCTTTACTCTAACTTCATAAAATTGATAAACATAAAAATGCCTAAGACACTGAGGAAAGTGGATCAGGCAGTAGTAGCAGAAAAAGCTGAGCTGGTTAAGGTCTATGTAAAATAACCTAATTAGGATAGAATGCACTGTGGCATTACAAAGCATGAAAGAGGCAGAACAGTTTGTGTCCAAGAACATTTAATCAGAAAATAAAGCTCACCATCACTCTGGAATCCTCTCTCTCCAGTACTTTCTGTGCCTGATCTGCTGGAAACTTCAGCATGGAAGTGATGACTTTGGCCATAGTCTGTAAAGAAATAACCAATGGAATTGACTCATGCTTTATAACATCACTGATCAGATAAGTCATACAGTAAATCTTATACTCTGGTTAAAATAATAAAAATAAAAGCTTTCACTGTAACCATGTTTAATTGACTCTTACAGAGTCGACATGGTGTTCACTAGAACTTTAAGTTTTAAACTTCAGAAAATACACAGTAGAGGTAGAAGTACATTTTAAGAGATTTCCACGTGAACAAAGTCACAGGCACATCTAAGTGGAATTTAGGGCTAATTAGGGCGAATTTCATTTAGCGGCTTCATTTACAACTACATCAGGGCTAATCTCATTTAGCTGCTTTATTAACTACAGCAAAACAAAGGCAAGGATTAACAGTACAGAAACAGACTTGGGCGATATTGTAAAATTAGCTAACAACCTGATTCTACTCTTCTAGTAAGAGGGCAAAGAACATGTCACTGTGTGCAATATGAACAAAATTCAACTTTAATAGATATCCAAAAGATTTCAGGTCTCTTCATTAGTCCTGTGGTCCAAAGTGCTTGCTGTATAGGATTATGTATGCTGCAAGAATCATTGTCTTGGAAAAAATATATTTTTTTCTGTCACACATTATTTTTTCCTTTACTTGCAATTTGACATTTTCAATAAATGCCCACAAACAATTTACATGATGCATGCTGGGCAAAATCATCACAGAATGATACTGGACATAAACAACAGAATATTGTCTTTCAAAATACTAAGGCTTGTGATAAAAATCATATAGATGCACACAACTACATTTAAAAAGCCATAAGATTGCAAACTGTGACCTTAATAGAGAGGATTCAACCACTGACATTTCACTCCAGAAAACTAGGAGGTTTTACAGTAAATGACTGATTGCACCACGTTATTAGCAGTGGAAAATGTTGGGTAAGTTTTCCACTTTCTTTAACTGAAGAAAATTATTATTGTGGGAAAAGTGAACAGGAGCAGATTAAACTCTCCAGACTAAAGCATTAATGCTTGAACTTCAGTAAACTAAAACCTCATGAGAAACTGTAAGGCTTAACAGTTACTTCCCATCACTTGTCTGTTAACGATTAAAACCATGCAGAGGCAAAAAAAAATGCTAATTATCTGTCACATGCTGTGCAATCAGCTCCACACACATTTGCTATCTGTGTGTGTGTGTCTGTGTGTGTGTGTGTGGTGGGGGGCTTACAAATATGGCACTAATTGGAACCAGGCCTGCTGCTAAGAAGCTTTGACTATTCTTTTAAATTGGTTCTCATCGTATTACTCTGCACATCCGTCCTCACAGTGAGGGAAACTCTGATGTCATAGAGCTTCTGGTTATTATTAAGCCAGGGGTCCTCGCTGTCAACTAGCTACCAATTAGCTCAAACTTAATTAACAAAATATATCAATTAATGCCCAGTATGAGTGGTGTATGTGGAGTTCTGATTTGTACCAAATATAAGAATACACATTTCATAGTTTTCAAAATGTGTCAAGTGGATGAAGTGGACACAGTAAATAATATTCATAATCCTAAATTCCACTTAGATGTGCCTGTGACTTTGTTCACGTGGAATTTAATACATCTGTAAGTGCATTTTAAAAACATGTACTACACCATCTGTTGAATTTTGGAATGAACTGATTTTTTATGTGTTACCGTGAAGTGCACGGAAAATTTAAAGATAAAGTAATGATTTTTTCAAGGTAGATTTTATGATATTTCAAATTTTGAAGTAATTTTATCTTCTCTTCCAGTGGGCCGGCTGCGATGTACGGACATGCCAACTTGACAGTTTTATCATATGTATAGATTCACACAAGCATTCAATTAGACAACCAAGCAGTCATGATTATACTGTTTTTCTCTCTAAAGAAAAAAAATATATAGATACCTTAGTTTCTCTCCCCATCATGTATTCAAACATGACCTTCCGCAGGTACTCAAACTCAGTAGGCTCGGTGAAGGGATCAGCATTGTAGTGTGAGGCTTCTGAGAGATAAAATCATTTAGGCATTAGTTAAAACTATATACTATTACTGTACCAACTTTCATACAACTTACAAGCAATGTCTCTCTCTCTCTCTCGCGTGATACAGCTTCTTTCTCTAATTCAAATTCAAATTCTCTTTGTCACATACACAGTCATACACAGTACGATATGCAGTGAAATGCTTAGACAACTGCCCGTGACCTTAAAATAAAAGCCTATGAATAGGAAATAAATATCAAAAATAAAATAGAAGGTAAATTTAACTGAGAAAGAATAAAATAAAATATAAAATTAAAATAAAATAACATTTTAAAATAAAATAACACATCTAACACATTTTAGTCATATTGATTAGAACTGGAGCAGGAATATGAATTTTAGATTCTACAAACTTGATTCTGCTTAGCCCATATTATAACATGACATTAGTGGAAGTTAACAGCAAGAGGATACCGGCTGCTATAGGAACAGATGTAAAAGGAGATCAATGCACAGCTTTGTTTAGTCATTTACTTCTATTTTCTGCACTGCTGCCGGAGCTTTTAGCTCATGCACTGACATTTATAGACAGGAAATGATGGACGGAATATTCATAAATGATTTAGTGTTACTACACACAATTTAGCATTTTTATGATAACATTTTTATAAATACAAAAGTGACATTTTGACTAAAATACAAAGCTGGTTCTATTAATGTGGGTGGTGACTATGCAAGTTTTGGAAAATGAGTGACAAACAGCTGGAGAGATTTTGGATAAGAATGAACTTTTCAAATATATTCTGAGCACCCTTTGATTTCTGGAATTAACTTTGGGTGTATTTTAGATATTTTTGCATATGAGGAAAATCTAAAACAACCAAATTTCTGGCCAGTTGTTTCACTTAAGCTTTATATTGGCTACTTCCTGACATTCCATTTCACAGTAATGATTGTTAACAAGCAAACAGCTGATAACTGGAAACATTCTGCAACTTTTAAGGTATAAAGTGTAAAAAAAATAATAAATTTCACTCAACACGGTTTCACTGCACAAGAGCAATTTATAGTAGGCAAATGAAGCCAATAGTTCTCTGGAATATCCATTAAATGGTGACTGCTGATACTCAGGCTCTTGGATGTGCCAAAAGGGACAAACTGGAGAGGAGCAGAAGTGCCAAGCAAAACAAAACAAGCCTTTGATCATGGAGCGTAGATAAAGGAGAGAGCCATAAATAAGCTGATCTGCCAAAATGACCCCAAACAAAGCCATACTACAGCCACAGCGGGGCCTGCAGGGAGGAAACCTGAGGCAGTGAACTTGCTCATTTAACCTGCCAAACAACACAGTTCATTTCAAGCCTGCTTTACTGCTGCCACCATTATGAGATAAAAATTGTTTGTATTCACCAACTGCAAAGTTCAAGATTTGCACATAACACAACAAAAAAAATTCCAAACTATGCGGCTAGACACTGAACCCCAGTGCTAAACTATTTCACACAGCATTTTCAATTATACACTATGTAAAAGACCATTTAAAATGTTAAAGGTGTTGCAGGATTTTTTTTACCTTTTCCAAGGTGAGTAACTACTGAGTTTTTATAAGCTTTCCGTACCATGTCCTCCAGTGTATGGATCTAGAAAAATCAAAGTCACAAATATCTGTTAAACTAAGCATCAAAACTTAATAGCAATCAAAGAAATCAACTAAAAGTTATCTGTAAAAGTAATTTTTTTTGGTAATTAATAATTTTCAATAGACATGATATATTGAATCCTGAAGAACATTATTATCCAAATACAAACTACTGACAACTAAAACAGTCAAGACAGAAACATATTTAAACACCATGTTATTTAAAATGAATAAGAAATGTTGCATTGACTGATCAGTTGTTTGGTCATCAGTCAATAAATTAAAATCTCAAAGACTTTCAGGGCTTAAAGTAAGGACTCTGGTGGCCAAATCACTACTTCACAGAATGTCTGTACTATTACTATTACATCATTACTGTGGTTAATTGGCCAGCCAACTTACCTGAAAATCTATGAGATACTGCAAAGAGAAAGATAAACATCCAACCCAAAAATATAGACTAGCTTAAAGCAAATATGGTCTCGGCAGTGCCACTGGCTAACTGCCCATATGCCATGCTGCACTGAGGCAATAAACTTGCCTGATTAAGTATTAAGTGCATAAATGAACATAAAATACAGAAATGTCCAACTTCTGAAAAGTAAGTCCTTTTTTGACTGATCTTAGGATATATTCCTTAATCTACCACCTTAGCCAAATACACTTGTTTTTTCACAATTCCTGACATTTAATCCTAATAAACATTCCTTATATGAGGACAGTTAGGATCACTAGTTTATTTGTGTGTTAGAAATGTAAAATGTCAGAGAAAGATTTATTTCATCACATTCCAGTGGGTCAAAAGTTTACATATAGTTAGTTAGTATTTTGATAGCATTGCCTTTAAACTGCTTAACTTGGGTCAGACCTTTTGGGTAGCCTACCACAAGCCTACAATAAATTGCTGGAATTTTATCCCATTCTTCCTAACAGAATGGGTGTAACTGAGTCAGGTTTGTACACCTCTTTGCTCGCACATGCTTTTTCCACACATTTTATATTAGATTGAGGTCAGGGCTTTGTGATGGCCACTCCAATACCTCGACCATGTAGTCTTTAAGCCATTTTCTCAGAATGTATGCTTGGGGTCATTGACCATTTGGAAGACCATTTGTAGCCAAGCTTTAAGTTTCCATATTGTGTTTGTGCTTGAGTAGTCTTGTTTGCAAAGATAAACATGGTACCTTCAAGCATTTGGAAATTGTTCTCATGAATGAACCAGACTTGTTGGAGGTTAACTTCTTTTTCTTTCTTTTGATTTTCCCATGTCAAACAAAAGAAAATTTAAAAAAGGAATTACATACCAAGTTACTCAAATTGTCATTTAGCCTATCAATACAATACTTGTTTTTTCACAATTCGCCAACGTCTAAAGCAATGACAATTTTCTGTAATTTTTCAATGTACATAAACTTTTGACCTATTGGAATTTTGAAATAGTGAACTGTAAGGGAAATAAATGATCTGTTAAATTGTTAAAATGAAATCTGTGAAGTACATAAAAATTAGTTAGAACGACTGTATATGTACATATACATATATACATATACAGTATGTACATTTCCTGTAGGTGTAAATTTCCGACTTCAGCTGTATGCATCTAATGCCATTTTTGATAGTCGATTATACCACTGATTATCTAAACAATAAAAATCGTTCAGATAATGAATTACAGAATTACTCAGTGGTACTTATTTACCCCTGTGGAAATTTCATACTGGATATCAAGTAAATTTCGTGAATCTCCATTTTTCCTACTCTGGGACCTAGATTTCCAAATGAAATACAAAAATTAACTTTCATCTGAAAGAGGACTCTGGACCACTGAACAACAGTCCAATTATTTTCCTACTTAGGCCTGGTAAGATGTTCTGATGATGTCTCTGATTTAGCATTGATTTGATACTAGGAATGAAACAGTTGTCTCCCATTTCCTGAAGACATCTGTGTGTGGTGTTGTCTTGATGCTGTCTTGACTCCAGTCTTATACCACTCCTTGTAAAGCTCTCAAATTTTTTTTTATTGGCTTTGTTTGACTCAAGGCTGTGGTCATTCCTGTTCTTTGTGCACCTTCTCCCACCACACTTTTCGTGTTCAGTTGCCTTCTTTGTCTGTCAGACACGCCAACGTCAAAAATATATACTGTAGTGTTTGAAGCACAGACAAAAAATTGGCCTAAAATTTGTCTCTGTTGACGAACTCCTCCTCGGAATACGACCCAGAAACCACCATTCTAAGCTGCCACTATGAGCTGAACAGAAGCATGAGTGCATCGCCAAGCACGAGTTTCGCTCAGTTCCTACGATCAGAGATCACTTTGCTGAAAGTATCATCCGAACAAAACTGTGGCGAACAGTGTGCTACACCTTATGAATGATAACCCGGGTGTCTTACTTTAGGATAATCATGCAGTCCAGAAAAAAAATCTAAATGTCGCTGGATAACTTTTAGTGAAAACGGCTGCCACGTATGAACCAGAGGCCAAAGAGGGAAAAGAGAGAAAACCCCTGACGGAGAATTACGCTGTGTTATTATGGAAAGGGAATCTCCTTCCAAACACTAACCTCCACCCCACCCTTCTTCTTCTCCTCCATTCCTTCATGTCAGCAAGTCTCCCTAAGTAAGGTGCGTGAACAATACTTGTAAAAATTAAGTGTTCGCTCTTTTCCTGTACATTTTTTATTTATTTATATATATTATACTTATATTTATATAAGGCTTTTTTATACTTTTAGATTTTGTGATATAAACAAAATAAATCAAGTTAAATACAGTTCACACTAATTGGGAACAAATAAATCTTATTTACATGTATTCTTATGGAAAAAAACTGAATCAGTGTACAACCAACAGGACTTATGAACAGGACTTATTATGTTTGTGAACCGAGGTTCCTTTGTAATTGAATTAACTGTAAAAATCATACAATCAATCACCTCCAGTCACTCCTGGTATAGAGTGGTTGGCACCTGCCAAAAGTAGTGCAAGAAAGGAAAACCAGTGAACTCGCTACAAGGTCACGGGCACCCAAAGCTCACTGAAGCAGGTGAGCAGTGAAGGCTAGACAATCTGGTCTAAACCCACAAAAAGGCTACTATAGCAAGAATTGCTAGAAATGTTCATGCTGGCTATGCCAGAAAGATGGCAGGACACAATGCATCAAGGTGGGTGCTGTGTAGCCACAAACTGGTCAGCAGAATGTCCATGCTGCACCACGAAAGTGCCTATAGTGGGCACATAAGCATCAAAACTGGACCCTGAAGCAGTAGAAGAAAGTGGTCTGTCCTGATAAAAATCACATTTTGATTTACATTATGCGGAAGACTAAGTAATTGCATGTCATAGAAGAGATGGCAACAGGATGCACTATGAGAAGAACGCAAGTTGGCAGAGGCAGTGCTCTGGTCAATGTTCTGAATGAACATGTGGATGCCATCTAAACACTGTGTCAGATCAAGTACTCCCATCAAGGCAACAATATTACCTAATGGTAGTGGCATCTTTCAGCCAGATAATGTCCCCATCCAAACATCCTAAACCAGGCACTTAGGTAATGCTTTATTAATGGCACGTTCACCACATTTAATTAGGGTATTTAAATAAGTTATTAAATTTCTTCTGCACATTTTTATGCATTTTCTGCAAAGTTTCAGCATGTCTCTTTAATTGTTTCCTTTGCTTGATGGAGACCCTTCTAAAACAATCACTGTTTTGGCCAAGCAGTATACATATAATGTTCTCAAAAGAGTAAAACTGAAGTGCGAGTACAGCCCACAAGAACCAGTGTGAGGGCCATCATAGTTTAATTATGGTTATTTAAAGTAAAAGTAAACAGATGTGCTGAGTAATGAACTCAAGTTCATAGCAACATCTAGTTTTTGTTTTGCCAAAGGGGAGACGGAGCCTGAGAACAGGAGGTAGAAAACATGCTCTGAACTTTACACCTCTTGCTATGTTCTCATTCTTGGTACAGACTTACCCTATCTTGGTGTTCCTGCTCTTTTAGCCTGGCTTCACTCAGCAGGGTGGTCTTCTCAGCAAGCTGTACCTAAGCACGGTGAGAAAGCAGAAAGTGGATGGCGGAAATGATGAACATGTCTTTTACAAGTGTCTAAAGTACACTTCTGGTAAGTTGACTAGTAACTGCTGTCCCACGAGGGCTGTATTTAAGACTGAATGCACACTTTTACATGGTTTACTTTTACACACTTTAATTAAATGGTCTACTCCATTTAAATTTGGGGGGGGGACACTAACCTGAAGTTCCTCAACACCCTAAAAAAGGAAAGCAAACAGAGGTTAGATCCTATAGAAATCAATATAACAGCACTAATAACCTAAAAAAAAAAAAAAGGAAAATCACATCACAGTGATGAATTTAACTAAAGATGTACAATTAGTCTATAAAACACAATGGACAAACAGGATAGAACAAAAATGGCTAGAATCAGACCTCCTTATATTTAAATCATAAACAAAACTCATAAGAAACATTTCAGCCTAATCATTAGGGGAGCTAAAGGGGCATCTACTGATTTTCTGCCTTTGCAAGGAAGAAAGCCTTCCCAAGCATCGAAAACACATGCATGTACAGCTTTCCCATTTTTACTAAAAATATGCATGAATGAGGCTCAAAACAAACCTTTTCGAGATGCTAATTAAGAACAGAGATTGAGGACCTCATGTTGAAATTGTTGTAGCAACTGTATACTAAACGGTTTGTTTGGCAAACAGCCATGTTGCTGTTTAGTGAGCTGTCCAGAGATGAAGGCGTCAAACTGTACATTTTATGAGGAGGTAAACAGCACCACCTGGTAGTGGTCATGGGAAAATCATACCTGAGGACCACTAAGACTCCTTTGCTGTAGCTCCTCCATCTCCTTTTGCACCTCCCACACTCTTGTGCCCATTTCTTCTTCACGGCTCTGCAAAGATAATGTATAATTTTGCATATATTGTATACACACACACACACACACACAACATTTACTCATTTAATACAAATTATGTCTATATGCTCTATTTGAAAAGGAAAAAAACTGATATGTATATTAAAGCACAAATCCAAATAGTCAGCATAGTTGTCAGAATCATGAGTGTGGATATAAAACCCTTTAGGTACAAATCACATAAAACACTATGGGGTACATGCACAGGGTAATTGTTTCCTCATGACTTGCTGAAGAGCAAGGATAGTGCATGCAAAGAGTCTAATGGATCGACCACCCCTCATAGTACTGATGCACCCACATACCCATGATCGTAAGTAATCAGAAAAAATAATAATAAAAATTAGCTGAAACTCAAAGAAATATATTTCACTGCACCTGAAGAATTTGCTCATAACGTTGGACAGTTCTTTTTAGGTCTTCATCTTTCTGTAAAATACTCTTTTGAAGTTGATTTGCTTCTTCTCTATGGATTGCCATTAGTTCTGCTTCAACACTTTGGGCCTTTTCTGTATGGAGGCAACAGAGATGATTAATGAAGTCATTTACAAATCCCCCCCCCCAACCAAACAGAGAAAAAAAAAGATATGGTACAAAAAACATGTCATTTTTATTACTGATTTACTCCCCAGATATGAAACAAAAACACATTTTGAGAAGTTTTGCATATAAAAATAATGTCTGTAATGGACTCTTACCAACTGCCTCCTTCACTGATGCTTCAATCTCTTTATCCTTTAGTGCTACCTGGGTGTTGAACTCTCTCATCATCTGTTTAAGTACAGAATTATGCTTTATTTCCAAATCTTCCATTTCAAGCCTGTGAAAAAATAGCAACAGCAGTTTAGCATACTACTTAAAAATGTTAGAATTATTTATTTGTTCTGTTCGCTTCTTACTTGAGCTTTTTCTCACTCTCATCTTCCATTTCTTTTCTCAGATATTCCAGTTCTTTTTCATGTTCCTTCCTCAGAGAGCGAAGGTCTTTCTGTAACCGGCTGCAATCTTTCTGAATCTTCTGCTTCTCATTTTCAGTTTCCACCAGTTTTTGCTGTAAATTGATCTCTGGGCTTTTAGAACCATCAGTAAGACATTCTCCATCGGTCTGTCCTAATCCTATCTTTAGGTTTTCTTGGATTTTAAGCTGACTCTCCTTTTCCTCTAGTCTCTTGATGAGGTCTTGAAGCTTCATCTCATATTCTTTTACCAAGAGATCCTTTTCACTCTGCCAGGTTTCTTGTTTTAATTTAGTGTCCTGTTCTCTTGCATATATTCCAGGCTCCATTTCCAAGAGATTATGAGTTTTCTCCAAAGAGCACTTATCAATTTGCATGACATTAGACTCTCTCTCTTTAAGCTGGACCTCAAGACTCAAGCAAGTCTTCTGATGCTCCTGAACCAGTTCCATCTGTTCACACAGTTCTGCTTTAAGTTGGCTGATTTCAGCTTGGCAGGTAGAGTTTACTTCTTCAGATTCAATAAGTTTGGCTTCAAGCTCCCTCAGCCTTAACAATGCCTCTTGCTCTCTTTCATTTCCCGTATCAGCTGCTTCATTTACCACAAATGCATTTTCTACCATCTTTTCCTCGTCCATGCCTTTTAATATTTGCAAATGTTTTTCTTTTTCTAATTTTCCATCATGATGTACCTGCTCCAGGTGCTTTTTGTGCTCTTCCCTTAGATAATTGATGGTCTCCTCCATTTTGCTCCCATTTTCCTCCAAACACTTCACTTGCTGTTCTTTTTCCTGATGCCTCTGCATGATGTTCTCAAGCTGAACCTGCAGATCCTTAATGGTCTGATCCTTCTGCTCAACCTGTGAAGTCAGCTGCTTACGTAGCAAGCAAATTTTTTGCTCAGCTTTCTTTTTCAGTTCAGCTACTTTAATTGTACTCTCTTCTGCTGTCTTTAAAGCTTCTTCTTTGGACTTTAAAATGTGTGCCTTCTCCCTCTCAAAGTTTTCTTGCTGGCTTTCCAGTTGTTGTTTGACATTTTGGAACTCTTTCTCTAAAGACAGGAGTTTTTCTTCATTTTCACAGGCAAGATCACTTTTGTGAGAACACTGTTCCTTGGTTTGCTGGAGCTGTTGAATCAGCTCCATCTTTTCACTCTCCCTCAAGTTAAGGTGCTGTTGGAACTCAGCCTTTAGCTGGTCCTGTTCTTTTGTCTGCAATTTGAGTTGGTTCTCTAGCTCACTTATCTTCTTTGTGCAGTTGTCCAACTCTAAAGTCAAGGCACTTACTCTCTGCTCTTTCTCATTTAGAACCTGGTCCATCTCTGACTTACTGATAGACTGATTGTCAATGCTGGCAGTGAGTCTTTGTAGGTGCTCATCTTTCTCCGCTATCTGTTTCTCCATCTCCTCAATCTTGCATTTAAGAGATTTGACGGTGTTGTGGTTCTGAGTGAGCTTGGAGTCTGTCTTCTTTTTAAGTTCAGATAGTTTATTTCTTAGTGCATCTGCTTGTTCAATAGCTAAGCCCTTTTCTTTTTCTGCCTGTTCCACAGCCTCTACCATCTGGCTTTTCATATTTTGTTTTTCCTCATGGTGCTGCTGATTCAGCAGAGATATGGCTTCCTCCTTTTCAGTTAAGCTAACCGATAACTGGTTCTTTAGCTCAGCTATGTTGTTCTCCAAATTACTGATATGCAAAATATTAGCTTCAAGTTTTCCAGATATGTTTCTGTTTTCTTCACCGAGTTTTTCCATACAAAGAACTTTCTCAGAAAGTTCCTGGGAATGGTTGTTGGCATCTTTTTGCAAATACTCTTTCTCAATTTTTAAGGCTACAAGATTTTCTGAATTTGCATTTAACTGAAGGGCCATTTGGTTAAGCGAGTTCTTAAGGCTCTGGCTCTCCTCTAGGGTTTTCTGTAGCTCTTTCTCTAAAGAACAGATTTTTTCATCCTTTGTCAAAATAACATTTTTAAGATTCCACAATTTCTGCTGATTACATGTAACCCTATTTTGCAGTTCATTCACCTTTGCCTCTACTCTTTTGCACAAATTATCCGAAAAATCATTTAACATTGTCTGTGCACACTGACAATGCTGCTCCAGCTCCTTACTAATGCCACAGATGTGTGTCAGAAACTCTGTTTCCTTATTTTGAAGCTCAGTATTCTTCTCCTCAAGTGTCCTTTGCAGGTGCTCACCCTCCATACCTCTGGAAGCTTCAAGTACATTAATCTTCTTGTATGCATCTTCTAGCTCATGGGACAGTGTCTCAAATCTATCTTTGCTCGTTTTCTCAGTCTTAGTGACCTGGTCCTGAAGAAGATTCCTTTCACTTAACGCCTGGTTTAAGTTCTTCTCTATGGTCTCTACCTGCTTTTTAAGGACATCTTCTACTTCAGACATGCTTTCCAGTTTAAGTGCAGCTTCTCTGAGCTCAGTCTGGAGTTTCTGCACAGTGGTTTTCCTCATTGAAAGCTCTTCCCTAAGATTCTTTACTTCCTGAATGACTTGTTCCTTCTCCTCCGTGTTGGCTAAAAACCGTTGTGACAATTTCTCCAACTCTTGCACATTTTCTTGTAAAGACAAGGCATGCTTCTCCTGGAGCTCTTCCTCTTGCTGGCATAGCTTCTCCTGCCAAAGGTGCAGAAGGTCCTCTTGCTTGAGTCTATGAACTTCATGGATCTTTTTTAACTCCTCCTTGTGATTTGCTTCCAAGTCAGATAAAGCACTGCTGAGGCCCTCTGAGCTTGCCTGGGCCATCTCAAGAATTTTATCTTTGACCTGCTGCTCTAGCTGTTGCAGTTCTTTATCCTTCTTGGCTATCTCTGCTTTAGCATTTTCCTCTTGGTCATGAAGTTTTTTCTTCAACTTCTCCTGAATTTCTTTGGCTTTTTGTTTTAGTTTCTCCATTTTGGTCTCCTGAGATTTTAACTTGCCTTCCATTTCTTTTCTCATGCTCTCAGCTCTTTTCTCATAGACATGTCTCTCCTCATCTAACTGCTTTTTTAAGTGATTTAGCTCCTCTTGCATTGCTTGGTGTGACTGAGTGTGTGAATTCTCTCTTTCAGCCAGGTCATTCATGGCTTGCTGTATCCTCTGTCCTAGTTCTTCATTTTCAGTAGTTTTCTGTTGAAGACCCTCTTCTTTCTGCTGGCAATCATTACGATATTCTTCAAGAAGTCCTTCCAGGTTTTGCACTTGACTCTTTGACTGCTTCAGTTCTTCTTTCAGAGAATTATACCGAGCACCAGCCTCAGCAAATGCTTCCTCCTCAGACTGTGCAACACTCCTTAGATCTTCAATTTCCTTTGACTTTGCTGCCACTTCCTGTTGAGCCTTTTTGACATCATCTTGTAAGATGTTTTCCTTCACAGCACAATTTTCAAGCTGTTTGTCCTTCTCCTCTAGTACCATTCTTAGCTGATTTAGCTTTTCTTCCAGATTCTTCTCTAGTCCTCCCGTCACCTGCTCATGTTGACACTTCATGTCTTCCACCTCCATCTGAAATTTCATCTGCTCATCCTTTAGCTTTACCTCAAACTCCCTCCTAACTGACTCATTAGCTGCAAGTTTTTCCTCTAGCTGCTCTTTACATTTCTGCATCTCACTGAGCTCAGAGTTCAGAGCCTCCAGTTCAGCCTGCTTGATATCTAGTTTCTCCAGCACATTTTGGTTCATTTCCTTAACATGGACGTGAAACTCTTGCTCTTTGTCTTTCATGATAGCATCAATCTCAGCCTTGTGCTTTTGCATTAGCTCTTCAACTGCAGTTGAGTGCTGTAGGTTTAAAATGTCTGTCTGTTCTGCCTTCAACTTCTCAAGCTCCTGCTGATGCCTTTTTTCTAGTGCAGTTATTTCACCTACATATTTCTTCCTCTGTTGTTCAATCTCTGTAAAATGGTTATCTTCCCCCTGTGACAACCTGGACAAGGAACTCTCCAGCTCAAGAATTCTCTAAAAGAAAGCAACATTCAAAGGACAATATATTCAGGTAAAACTTAGTTAAAATTATCATGTATTGTTGACTATGTACACAGGGGCTCAAATGAACCATCAAATGACATCAGATTTTACATAAAACCTGCCAGAAATTTAGATTGACTCACAGTTCTAGCACTTTCCAGCTCTAGCTGTAGCTCCCTGGCTTTAGCTTCTCCTTCAGCCTGCACAGCTGACTTCTGTAGCTCTGCTTCTTCTACCGCCAAAGAAGCCTGCTGCTCCTTTTCCTGTGCTGCATTCAACAGCTCTTTACGACAATTTTCCTTAGCAACAGATAATCCATCACACACTTAGTGTCTATACCATCTTAAACAATTAAAGATTTGAAGTGAGTACTAATATTTCAATAGATGTACCACTGCCTCAATTATCTTGGCATTCATTTGTTTGTCCTTGTTAGCCAGCTCTTCTGTGTGCTTCCTCTCCAATTCCGCTATCCTATCTTCTGTAGACTTCTGAAAACACAGAGAAAGGAAAAAAATCTGGACAGCTGAACACTGAAAACAGCCCAGATTTAGATTCCAGACATTGTTTTTCTCATCTTTAACTCTTGGGTTTAGGTCTACAGTGAAGCTATACCCGACTGGTCCCAACAACTGTCAAGGTCACCAAGATAATCTTTTTCTGCATTCACATGTTTGATGTGAAACTTAACATAAGCTCTTGACCTTTATATGCATCATTTTATGCACCACACAGCTGCCACATGCTGGTTGACTGGCTAACTGTATGAATGTGTCATTTTACATCAATGCTAAAAACACGCACACATGTAATTTTTATTTTGGTAGTCTGTTTTAGTGTTTATTTTTTCTGAACATGTTATTTAGACAAAATATGGCTTTGTTTATTTGTTCAAAATAGAAATTCGCCTGACAAAATTTTATAAATAATGCTATATATTTTATAATTTTTATAAATCTATAATTTGGTGCGCACTCACACTTGGCTCAGGTTTTACATTGGATGCCCTTCCTGACACAACCCTCCTAATTACTACCTGGTGGATGGATAGTATGGGCAATTTGGGGACACCAACTCGGACCCTGGAGGTGCAAGGCGACAGTTCTAACAACTAAGCCACCAGGCCGAAATAAATAAAGATATAAGTAAATCTGATTGTAATTAATTCTATTAATTCAAAGTTTTCAGAAATTAGCATAATTGTCTTTTTATTTACAGCAACTTCAGACAAATGTACCAATAATTCAGCTTTGTTTTATCAAGTTCAAACTAAACACTGTCTTATACTAATTTTTAGTAATTTTCTCTTATAAATGCAAACTTTTTCATTAGCTCATTGTCTTAACACCTGAGTAATTTAACATGCGTTGCATGCAGCAGACAGGTAAATAGTCGTGTTGTAGGCAACAGCTTGTTCCAAGCCAGCTGAAATAATCACTTAAATTGTAAAATGTGATGTAAATTCAAAGAGGGATTTCTTTATAGGCAATCACTACCCAGTGAATAAGACGGAGGGCAATTTGGAGCACCGTGTCTGTCTATGTAAAGTTGATGAATCTCTCTAATTCTATTAAATCTCAAAATCTGATATCCATAATTTCTAAAAATAAATTTATTAGAAACTATTTTTGACTGAGATTACAAAAATTGGCCTTTATGTGGGTGATCATAGGTGGGATTTGGGATCTTACAGGTAAGCTTTTAATTGGCAGGGTACGATTCTGAATGTGCAGTTTGTGTGTGTAAGATGCAGATATTTGCAATCTCTATTTTTTGCAATTTCACATTCTTTCTTTCTTTAAGTCAGTTTGAAATAACTTTGTTTTGTGTGCGCTTTACCACAAGCAATGAAACTTTTGTTATTGTGCTTTTTGCACTTTATCAGCACCATAAAATGTCTCTTTCTTGCTTTAGGCAACACATGCAGTTCTGTGTATTAATTTATCTCTGATGCACACGACAATTCCTTTAATTCCACATTTAAATTTTATGTTATACAGAACTCTTTAACAACTATATTATTATAATAATTATTTTTTGTTACTGTTAATTTGTTATTATTATCATTATTATGTTCCTTTACTAAATAACAGCACCTTCATTATGGTTATGACCTCCTGTTTGACCCTGGAGAGCTCCTGTTGTAGACTCCGCCTCTCCTCCTCACTGGCCTGCTCCACCTGTTTCACCTGCTCTTCCATGCGATCCTGCAGCTGACGCCGAGCTTCTTCTGCTCTCTGTGCCATGCCCAGGGCACGTTCCAACTCCTCAAAAGCTACATTAAGACCATATACTCAGTAACTGTAATACTCTCAAGAAAAAGAAAGGGAGAGAGAAAGTTGGTGTGTGTGTGTGTGTGAGAGAGAGGGAGAGATTCAAGCTCGCCCACCAGCTTTCTCTGCTTTCTCTCGCTGTTCCTGTAGCTCCTCTTTCTGAGCCACGGTCTGTTGTATCCTGGTGCGCAACTGGACAATCTCCTCCTCCTTCATCTCCAGGGTCTCATGCATTTGCCGTTTGGTCTCAGCAATAACCATACCCTGTCAAATCCAATCAGAGAGCAACATAACAGTTTTAATCAGGATTTAATGACAATCTGTTATATGCTTTTATTTGCTTCACTCTCTAACAAAATTCTCATCATGTGTGATGTCTTGCTGGAAATTTTTTGAGAGGTGTTAACTTCAATTCTATCAAAAGCTATTACCATTAGAATCAACACTGAATAAGATCCTTTTTATGATGTGAAGACACTGACCCCATTGTGCAAAGCAAAGTAATACACTCCTAACTGCACAACACCAGATCATTAATTCTGTAAATGTGCCGACCACAGTTATGCAAACAAGAATGAATCAGTTTTCCATTTATCATCACAACCCAAAATTTGGATTCATTTGGACACTTTGCATTGAACACAAACATGTGGGACCTGTAGTATTATTGAAGTCTTTCAAGAAAGAGGTTGAAGGTGTAATGTTCAGCCCAGAACACTGTGCGAACCTGTGCAGGAAACCTGGGTAGTTCACATTTTTTAGATCACATGGAAATGTAGTCAAGAGCACAAATTAAAGCAAGATTAAGCTCCAAAATACATTTTACATTTTTACATGTTAAAAGAATATATATATATATATATATATATATATATATGTGTGTGTATAATGTATACCCACAGAAATATCAGGAAAAAAGAAAAACTGTTTAGAGAACTGTTAAAAATGCAACCATAAAGCATACATCATTGTTTTTCATTCATTACTTAGTTTTACTACCTAGAGTCAGACATTTTCCTCCAGTCATCAGGCATAATCAGTCAGACACAAACTGATGAACCCACATGAAGCCACTATCTGTCTGAAAGTACAAATGTGTTACTTTTACCTTATCCTGTTCCAGCTGCTCAATTAGGTTCTTGGCATCCCTGAGCTGTGTGATTAACTTGGTCTTCTCACTGGTGTGAAGTTCCTAAAAAAAAATAATTACATTAAAAATCAGTATTCCAGGGTGTTGGTTTTAATACCTGCAGCCTTTCAGTACTAGTTAGGAAATCAATGAGACACCATCAAACAGTGATTTAAATAAATCAATCAATAGAACAAATTTATATAATTCAAATGAGCAGCCTCTTCTTTGACATTCTTAATGATCTAAGAATCCTAACAAAAACACCTACTGCTGGTGACCAAAAATTTAACTCACTTAAAACAGTAGAATGGGCTATTAAATTGGGAGCATGTAAGGCAAACTGGACAGAGATAATCAATTTACAAACACAAATAATTATCTACAGAGACGTGACACAGAGACATACCCTCTCATATTTCATTTATTTAAACAGAACTTGTGTACCATATACATATATACATCAGTGCAAATACTGGCAGCATACAGTACTATATGTATACACATCAGTGAAAATATTGGCATTCTGGGTGCCATATAAGGTGCAGGATAAATAAGTGTAAAAGAGAGTTTAGGGATATTTACAAACAAGTATACAGATTAGTGGTAGTACCCATCATTAATTGGAAAAAAGTTTGTAGAAATAGTTGAAAAGTTAAAGCTAAAATAAGTTGATTCAGCTTTAATGTAATCAGTGATATTATTCTTTCAGGTTGAAGCCCATATACATGTCTGCCTGTCTTTCTCTCCGGCAGAACTCTTCAAGCCTAGCTTATTAATACAAAGAAATAAAATCTTTGTAAGGGTGTTTATCTTACGCCTTGTCTTGGCCAAGTTGTACTTCTTTCATCAACAGCCAAATACGCCTTCTGTTCGGTAATCAGAGAGTGAATCACAGATTCACAAAAGAGAAATTAAAAAAAGGAGATCAGAGAAAGATTGAGCCCTTTCACTTACACAACTTCAGCGATGTTATTTCAGCGGTGAAAATATTTAGTTTAGCTTTTCTAATATCTATTGGTGCAGGTGTTTGTTTACATTGAGCAAGTAGCCTATTAGTAGCTTTTTTTACAGGAAATTATTAAATCTGGCATATAACTGATTATTACATTGCTTTTACTTAACATTTTGATTTGAGCATAACACTGGGGTCTCAGTTCGGGTATTTTACATGCCCTCAACTCAGACTGTGTTGCACTTTTGTTTCAGTTTTGTGAGAATTTGGGTGCCTTGTAGGGGCATTACAGTCATTTCTGTGTCTTCCGCATACTCTTTGTATACACGGTAAATTATCGTGTTGATTGTCTCTGTTGAGTGACGCATATAGCAACGACTACTTTGAGGGCAAAAGCACAGTATTCGAGCAAAAAAAGATAGATGCTGTGTCACAATCTGGCACAAACCTGCTTATAACTTCCCTTCTACTCAACATTTTGATTTTATTTATAGCACAAATTTAAGGCAGATACTAAAGGACTGGCAATGTTTTATTAAATATTGTGCAGTCAGTTTAGCTCAATGCTGTGATCAGCTGGAGAGACGTACACATACACACACCTGAATTTTTTTTTAACTGTTTTCAGTTTCTCCATTGAATGAAACAAAGATATAATTGAAAAAGTGAGTTCTAACCAATGTGTATGTATATATATATATATATATATATATATATATATATATATATATACACACACACACACACACACACACACACTACCGTTCAAAAGTTTGGGGTCACTTGCAGATTTCTTTGTTTTTGTTAAGTGATTTATTTTCTACATTCTACAACAATACTGGGGATTTCAAAACTATAAAATAACATATGGAATTAGGTAATTA
>JAOVVA010000041.1:7880912-7894891 GCA_028565275.1 Leiocassis micropogon
CTTACATTTTTATCTCATTACACATCTGAGCAGTTGAGGGTTAAGGGCCTTGCTCAAGGGCCCAACAGTGGCAACTTCGTGATTGTGGGGTTTGAACCATTCCGAACCGTAGTCCAATGTCTTAACCACTGAGCTACCCCTGGCTATCTTACAAATCCGCTCCTGAAAGAATGATCAAAAATTCCCGTAAACAATTCATTTCAATTCAATTTAATTTTATTTGTACAGAGCTTTTAACAATTGTCATTGTCACAAAGCAGCTTTACACAATCAAAAGAAAATTATGGTAATTTGTATGAAATGTGAAAAATCTGTGTGAATCAAAATGATCAGATAGTTCCTAATGAGCAAGCCGAGGGCGACGGTGTCAAGGAAAAACTCCCCAAGATGGCAATAGGAAGAAACCATGAGAGGAACCTCAACACTGAACCCATCCTCATTTGGATGATACGAATAGCGAATAGCAGGAATTGTATTGCAGTAATACTGTTAGGTTTAAAAGAAGAAGAAGTGTGTCCGAGACAAGTGTTAAGCTACAGTAAGAAAGGAAGAGTTTTTTTATGAACATGCTAAAAATTTACAAATACTTGCTCCTGTCTGGCATTTTCCGAAAATCATTGGAAACCGTAGTGGTTAAGCCCTGTAATACTTACATTCCAATCTCTAATCTTCACTCCATTGGAAAGATACCTGATCCGCTGTTGGTCAGCTTTTGCATTAACTACAGCACAGCATATTGATTTCTACTCCCATGTTCTTTCATATCTATACACTTTTAAACAGTAGGTGGCAGTATGCATCTAGTTGGTTTGTGATCTGCAAAACATACAAAAAGAACAAACATACAAGGAAGTTGACCCTTGCAGGATCCCTAATATTGTTTCTTAAGTAAAGTATGCTGATCCGTGCCCCAGCACAGTGCAGTGTTCACACTACTCACAAACTTCCCGCTCCTCGAAGGCAAGCATACTCTGATCTGAGCCTGACTTCCTAGTGTAAAAGCATCCTAAAATCTCATTTATGCTTCTCCATCAAGTCTACACTATAGGTCTCACATAGGTACGGTGTAGCCAGATATGCTATATGATAGCCTACGGAGTAGCTTGACGTGCACCTGCCCAGAACTGTAATTACAGTAGATGGTACTGTGACACTGCAGAGACTGCAACATCTGTGATTGGTCGACCTGGCATTTTCTTCTTCTTCCTCTTCTTCTATGCTTCCATCTCCGAATTGAGTTGAAAGAACAGCTTCTCTAACATCTATTGTTCAACATCTTTTAGACACATTATCACACAAGTATAAATGCTCACAATGCTGTAGGCCACTTGAATAGTCTATGGTAAAGCCATTCATAGACTTTGTTCAGGAGCATAAATCAGGTTTAAGGTGTTAAATTGTATTTCTCTTAACACAGCTGCTTTATTCCAGTGTAGGGTTTGATAATGTCCACTATGAAACCCTTCTTGACAGACTGGAAAAGTGGGTAAGATTTTCAGTCTATGTACAGCCTACATTATTTTCCCTGGTAAACATGAATTATTTCACACATTTTTTATTGATAATTTTTAATCCAGCTACTGTTTCGTACATTATGCATATGCATACAGTAATGAAAGGCAATCCTGACAAGCTTGTCATAAAGCCAAAGAACACAGCACAAAAATTACAGTGCAAAAAAAAAAATTCTGATCACTTTCACATTCCTGTCAATGGGGAGGCTGCAGTGCTAAATAAGCTCATTATTATTTAGCTCAATTATAAGCTCAATTTTGAAAAGTTAAGTTGCGTTCTAGTCACAGATGCAACTGTGACAGTATTTTATTTTTATATTTTGTCTTAATAAAATTTATTCTTTTTTTTATGCTTATTTCTTGCACTATTTTCCTGTGTAAAGCACTTTGATGCCTGCCTATCATTCCTAAATTTCTACTTTGAGTAGTGTCTGTGACCAGGCTGCCCTGGGCACTCCATTTAATACATCATCATTACTTGCGTTGTATCCTGTCATGTCTCCGGCACCATTGACCAAGAACAGGAATGCTCTCAGTTACTCCAATCAGATTTGGCCAATTGTCCTGCTAATTAGGACCAGATACCAAATGACTTTGTCAGATACAATTTTATGAAATAGTAATAAACCTATTTAGATAAATGAATCAAAATGGCTAAATGTAATTAAGGCCACATGTTCTCATATAGAGGTTCTTCTAGTCTGCTGAATTTGTTCACTGTTTACTTTATTTACTTCTTTCCAAAGTGTTAGAAGGTGAGCACAGAAAAAACTTGTACAATGGAACCTTGCATTACGAACATAATTCATTCCGGACGCAGGCTCATATATCAAAACACTTGTAAACCAAATCGAAGATTTGAAATAATGGAAACTCAAATTATTCGTTCCACAGCCAAAATACATAAAAATAATTTATACAAAATATAAAGTACAAATAAAACAAATTCACCTGCACTTTACCTTAAAAAAGTAAGAATAAATCCCAACAGATAAGTGTTTCCGTTTGTGTGTATATGCACTGTGTATGTGAGTGTTTGTGTACGTGTGTGAAGCTAAAGTAAGAGGAGAGGAGGAATGAGACCCGCCCCTCTCCCTTTTCTCATCTTACACAGTAACCCTTCCTCCTCTCTTATTTAAGATTCACACACATGTGCACATATAATGGAAACACTGTTTTATCGGGAAGATAAACAAGAAATCTCTCTAATGACACTCGAGTGAGCACACACTAACAGAATCACTGCTTAAAGTAAAAATAAAACAAATTAACCTGCACTTTACCTTCGAAAAAAATTTGCGACAGACCAGTGTTTCTGTGTAGAACAGAGTGTGCGTGTGTGTGTGTGTGTGTGAGTGATTACAGACTAATCCGCAGTGCAAGAGAGAGAAAAACCATTGGCTCAGTTGTGATCACGTGACGCTTGGAGTCAAAAAAGAAGTGCATGCGTGATACATGATACTAAAGGTAAACAAAGACTTGCTCATTTTTCAAGTCAAAATTTATTAAAAATCTTTCGTTGTCTTGCGGAACACTCGCATACCGCGTTACTCGCAATCCGAGGTTCCACTATACAATAGTGAAGTGAGAAAGCAGTAAATTATACTGGCAGCCTACAGTACCAGAAAGACTTAATACCAATTAACCTTAAACAAATATTTTATTTTGTGAACACCAGTGAACATAAATGAAGACCTAATTGTTCTCATTGTCATTGAGTGATTGGCGTTGACTTGATCCTATTTTATTTTCCTTGGATAGTCACTGGGATTTTTTAATTCATCCTGAATTTTCAGAAAATGTTTTGAAAGATTATGTTTTCAAAAGAATTGAAGGACCTAAAGCAACATCACAACATTGCATTACTTTTTGGTCGAGATCTGATATCGATGATGGGAGAATTGAACCACTTCTTAAAGCCTGTTAAAGCATGGTTAAGATCAATTCATGTGTGAAAATAGTTCCTCTCAAAACCACTCATTCAGCCCAGGTTTGAGCCCAGGGAATCTTGCCATTGTTTTTCTGCAGTATGTCTGCGCTACCAGCAAAGAAAACATCCATTTATGAGATAAACTGGTACTTTAATTCAGCTTATTCAGCTGGCTTCATTTCATTGCCACATAACATTGCTAAGACTAGACCTGAAGCAACCTCAGATTACAACAAGATTGTACACTGATCAATATGCACTTGCTGATAGACCTTGGGTTCTAGCATTCATGTGGATGTTACTTTAACATGTACTACCTACATAAACATTGCTGCAGACCAAGTAAACCCCTTTATGGATTCTTTAATGGCAGTGGCCTTTTTCAGCAGGAATAAATGCGTTGCCCAGAGGTAAACACTGCCTTGCCAACAACAAATTTCTTGCCTTTTTCCTGGAGTGCATTCTGGTGTCATCTCTTCCCCAGGTGGCTGCCCACTTGATGTAAAAGAAAACATTATTCATCAGGGCAGAGCTTCTTCATACATTACTTCATGGTCCTGTTATAGGTGCTTTTGGCATTGAACAGATGTCAGCATGGGCACTCTGTGAGACCCCATAGATTAGACCGGATGGGTTCCCCACGCGCATCGATGATGGGCACTCGTGATCTTTTGGGCACTCATGACCCGTTGGTTGGTCTTCCTTGGATCTCTTTTGGTAGGTAATAGTGCATAATAGGAACATGCCAAAGGACCAGCCATTTTGGAGATACTCTGAACAAATCATTTGGACCTTGTTAAAATCATTCAGATTCTTATGCTGGCACATGATTTTTGCTTCCAAAACTCCAACTTTGAGTACGGACAGTTTACTGGCAGTAAGCTAAATAAAAGGTTATTATTATAAAACCATACTAAGGCCAGTCAACCAGAAGAGATCGTTACCAGAGCTAAACATAATTTTAAAAATCTGGAAAAATAGAAAATAATGTTTTTGAGCAAGGAAATAAACAAATGCACTGTTACAACTGGAAAGAGCACAGGTTACAGTAACTAGAGTAGGAGTTCGACTCCTAGTCCTAGGCATGGTTTGCTTTAAGTATTCAGAAAAAATAGAGTAACAATGTGTTGGCATGACATGTCGAGTCCATATGTGACCTCAGTAGTGCACTAGATGATTTTAAACAGGCCAATATGGAGGGCCATGTTTAATCAGGATGCACTTATTATATATTCTTTAGCCTTGTACAAACACATTTGGCTGTTGGTCTCCACTTGATACATTTGGCTGTATTTTTGAGCATAGGAATGACTGGGATGTCTTTTGTACTGCAAACAAAAATCCTTTGAAAATTTGTCAAACCCTAGGAGGCAATGCAACTACTTGATGTTGGTGGATGCTGGCCAGTGGTGTGTGAAGTCCATTATTTAAAAAGTAGATAACTAGTTTCAACTTGCATGGCTTTTGTCATATTAAGTTTCTGTGTAGTAATGCTTTGTTGCTCAAGACTTGCCAGTTACTCTGCAAACTATGGAATGCACAAACCATACTAATACTAATGGTTTATTAATTTTTTCAACACAGACACAGACAAATATTTCTCTGCTGTAATCTAGCATTATATGTCCCATTACAGAGAATGACCACCTGCACAAAAATGTGCTTACCTCAATGTATTTGCTCAGATTTAAAGGAGAGGCAGAGAAGTATTTGAAAATTAATGACTCTTTCTTGTGTTTCACAATTAAAAAGAGAAATCGGCCATGGTCGCTAAAGTGGCAAGCTAATGTCGAGACTTTCTTCAATCATTTTTCCAGGTGCTCAGTATTATCTGTAGTTCTATGTTCACTAGATAGATTTAATACACTGCCTGTACAAAAAAAGTCACATGCTCTAATATACCACCTTTTTCTTTGATTACAGCCATGGCATCATTTCGGTGAGTGTCTGCAAAGTCACAACATCTTTTTCTAACAAGAGTCGCATTCAGTTCTCTCCAAGATCTTATATTGATGATGGGAAAGTCGAACCACTGCATAAAGTCTTCTCCTGCACATTCCAAAGATTCTAAATGGGGTGAATATGTGAAAATGATGTATAATGTACTACCCCCACAGGCTTGTACAATTAGTCCTGATGGGTGTGTCGCTTTATCTGTCTCTCTTCTTACTTTAATGCACCCATCACAACAGGGTAAATCTGGACTCATCAGACCTTGTTACCTTTTTTGCTTCATTGTAAACTGAAACCTTTTTTCTTCCAATTAGGCTCACTGATAAGTGGTTTTCTTAAGGCTACACAGCTGTTTAGTCCCAGTTGCTTGAGTTCTCTTCGCATTGGACATGTGGAAATGGTCTTACTCTCACTACCAAACATAGCAGTTCAATTTTTTTTTTAACTATTTGATTTCACAATGCGTTCAAGTAATCTCTCATCATGCTCAATCAGGATGTTTTTCTGACCACATTTCTTCCTCCAAAATATTGGTTCACCATTGTCCTGTGGATTTATGCCAGCCATGTGAAGAAGGAACCACAGGCAGCTTGGACTACCAGAGACAATCAGCTACTACCTCTAGCACACATCAAGGGACTAGTGGAGAAACACACGTCGTGAAGTCACCCCAAAAGGGAGCATGTTTCACACATAAACTCACTTTCACACATAAGCATATAGTTTAGATTTTTATTAGCTTGACTTTTCTGTGTAATTATTTTTGTGCCAACAACTGATTGGGGGGGAGCAATTGTTCCTGGGTATGGTTCAAATCAATCAATTAAAGGAATGCTTAGATTTCATTCTTTTCTGATAGTCTAGAAATAGGATTTTTAGGGGAAATTAAGTAGCAGCTTCATTTATTCTTAGCTGAGCCCAGAGCTCCTGAGACCTGACTATCTACTGTTGGCGCAAATGCGATCAAATGCATCTCAAATGTGACTTGAGCTAATACTCATTTGTGGCATTTGCTCTCATTTAATATGCTCCCTTCTCCTCAAGGTGGGTAAAGAATGGTGGACATTGTAATGCTGCACTACCCAGGTCTCATCAGTCCGCCCTGCCTTGCTGCATCATGTCTGCCAAAGCTTCACAACATTATTGGTGCTGAGCTGTCCTTCCAGCACAATGTGCAGATTTTGAGGCGGTAATAGCTCTGTCCTCATATTAGCCATTTAATTATTATCACCTAGATTTTCTGATTCTAAAGTATGTAACTTGAGTTCAACTTAAAATGTTAATACTGTACACTTACTTCTAATAACTGGTTTTGTTGATCAGGGTTGCAAAGGATCTGGACTGGCATAGTTTAGGGAGATGAGAGGAAAATAGATACAGTAATCCAGCACATGGTATAACATGCATGGATAGAATATGCACAGAAATGCCACACAGTCAGTCCTCTAAGAGCAGGACCAAATCCAGGACTCTGGTGCTGTGAGGTGGGAATGACCCACTGTACCACCTTGCTATAACTAAGTAGTAATAAATTACCATGGTTATATTACAAACAGGTATGGTATTTTGGAGTACACTGATATTTAAATAAAAAAACAATGAAATCGAAATCCCAGTAAATTTTATTATATGAAAATTAACATGTAGTGCTACTTTATTTTGGTGTTTCTATATTCTGTATTTTAATGTGTATTACTGTTGCTGGAGACAATGAATATAACCATTAAACAGTAAACATTTAAGCAGTTTGTTGCAACTGAATTGTCTGGCACTTTCATCTGAAGGCAAATGACATTTTAACTGTGCTTTAATGTTCGTCATCAAAAAGTTATTGGCATACTCTTGGGGTGACATGTTGCCTCCCTTTACTACTGGTTTGCTTTGATGTCTTATCTCAGCCCAGAATGACCAGTACTACTGTATATTACTACTACAATAGTTTTTATGGCCAAAGCTTTTTTTTTTTACATCAGTATCATGAGAATCATGAATGAAACAACATGTACAGTTGCAAGAGTATGTGAACCCTTTGGGGTTATGTGGAGTTTTGCATGAATTGGTCATAAAATGTGCTCTGATCTTCATCTATGTCACATCAATAGAAAAACACAGCCTGCTTAAAATAATACTACACAAACATTATATGTTTTCATGTTTTTATTGAACATAACATGTAAACATTCACAGTGCAGGCCCCTAGCCTAATGACTTCCCCAAGAGCTAATTGGAGCCAGGAGTGAGCCAACCTTGAGTCCAATCAGTGTGATGATATTGGATGTGTTGCTGAAAGCTGTCCTGCCCTTTAAAAACACACACCAGTTTTGGATTTACTGGTTTCAATAAGCACTGCCTGATATGAACCATGCCTCGCAGAAAAGAGCTCTCAGAAGACGTACGATCAAGAATTGTTGACTTGCATGAAGCTGGATGAAGTTCAGAGCACATTTTACGACCAACTCCACGTAATCCCAAAGGGTTCACATACTTTTTCTTGCAACTGTAGATAAATGACACTAATCCATTCCTTTTTTAAAATTTGAATGCAAAGTGTGTACTGTACATCTTTATCTGCAGTCCTCTCCACCCATATGTGGTTGTTACTGCTGGTAAGCTGATGTTTTCTTTGAAGCGTCAAACTGAAGCTAATGTTTAAACCTTAGAAACCATGGTTGTGATAAAAATTTCTCACCAGCTGCTTCTTCCCCTCCAGCTAGAACAAAACTCTCACTGTTTAATATTTCTGATCCTAATGATAGGAATTACAGCTAATCTAATTAATTAATAATTTCACAACAATTCTGTTTTGGTTACCACCAAAACAAACCTGAGATAACATCATGCTTCAGCTCGATGTGAATATTTGTGGAACAGTTTATAATAAATGGCTTTGCATCTTGGTTAACAAGCAATAATTCCTGGGATATAATCTTTTTGTTTGAGGTATAATATCTGTCAGAAACATATATACAGAGTGAAACTGAAAAACAATATACCTTTGATGTGGTACTGAATGTAGGTCAGCTGTACTTAACCAGACATATGATGAAGTTTTAGGGTTATACTGTGGCAGTGGTGGCTCACTGTTTAAAGATCTGAGCTACAGATTTAAAAGGTTGTGAGTTCAGGCCTTTGTGCTGCCAAATCTGCCACTGTTGAGGTTTTGATCAAGATCCTTAACCCTCTCTGCTTAAGGGATAAATCTTGTTTCTTCACTTCGAATGAGCTTCAATAGCAAGGGCTCACCAGACACACTGACACCAAGGAAACAAAATTTGCACACACACACACACACACACACACACACACACACACACAAACACACACTGGCTGGGAATTGTTCAAGAATTGTCTATACAGGTATGGATGCACATACTTTGATACTGGATCCTGAACAATGCTTATTTTATACTAGTTTTGTTTATTTTAACAAAGAAAATTACATTACATATTATGGTACAGTATATACTTTTTTTCGTTTAATTTATTTATCCTTGGCATGTTTACACACACAAAGTCATTTCATAATATAAAAAAATCTATTCGCCATAACATAGTTTAACTTTCTCAGGGGCATCTGTGAGTTCAGGCAAGGAGAAGGAGCAGACAGCCCTGTCCTCCGAGTGTGCTATGCCGCGCCCAACGGTGCGTAAGTGAGCAGTTTGAAAAGACGCTGGCGTCACGTGGTTTGGAGGAAACATGTGATAGTCTTTGGCCCGTTCCGACTGAGTGATAGTTGTAGCTTAATGTGGGAGCCCCTAGTGATTAGGAGGAATTGGACTAAATTAGGGAAAAAAACTTTTTTTTTTTACAACATAAAAAATTTGTCTAAGGCCTATTACAATAATGTAACATGTAGTAAACAATCATGTACAAGGTGGACCGGTTTTTGCTTGTTAAATGTTGCCTACTAAAATCCCGGGCATAGTGCTTTGTTGAGTAATGTGGGATGGGGAAAACCAGTCAGGGTAAAATTTAACTTGCGTAATGAGAGAAAGTGTGCTGCATTCTTCCTGCAACCGAACATGCAAACATTTTCCACCCTTAAAGGTTTGCCATACATATTCAATTGTTTCATTAGTTTTGTCACGTTGTCTTTCTAGGGATCAATGCCCTTTTTGTATATATTGCATTGTGTTAATAAAAATTATCAAGAATGGTAAAACTGAGCCATATCTGTGCTGCGCAAACCATAGTCAAGCCTTTCAAAATCCGACACACACATGAGCCCCATTTTAATCCATTGTAATCCATTGTAATAAACATGCTCATTGGCTACCTGATGCTAACATGATTTATTCCTTAGGCATCAAAATTTTGTACCAAATTATTATTTTTGTGATACTCAATGGTATCATGAAGGCATTCAGTCAGTACTATAAAAATATTGAAGTTTGATAGCCCAGCCTAACATATGCGCAAACACACACACACACACACACACACACACACACACACACACACACACACACACACAAATAAAGCCCTATAAATACTAAACAACTCATTACATTTTCACAGATGATATAACTTCATTAATCTTATTTTGAATTCAGATGGAATCACAGCTGCATACAGGGACACGGGTCTCTTATTGTATAATTGAAATGCAATGAGAACCAACAGTGTACTCCAATATATACTATCAGCCATCTCCATTACCCACAGCGTAAAAGAAATAAAGATAAAAAAGAATGCATGACTTTTTGGAATATGTTTTATTGTATATAGATACCTTTTATCATTATTTCCATAAATAGAAAAGTACTACAATCATTTATAAATTTGCAAATGGCACCCACAAGGAGACTGCGTACAGTAAATCAATGGCAAAGGACAATACAGGCAACATGGAACATGAAAGGTTGTGAGATAAACAAGATTAAGAAAACAGAGGTTTAAATTCAGCTGTTTGCCATAATACGTATATTAACTTCATAGTAAAATAGTATTTGTGCTATTTCTGAATTGTGTTTCCAATTCGCTCAATCATTTAACAAGATGGAGGAGATGGAAAGACATATAGGATTAAACTGAATCTGTGCTTAAGTTAACTTTTAGGCATATAATTGAAATCTATTACAAATAAACTAATACTGTCAAATAAACAAAATCCTAGTTAAAGACATAATAATGCTAAGCATTTGACATAGCACAACTTATAACCCAACGTGAACTGAATCGGAATTTGCTTGCTAGATTTTTTGCTTTCCCAGAAGAACCCGGCAACAGCACTGACATCTGCAGGTCTCACATGGTGTAAATGTCATACTGTCTCATCCCTCAGGTCATCATCGTTAAATGTCACTTGCCCAACCTCATGGGATCACATGAGCAGTGTTTAATTCTCTTTACATAATCACAGAAACCCTAAGAGCTAACAATCTGAACTTGGTTTCTGCACCTTAGACACCATAAATTATATCCCATAAACATATAAAACCAGGCAACATTTGAACATATTTACTTTTGATATTGCTATGGTAAAAATAAATAAATAAAAATAAACAAAAGCATCAAATAATTTTTGAATAACTGAAGATGTTGATGCATGTACAGTATGGAGATGCCATGGTTACTTATTTCCAAAAAAATGGAAAATATGTTTTTCCTTTTCTGTAGAAGGCAGATGATGATGTAGATGTGGTATTTTAACCCATTGCAATCAATGGAGATACATTTTGCAAAATGCAAATATTTACAGAAAAAAATAAGGCAATTAATATCCAGCCGTGCATGCAACATTATTTCTGTAACTACATACAGTACATCACAAATGCTTTATATTATGCAACTAAATGCATTTCCATGTACAACATTCCAAATGCTTTATGTATCCTCAGGCTTCAGCAAGTATAGTAAATGTAATGTAACATAATACACATAAGGTTTATGTACCTTGACCCCACCTGACTTTCTAGTTCTTAATCTTACCCGTCTATGTTCCTTTTGTATATCAGTACATCCACACCTTACACTTTTCAAACATATTAGAAAAATAGATTTATAGAATTTTATATAACTGTATTTTACATTGCATTTCATATGGCTTTAGCATAATAACATGCATGATACAATTATAAATCAAGCCTGACTACCTGAGGATTTTTTCTAGATATGTTTCCCTTATTGTTAAATGGAGCAATGACAAATCATATACTGTACCTTTGTTTACTACTCAGATACAAAAAAAGGGGCTTCCAATTGCTACCATGCCATGCTGCACATTTTCAGGACACCCCCGAACTATTTACAGCATTGTATGAATGCATGTTTGATGTGAAATTGTGAGTGAAATAGCTACAGCTGCTATACTAAGCTTGATGTTAAAGGGACTGTGTTGTTTTTGCTCTAAATACAGATAGCCATGGAAGTGAGTAAAGCAGATAACCAGCATAATGACTGCTGAGAGAGAATGAGGGAAATTATGAGATAGTTTGAAAGGCAAATGGAAATCTAATTACCTGTTCTTAATGCCCTTTTGGAACCAGAGAAGAAATTTTCCAATGATGCATGTGCTGTTAATCATCAATAACTTGTTCTTTTTTCGATATACTGGTATATGTATAACTAACCTGCTACATGCACATTACATTTCAAATGATCATGATTTAATATTCAGTGCATAGTATGAATGTCTCTGAAAATATACTCATACATGACTACATTTCACCTTAAGAAACACCTCTGGAACAGATTAGATTTGTATGCGAGGTACCACTGTATATGTATTACTCTGCATTCCAGGTGCTCTACAACCGTTAATTACACTAACTGTCAGTCACAACATGAGTGAGAAAACGTCCTTCATACTCCATACAAGGGAGAGCAACTTCCAACCAAAAACCACATTCAAAAACAGTCTCTTTCAGCAAGAAACCACATCTAATAATGTTTCGTCATTAAAAAAAAAAAAAAACTTTTAACTTCCTTGCTTCAAGTCATTCAAAGTGATTGAAGTCATTCAAAAACGCATCTGAACCATCTTCATTCTCTTATTTATGGCTACAAAGCTAACTAGATGCTAACACAAGGATGAATTCCAGATCACTCTCCAACTGCTGTTCAAGGGTCTTACTTTGTGTGCGTGTGACAATGGATGGCACACCCTAGCGAACACTAGCTTTCCATTTAACCCTATTTGAGATTCAACTCAAGCAAAGAAATTAACAGAAATGATATTCTTAAGCAGAGTAAGTTGAAATAAACAGAGATTCTTATTAAATTAAACTTTCAACCCTGTTAATTACAGCAACTGTTGTTTGATTACTGTCAATCGCCAGCTCGACCAGTTGCAGTTAGTTCTGCCAGTTGTGAAAGGATATGTGTTGGAAGAGCAAAAGTGGTTAAATAAAGAAACAAATCATGATCTGTTGATAACAAATGGTGTGTATAATAACTGTCCTTTTTTTTTCCTCCCTAATTTAGATGTATCCAATTCCTCCCTGTCACTAGGGTGCTCCCACATTAAGATGGCTATGACCATTCAGTCAGGGGGGCCAAAGAGTTTCTTCTGAATCAGCTCTTTCTACGCCCTCGGCTGTGAGGCTACAGCTTCACCTGGGGATCGAACAAGCGATCTCCGGATGATAGGGCGAGCACTTTACCACTGTGCCACTAGGGGGCATAATTGTTCTAATAACTGTTGTATAATAGCAATAGTGCTGTTGTGCTGAATATCAGCACAGCTGTAATGCCTTCGGCACTTAGGCTGTGCCCTCGTGTCTACAACTGCATCACAGCCATGATATATCAAGTAAAACAGCACTCCCTCTAGTGTGATATTGCTTAAGGACAGAGGTGGGTAGAGTAGCCAAAAAATGTACTCAAGTAAGAGTAGCTGTACTTCAAAATAATATTGCTCAAGTAGAAGTAAAAAGTAGTCATCCAAAATATTACTCAAGTAAGAGTAAAAAAGTCAGACAGAATGATAAAATAATGTACAAATTGCAACATTTCCAAAAAATTAAATAAATTGAATAAATTTAATCAAATAAATGAATAAAACTGGATATCTTTACAACATAGCAAATTAAGGAATAAGAAAAACAAATTTCCTAATCTCACTTTTTTTTATAATATAAAGCTTTTGTAATAAATACAGTAAAACCTCGGATTGCGAGTAACGCGGTTTGCAATTGTTCCGTAAGATTTGTAATAAATTTTGACTTGAAAAACGAGCAAGTCTTGGTTTATGAGCACAGAGTATCACGCATGCGCTTCTTGTTTTGACACCAAGCGTCACGTGATTACAACTGAGCCAATGTTTTTTCTCTCTCTTGCGCTGCGGAATTGTGGGTAATCGCCTCCTCTGCTGGGTCTTAGTTCTTGTCTCTTACTGGTATAATCAACATCCGTGCACACATGTTCTCCCTCAGCCTATCGTTATGTGTGTGCGCGTGTAATTTGACTCTGTGCCGGTTCACACTCTCCCTCTCTCTCTGTTTCGCCTTAAGTGTGTGTTTGCGAACCGGCACAGTGTCAAATTACGCGCGCGCACACACATAACGACAGACCCAAACACACACACACACAGCGCCTGCGCGCATAAACGGAAACACTTATCTGTCTGGATTTATTTTTAC
>JAOVVA010000041.1:7895703-7905902 GCA_028565275.1 Leiocassis micropogon
ATTTATTTTTACTTTTTTTTTAAAGGTAAAGTGCAGGTTAATTTGTTTTATTTTTACTTTATATTTTGTATTAATTAATTTTATGTATTTATTTTTTTGGGTTGTGGAATGAATAATTTGAGTTTCCATTATTTCTTATGAGAAAATTCGATTTGGTTTACGAGTGTTTTGGAATACGAGCCCACTTCCGGAACGAATTATGCTTGTAATCCAAGGTTCCATTGTACCTACTGCAGGTAACATATGTATGTTCGAACAGTGTAAACTATTTCTACTGTAAGATATACTGTATATTCAGTTGCCCTGCAAATGACTCAGCAGATAGAAAATAACATTAGAACGTGTACAAGAGGTCTCACTTTACCATAAACTGTGTCTAGCAGAACAAGAAACTTATTTTTTTAGCCTCTAGTTTATTTGCTAATTATATATGTTAAGATTGCAACATTAAATAAAACAGCTAACCGCAACATTTTTTATTTTTGCTTCACTGTCTACCACTGCTGAAGACAACCACCTGAACCCCCCTATCCCCCCCTCCTTCTTCTGTGTGGTCATTTGGCTCCATGCGGTTATTGGTTATGCGGCTGATTGGTCAAACGGAGTCATGTGATTATTGTTTATTGTTGCTACATCTGATTGATGAAAGAGTCACGTGGCAGATCCACCAAGTGCATTTCTCTGGCAAAAACAAAGAATATCTAATGTGTCAAATAAATGATTAGGAAAGTAATGAGTCGAGTGTAGTCGAATGTAGCGGAGTAAGGGTAGTGTTTCTTCTTCACAAATCTACTCAAGAAAAAGTAAAAATATGGTGCAGTAAAACTACTCATAGAAGTAAATTTTTTCCAAAAACTTACTTAAGTAAATTTAATGCAGTAAATGTAACTCGTTACTACCCACCTCTGCTTATGGATACAATTTTAATATGATTTAAAGCCTAATTACTCCTCTGGGCTACATTTCATAAGCTAAACTAAATCTTTAGCTCTAAACCAAACCTTTTAATTTGGGGGAAAACACTCTTCAACAGACATGAGTTCACATTTCTGTCATTCAACACCTTTTTTTTTTTTTCCATAAAACTGGCATTATGCAGGAATCAAAAAGGCCACAGCTTGGTCTTCTAAAGAGCTGTCCAGTTATGGTCAAAAGGCATTTCTTTTGACAAGCCGTTTAGGGTATCTATTTCATAGTCATCAGAGGTAATTGTTTAAGCAATCAATAATAAACAGATTTCTGTTCAGATTTAATTCACAATATTAGAATTCCAGTGGGTTGAAGATTTACATACACCAAGTTGACTGTCTCTTTAAAAAATTAACGATAACAGAAAGTGAGTGCTCTTGTTACCTTGGGAAATCATAGTAAATTAGCAGTTTCCAAACAAATGAAGGTACCACAAGTATCTTCCATACAGATACTTTCTCATTTCCAAGAGACACAAATTAACTCCCAGGGATGAACAAACCTTTGTCTGAAACATTCAACTGAATCAATATGTATGGAGCAAAAAATATGGGTATTTAATCCAAAGAACACCATCCCATTTGTGAAGCCTGTGGGTGGTAGAATTATGTTTTGGAGCATTTTTCTAGAAAATGGATTAAAACCCCTCCTAAAAATTAGATCATGACCAAAAAATATCTACATATAGTAGAAATATTGAAGCAACATCTCAACACATCAGCCAGAAATGTAAAACTTGTTCATCACTGGATCTTCTAGCAAGTCAATGAGGTTTGTACCTAAAAGTAACAAAAGTCAAAATCTTTTAGAAGGCTACCCCAATTACTTGATTAAAATCCAACCAAATAAAAGGCAATCCATGTACTGGGTGTTTTTAGGAGGAAAAAAATTAAGAACAATTCTCAATTTCTTTTTCGTAGATATTGAAATTTTAAAAAATTTATGAAGTTATTTGAATCAAATAGCTATAGCAAACTGTGAGACCAATGGTTATTTTAAATGAATTACATTTGTAATTACTATTATTTTACCACTTTTTTTTTTTTTTACAACCTAGTGAGAAAGTAAATATTCATTGTGTTTTTGCTATATAAAATACAGTGGCATCATTAATTTCTTTTTCCCTGGGATTCTTCTTTTATCATGAAACAGCCCCAAAAGTTAAAGCTTAAGCTCTCGCTAACTATCTTACTCTATCTTGAAACTCAGTATCCCACTTCTTACATTGAATAACAGTAGAGTATTTGTTTTAGATAAGACATATTCCCTCTATATCGACTAGAAAAATTTACTGTACAGTTTGCTGTTTGAGGATTAAATTATATCAATTTATATATAATTAATTTATATAATTTATAATAATGTGATGATTAATGTATAATGTAATTATATTATAATTTATATATTAATCATCACATATAAAACTTACTGCTAACAAAAGTTCAAACAGGTGGCATCCATTCTACCCCTTCATTGGACAGGCTGCTGAGAGATAAAATTAAATTACTGATTGGTGAATTACTACTTACAAACGCAGCATTATATTTCATACAAACTTGTTTAACTGACTTTCAAAACTATATTGACCTGTGACTACAGACCTCTGAAATAATTTTTGCTATAAGCCAGGTATAAAACGTGTTGCCCATTTTGCCTAATTTTTTGGAGTGTTTTCTTTTTCTTCATCTAAGCATGCAGAATTTGAAAGTAGCAAAGGCTGTAGGAATGTTTTAATGTGAGAAGTCTTATACTTTGTATTGGTTTAAGATTTTACACGACACTTATGGATTTTAATTAAAAGACTACATACATGAAACAATGAAAATCTTAACTTGATCATTAAAAACATCCTGTTAAAACATGAATTCTAATTAGCCGATTTAATTGTGCAAATTGGCCAGCACTACACCACAAGGCATATTTAAGCATTTAAGACCCACTGAAAATCTGATATACTGTATAAATGCATGAATGAATTGGTTTCTTCTTAATGGAAATTACACAGGGGATGTATTGTAACCCATGTGATTGTGAAAAACTGAATTTGAATGTCTTTATCATAGGGTAAAGGAATCATTGACTTGCAGATTTAAGAAAGTTGTTTAATGTTTCAGAAATAAAATGAAGGTTGGGGTAAAACACAAAAGTAAACCAACCACCGATATTAACTGTTTAAGAGTGAAGTTGATCCTTGACCACAATCCTATTCAAATACTGCTACAGGCTTACACAAAAAGTAAATCGTGAAGAACATCCCAAAAAATACACCTGAGTTGAAAATTTCCTTCAGAAGATTGGACCACACTACCATCTGGCCTCTACTTAATTCCAGTCAACTGCTACAACAAGCTTTTCATTGTGGTTATTGCAAAAAAAAAAGTTTTTAGTAGTGGTAGCAGTATGTTTACTAGTAGGCTATGAATAGCTAACGCAAGTACACGTTTTAATCTATAATCTTGTTTTTAACTGCTAAATAATGACAAACTACCTTAAAATAGTATGTTTTTGTAAAATCCTAACTTTAATCCTATTATTACGACAATGTTAAAAAATAATAGGGTTTTCATCATAAAAACCCATCAAAATATTAATGCAGATAATTCCAAAGTGGTCACAAGTTTTCTAACAACTGTATTGACATCCGATATGATACTCTGTTCTGATATGTATGTATGTTCAACATTTGAATATAAAAACATGATTACTTGCATCAAACTCAAGCTATTTTCTTGAAGGAAATGGATGCATAGCTGAAGTCTAGGCATGTACAATATGAATGAGAGTTGAGAATGAACCTATAATTCAGTTATAGAGTTGATCTTCTATAATAAAGAATATCTGTATTTATCATAGGAAATACTATAAGGTTAGAATGTAAAATATGTACTCATTTGTTTGGGCATTGTCAGCATAGCTATGCTATATTAGGCACTACAAATGTCATTACTAGATCAAATCTAGAAAATCCTGTATGCACTTAACTTTTGAAATAACTGCTAACCCCCAAAAAGTTTAGGAATAATATTAAGTGTCTTTTTTTTTTTCTTTTTTTTCTTCACTTTTTCAATTCACATAGCATTTCTTATTCCACTGAATTGAAATCCATTATCTTTTGAGCTGTAGCCTAATTTACCACCACTTGGGTGTCATATTAATCCTGGCTTAAATGGATATCTAAAATATGTCATGCAAGTCATGCTGTTACATTAGAACTTGTGCGGAAGGCAAAGTTAACCTGTAGTTAACCTGTAACAAAATCCATCACAATATCAGGGCTTTATTAGGCTTCATTAGGCTTATTTCAAAAAGTTTCCATTTAAACTACAGTATTAGTATTAAACTATAGTATTCCTTAAAATGCCTTTACCTAGAGTCACTTGTCTCTGCCAGTCTGTTTTTCATGATGCCCAATGCTCCAATCCCACCAGAGAAACCATTGTGTCTTGAGCTTCCACAAACTGTCCTGGGGTATCCATTTGCAGATTCTGAGAGCTGTTTTTGCATAATGGCCAGTGATATTTTATTTGAGCCTGCCAAGTCCCGCATGGAGATCATCTCACCAGAGAGCCTTCTTCCCTCCTGGTCATTGTCACAAGGTTCCTTGGAGTCATATAGGTTCCCAAAATGGCCCTGTTTGAGGCGTGAGCCAGGGCGGATGGCATTGCGACGCCCTAAGAAGGCCGTAGCCTTATTACAGCGCTGGCAACATAGGCAACTCATCTTGCTCAGCATCCAGTTGAGCACCTGCTTAATGACAATAGAAATCACATTGAATAGCGAGTAGATGCAGCAGACACCGGTCAGGATAAAAAGGAAGTTGGCCAACCGGTACAGACCCTGGTAGCTGTAACCTTTGCTCTGACTACTCACCAAGTCTCCAAAACCAATAGTGCTAAAGGTGACAAAGCAGAAATAGAGGGAGTCAAGGTAGGCCCAACCTTCTATGGGGGTGTACATAGCTGAGGCACAGCAGGAGATGATGATAGCTGACAGGGCTAGGATCAGCATCACATGATATACAGAGGGCTTCCAACCTGGAAGAGCGCTGGCTGCAAAGTCCTGGCAGATTCCTGGTGGAAGGAGGCCACTAGTGCGCAACCGATGTAGCCTAAAAGCTTTCATCACCACAGCTAAGAGGGTGATGATACGTTCTAGGAAAAGGTTAAAAAACAGAATGGTAGCTGCACACCCAAGGAGGCCATAGAAGATCAGAAATACTTTGCCAGCTACTGTCACTGGAGTTGTCATCCCAAAGCCTAGGGAAAGGAGACAGCAAAACAGAGATTCAGCAAAAAAAACCCTGATTTATTCACTGTTACAATTTTTAATGTTCATTTTGATGTTAAAACTATATGTAAATGCATATCTAAGAAAAAAAATAATAAAATTGGTTTAATTTAGGCATTGCAGAAATGGTGTTGAGTTTCTGTCCTCTACCAACGGCAAATTCTTAATACATTTACATTTACATTTTACTGGAACTAGGTGTCCAAACATGTCTTAGCCATCATTGGAGAAAACTGGAAAGAGGGATATTCTAACAGTAAAAACTAAATTCAGTACTGGACCTGAGAGCAAAACTTCACTTGGTCAGTCTCCTAACACTGAGGCACTTGTGTCATACCCAATAATGACAGTCTTAGCTGCATCACAGGGATACCCAAGGAATTTGCACCAAGAGATAAGATGCTCACTGCCTAGCTCTAAATTATACCAAAGTATGGTAGAGATTGCATGAAATCACTCGATGAGTTGAAGATGTCAGTCATAAATATAGGCAAACAGATAGAGATGCTGCATTTACAAATATACCACTGCAGTCTCCTGAAACCATAAAGGGAGCTAGTTCTTGTGGCTCTGGTGGCAGTGGTTTCAGACAGTGGGGCCAGAGGGGACCAGAGAAAAGTCTATAAAGTGCATCCCAATTCACCAGAGAACACAGGTGGCCAAGTTGCAAACAGAAACAATGTGTTTTTGCCTCTAACTGGTTGCATGGACCTCACAGAGGAGCATACTGAGACATCACCAAGTGTGTGTGTTTGCAACAACCCATATTAGATCCCTAAACACAACAAAGGTAGTTTGGAATAAACTTAAGGCTATACTTAACATGGGATTGAGGAGAAAATTTAAATGATTAATGTCTAATTAACTTTAGCATGGAGCAGTAAACTCTATTACCACAAGAATTTCACACCACAAGAACGCAAACAGCTCCAGCTATGGATTGGCTAAATTTTGTTGCTGATACACATTATTAAACAAAAGAACCAATCTAACTACGGTACTTCCCCTAAGTCACACACACAGGAGAGACAACAGCATATCCCATTGTCACATAATGTCTTTGTCTTTATGCCTAGGGCTTGAACCAAATGCACTTGAATTAACCATGTTAACCTTTGATTGCTCCATTCCTGAAGCAGTTTCTAACCTGGCTACCTCATAGGACAGCTGAATGGGTGGCATTATCATCTGTCGTTGCTGAAAGAGAGAGTTCAGCTGGCTAAGGAAAACTTGGCGGTATATCCTAAAACACGGAGCCTCTCCTCTTCTTCATCCATTTTCCCTTCTCTTCAGTTCCATTACCCTGTAACCAATTCCCAGAACCCATTTTTCCCCCTACCCTTTCAGCCTCTGTTTCTGTCTGTTTCTATCCACTCTTATAGACAGAATCTTCCACCCATGCCACTGCCTATTTAGATTAAATTATTATCTATAGCAAATCCAGGCATGTTGCAGGTTCAACATTCAACGGCTGCCCAAAAATTGTTCACATGGGCGGATGTCCTTTCTAGATTTAGGAAGGGTTAATCAGGGCACTTACAATGTTGGTCATACTCTTGATCTAATTTTAACCTATAGAAAAATAAGAAACAATGTAGTCATACTTCCACAGTATAAAGTTATCTCAGATCTTTATCTCATTTAAAATATCTCTTACTTATAATATACTGTATGTACCTTGCCACACAACAACATCAAATGCACATTCATATCAGCTATTAATAATCAATAATCTCTGTAGTTATCAAGTATGATTGATTTACTGTCTGATACCACGGATATTGATCAAATAAATAAATGCTTAGAGTCTATTATATCTAGCATATGGTCTACTATAGTCTATGTTGTGGCACGGTGGTGTAGTGGTTAGCACTGTAGCCTTGCACCTCCAGGGTCCAAGTTCGATACCCGTCTCTGTGTGCATGGAGTTTGCATGTTTTCCCCGTGCTCGGTGTTTTTCCTCAGGGTACTCCGGTTCCCTCCCACAGTCCAAAGACATGTAGATTAGGCTAATTGACATTTCCAAATTACCTGTAGTGTGTAAATGAGTGTGTGAGTGTATGTGTGTGTGCCCTGCGATGGATTGGCACCATGGTGTAGCCCGCCTTGTGCCCTAAGCCTCTGGACTAGGCTCCAGATCCCCGCGACCCTGAATACAGGATAAAGCGGTATAGAAGATGAGTGAGTGAGAATATGTTGTAGCATATCCATCACTGGAGTTGTTTCTTACTTTGTACATTTTTTCAAAGACAAAACTTATCAGGTGAAAAAATATTAGACTTTAAAGGGGACCTTTTATGCAAAATGAACTTTTTTTAGTCATTTTTTGACATTCTGATGGGCTTTAAAAGATACAAATAAATTTTTTCTCCCATTTTGCTAGTGGCTGCGGCCAGTACAAGCCAATTCGATTTTCCCCCAATGTGACCTCACCTGGCTTGTTGCTCAGCACTAGCTCTGCTTTGCAATTCTCTGGTCGGTTGTGGCTCGACAGTAGCTTATTTTTTATAGACAATGAAACAGCATGTTCAAAAGAAGAGTGAAATGGGATTTGATGTATGAAATAAAATGCATTAAGGGTATTTCAATAGTTAAAGAAATTGAGATGAGCTGGGAAATTTAAATATAAAGCAAGACAATTTCATAACTACCAATAAAGATTACATTATAAGAACATTACAATATGAAAACAGAGATTAAAATGCTTTTTTAAAAGACTGACCTAATTTTATTAATTTTTCAATTAAAATCATCAACTTGTAAAGATCACATACCCAATTTTTTTAGATAATACTGAAAATAATTCAACCTCTTCTGAAAATACTCAATTCTTCCCAAAATACTGGCCATACACGTACAGTATATATTTTAAAGTATCTGTAATCAAATCACTATGCTGTCCCGTCAAAAAAAAAAAAAAAGGTCCAGACCTTTACCTTTACCATCGATAAACTTTGGGTTGTGCTGGAGCAGGCTTTATGCAGCAATCCAACACTCCCATCATTAATACACGATCTTGGGGAGAAATTAATGCATCGTTGATGGTTACAATGTTTTTGGAAATGGTTAAAAGGATAAGCTACAAATAAGCTGCTCAGCTTTAATGTAATCCTGATATTATTATTTCAGGTTGAAGCCCAGGCTTTTTCTATTTGACAGAACTCCCTGTCTAACTTAGTAATACAGTTGTAGTTCTTTCATTGTCAGCCAAATACACTTTTTGTTTAAAGTAGTTATCATCCGGCACTGACAACTGTTTATAATCACTTTTATGACATTTATAACATTTTGAGCAGCTAACACTGTCAGTTCCATGTACAAAAAACCTTTCTTTTATATAAAGATTATTATTATTATTATCATTATTATTATTACCAAAAGTAATATACACGTTTTCAGCAAGACGTACCACGTTTTTGGCCGAAGAAAGAATCAGCCCTGTGCAGAAAGGGAAACAGCAGTTCTGACCTTTTTTGGCAACACAGTGATATATTCTTAAATACAGTACTGCACAATGAGGAATTTGATACTGAATACTAGTCATTACAGCTTGACTAACACACAAATGAATCAACTCCAATTAGCACATGAACAACAGTATACAAATGTGTGCACATGGGTAGATTTGATGTAGATGAGTTTTTGTTGAACAGTTCTTCTCTGGTGGGAGAATTGGTACCTTCTTTTCTTGCCTGGCGTAGTTCCAGCCTCAAGTATATAAGGAAAATATTTAACCACCTGAACAGCTTTCACAAAGGGATGCAAACTTTCATGAGGAGGCCAATCTCCCGTTTGGAGTGCTTGTAAAGTCTGCAACTTTTTGAGTTAAAAAAATATATTACACATCTCAGTCACAACACTAAATACTGTATAACCTTTCCTTATGACCAATACCCACCCACTACAGTAATAGCAGTTGTAGGCTATTATATGTAATACCAATACCTGATAAAGCAGGTAAATGTACAAATTTTGTGGGATTCCAGAAATGGATAAATAGATTAATCATTTTCCAGTTTTCATTATTCATCAGGATTATGTTTTTGACAGCTGATACAATGAACATTTAGAACATTGAGACAATGTTCTAGACATGGGCTGCATATCTTGGGGCCCTAAATCCAAGAAACAGGAAGCTCTGGTTTAGAGGAGTTGCTTGGACAAACCAGAGGTGGCTTGGATGCTCTGAATGATGCAGAGTGGGACACGATCCAGTGTTCCAGAGTGGGATCACGATCCTCTGATGACTTTATTGGAAAACTGGTGAATGATATCATTCACCTGGCTTTAACCCTCTGAACCCTTTTTTATTTGAATTCTAATTAAAATAAAAAAGGTTTAGAGCAGCGAAAGTAAAAGAAGAACTGCCATCCTGAACAGATTCTTTGCAATACACAAACATATTCTGTTTGCCTGTGGCCTTTTACAGTATTCAAGGGATGTGGATAAAATCCAGCAAGTATTCCTGCTACTAACTAACCCAATGTGCCAAATTATTTCTTATAACAGTGTCAACGTGTTCCAGACATCCTGTCTGGAATCATTCTGCAGGGAAGGAGCATTCTGCAGGCCCACAGTAGAACATAAACATTGTGATATAGTTTTCCGGTTGCTAGCAGTACTCTTGTTTTAAAGCCTTACATGATTGTTATTAAAAACAGACCTAAATATTTTGTAATATGTGAAAAAACAAGATTATAAAGATGCAGACGACTCATGCGTTATATCACGATGTAAGTTATCAGATATTCTGCTATGTGAATTATGTAATTTAAAAAATTCATAGATCAATCATGAGTTGATCTACGTTTTTTGTATGACATAATTCTTCTTCTTCTTTGTCTTTCGGCTGTTCCCTTTCAGGGTTCGCCACAGCGAATCATTTGCCTCCATCTAACCCTATCCTCTGCATCCTCTTCTCCCACACCAACTAACTTCATGTC
>JAOVVA010000041.1:7908225-7918689 GCA_028565275.1 Leiocassis micropogon
ACACAACCCTCTGCATTTATCCAGACTTGGGACTGGCACAAGAAGACACTGGATTGCGCCCCCCCGCGGTTGCATTTGTATGACATAATTCATGTATGAATACCTATATATACATATGTACTGTATATGTACTACTATGTATGAGTAGTTTTCTCCTGTGCTGTATGGACCCAGAGGGAGCTCCTGAGTCCTGAACTTATCAGGTGCCTATGATAGGATACAGTTTGACCCAACAGAGTTAAGCCGTGCTGCCTACTCAGCACCATGTGGAGGTCCATTAAATGGCCTCCCACTCCAGGAATCAATCATGTGCTATGGAATGCCAGAATCTTGCCCTGTTCTATGCCATGCACTGCCTAAATCATGCACTGTTCCATGCCATGCTCTAACTGACCTGTGCTGTTATGCCAGAGATAGTCACTGTCCTGCCTGAGGCTTACTCTGCAGTGTCCCAGCTAGGCCATGGTTCCATGCACTGTCCTCTGCTTGCCCAACTGGCTGGCTTTAACAACAGTATGCTTTTACCACCACCCAGCTTTAAGGACACATTACTGCCACCATCTAGCTCCAGGGACACTTTATTGCTGCCACCACCGGGCTTAGAGATTGCATCAAGCATTCCCCAAAGGGACAAAAAGTAGTGCCTCTTGATCAGACCCAGTGCCTGTAACAAGCTCCAGCTCAGACCCAGTGCCTGTGCCAAGCTCAGACCCCATGCCCATGCCCAGCTCCAACCTGGTGCCCGTACCAAGATCCAGCTCTGTGCCAAGCTCTGGCCCAACTCCTATGCCCGACTCTGAGTCCCATGCCAAGCTTCAGTCTTATATTTGTGTCAACATATTCAGTTGCACAGGGTGAATTCTGTCTTGTCTAATCAAAGCCTCACCTTTGCCTGTTTATAGATAGCCTGTGTTTAAGTTGGGTCTTTGTCATGTGTCTGTTCTGTTATCTGTTCTTTTCAGGTCACTGTTTGATTCTTTGTTCATGTTACTGTACCTTGTCTGCCATTGGTGTTAGTTCCTAGCCATAGTTACTTTTCATGTTCCTGGTTGAAATTAGCATTTGTATTTAATTTAGCTGAAACTCCACTTTAATAAACATAAAGTTAGTAAACAGTATCATTGAGAATTTTTTGGAAACTTAAATCTCCATGTGTAAAGGGCAGGGCCAAAGACCACTTCTAAATACGTATGATCTCCTATCCATCACAAATCACTGTCTTAAAAACTGTTATAAATCTGTAATGTATATCATAATGTAGGCCTATGAACATTTCGGAACATTAACACCATTCATTGTAGCATTTACGAACGCAACTTAAGGCTTAAGGAAGCCATATATCAATACTGTGCAGAGGCATCAAAGACTTCTCTGGGGTCTGTCTCACCTGAGATGGACAGTGGAACACAGGAAATGTGTCTTGTGGTCCGATGAGTTAACATTTCAAATAGTTTTTTTTAAAACAACAGCTGTCATGTTCTTTGGGCCAAATAAGAAAAAGACCATCCAAGCTGTTATCCCCATCAGGTCCAAAAACCAGCATGAGTCATGGTGTGGGGGTGTGCCAGTGCCAGTGGCATGGGTAAACTGCATATCTGTGACAGCACCATTAATGTAGAACAATATGTTTTTTTTTGGAGCAACATATGCTGACATCCAGAAACACCAACTTTTTCAGAGACATCCCGGTATTTCCCAGCAGGACAATACCAAACCACAGTCTGCTCTAATTAAACATACATGGCTACTAAATACTAGTGGTTTTAGTGCACAAATGCAATACTGCAATGCAAATTTTATTAACAGAATTGATGACAATGGTAAATAGTCAATTGTCCCAACTTTTTTGGAGAATTTAGCAGCCATCATATTTAAAATGAGAGCATGTTTCAACTAACAAATAAAGTCACATGATTAATCATCAAATAACAAGTTGTTGTAGAGTTTTCAATACAGAGCAAGGTGAAGTGATTTTACATTTTTTTTTGTTTAATTCCCAATTTCCACACTGTCCCAACTTTTTTGGAATTTGGAATTTTGAGTTTCTTCTAGTGTATAGGACTAACCAGGGATTTAAGGAATTAACATTATTCTTTTTTAAAGATTTATCTACAGTACCTGATAGCTAAATTACATGAAAAATGTTCATTGACAGGTTATCAACATCTGTTATAACATCTGTCATTAACTCTAAAATGATTATTTAAAAAAATGGGTTCAATCCATGTAAATAAAAAGTCACTCTCTAATTTGGTTCTACAAGGTTCTATCAAGACCACTAATCAGTCTTTCGGAATGTACACCTGAGGGTCAAGCAGTGGAAGATTATTTAGATTCTTTTTGGTTCTGCATTAGCTAAGTCTGCTAATTCCATGTGTATAATCTCCTTTAATTATTAAAACAGTAAAGCATATTGAGTTACAATGATTCAGTCTCATTGTAGATGCATTTTAACCCTTGACATTGTTACAAGCATAAACAATCCTGAAATTAACTATTTTATCTTGTTTGTTTGTTTTTTACACATAATTTCAAACTTTAGTAGTTTTAATATATCAACTAACTGGTTGGTGACTGTAATATGACAAGCTAAAAGAGCATTACATTATGTGGAATTTGACCGTTGTGAACATCTTGACTAATTATTTTTGTACAAGAACACTTGCCAGCTACATGGAGAGGATTTTTTAAAATATTATTTAAACTTAATGAAAAGTCGATTCTTAAGGTACCATCAGGTACCAGGGCTGTTAGAAAGTAATATGGTTACTAAAGATGCATTTCAGCCTGAAAGTCTATACTGGGATTCATTAGAAGACACAATACGTTCCTCTTTTATCCACAGCAACTTACAAAATAAATCTTGATTTTGCCAAGATTTAAACCCAGGTCATTGGTTTAGAAGGCAGTGACATTAACCACTGGAGTTTTAAGATGGCAGAGGCAGTCATTACATGAAGTGAAATATTAAGACAACTGAGATTAAATCCTATTTTCTTGCTGCTTTTTCTAAATCCTATTTTCTTGCTGCTTGTAGCATAAGATTTTAAGATTTTAACCATTTTTTTAAAAGAAAACTCTTAAGAGTCTTCACTCAACTGATAAACTCTAATAATTTCATTATTATTTAATTTTTATTTCATCTTACTGTACATGTGTACTTTCTTGGGGTGATTCCTGGCATGTTTCCCATTCCTGGGAAACAAAACATTGAATCCAGGAAAATTTTAAGCCAAACATGTGTATTTGAGCTCAGAATGGCCAAATAGAAAAAAATATTGGTCAACAAGTCAGTAACATGTCGTTCACAGACTCAGCAAGGCTTTGGCCAGTGAAGGCTACTATAAGATCAATAACTGTTTTCAAAGTGGAAAAATGATTAATGACAATACATTGGACCGATTGGACAAATGTATTTCACAAAACATAGAGTTTATTTGCCCGAGGGAAGTGTGCAAGTGGGCAAGTATAATGTTGAGCACTGAGTAAGATTAGGTTGCTGTGACTGATGTGAGCAGAGGGCATGTGGAACATCTGGTGGGATGTCAAGCATACTAATGAGCTCCTTGCCCAGTGGTTGAAAGAAGAACAATTGTAAAGATGCATTTTTGCTACAGACCTTTAATATAATAAAATCAAATTTTAAACATGCTTTTTAAGTATATAAATACACTATATTGCCAAACAGCTTCAACTCTTATAGGTACGCTTTCCACAAGGTTTAGGTTTGTGTTTATTGGAATTTTTGAGCATTCTTCCAGAAACACATTTGTGAGGTCAGACACCTATGTTGCTCGCGATCCGCTCGCGGTCTTAGTTCATCCCAAAGGCATTCTATGGCGTTAGAAAAGGTGTTCAACCCGATAGAACACCTTTGGGATGAATTAGAGTGGAGACTGTGAGCCAGGCTTTCTCGTCCAACATCAGTGTCTTACCTCACAAATGCGCTTCTGGAAGAATGGTAAAAAATTCCCATAAACATCCTAAACCTCGTGGACAGCCTTCCCAGAAGAGTTGAAGATGTTATAGCTGCAAAGGGTGGGCCAACCAAAAAGATTTGCTCGGTCCCTGTGCACATGTGATATGTGATCTAAGACTGCCTTATTATGACAGCTGTGCTCTCTAAAACCTTTTTATTAATTGGGAGCCAGGGCCTTTTAAGTTTGTGAGTGTGTTTTCATATTTGGTCCCTTTCAGCTCTTAAAAACTTAATTACGCTATTACCTAGCATTTTGCTCATAGATACGTTAAGTAAGCATAATTTACAAAAAAGGACAATATAAATATAAAGATAATATATATTTTAATATCTGTTTCTTATATACATGTCTTGTAAAAGCTTAAGTAGTAATGCCCAGCATTATGAGTGATGTCATCAGGGGCATATTTTCATGCATTAGGTGAACTCAGTTTATTACTCTGTGCAGTGTGTGGTCCTTGAGTATCAATAGTGCCACATGCACATCAGATTGGTCTGTTCTGGTGTGGCCTTCAAAGGCTGTTTATCAAGTCCCTATCTGCTTTGTAAAGCTCCACTTAGTCCAGATTGCAGCAGCCAGAATCCTCACTAGAACTGCGAAGATATGAGCTCCACATTGTGGATACTCCATATGAGTATCCACAATGCATTGGCTCCAAGTTAAATTTCACTTGGATTTTAAACTACCACTATTTATCTATGAAGTACTAAATGGTTTCTCACAACAGTACTATAATTTAAGATCTGGGGGACATAGAGTCTTATGGTGAACTGGTATGTTTGGATGCTCTCTTTCTCCACTCTCATTGATCACTCAGGTTTGTTGATGGTGGATTGACTGCTTCTGGCTGGAGGTCAGATGGAAGCCCCATGTAGTTCTTTTGAAATGTGTGTTGTGACTGGGGATGATACCACTTGACCATGAAGATGATTTTGACTTTAAGCTGATGCTCACAGCTGTTTTCTTGTGGCTGCAGTCCCTCAATAGGTCAGGACTAGAATTCCTACATAAATCATGAAAGTTTACTCCATATGAACTTAAACCCCTATCCTGTTATACTGAGTTTGCAGCCTCCTAACACAGTATGACTGCTATCAATCCTTGCTTTCACCCAAATCCAATATCACCCAGACAAGGATGGGTTTCCTATTGAGTCTGGTTTCTCTTAAGGTTGCCCTTGGCTTGATCATCAGGGACAATCTGATAATTATGATTTATACATATTTCCACACATTTCATCATCATTTAAATATTTTTTTGATTCTGTAAATCTGCTTTGTGACAATGACCATTGCTAAAAGTGCTATATAAATAAAACTGAATTGAATTTAATTAAAGCTTCCTGTCTCTATTGCAGTAGTAGAGAAAAAAAGACAAGCTAACAGAAGTGCTGAGAGTCAGCATACAACAGCTTCTTACGCTGTGCAGAAAAATATTTCGGTATTGATGGTTGTTGTTGTTGGTCTTTCGGCTGCTCCCGACAAGGGGTCGCCACAGCGGAATATCCAGTCCGCACTGCAACTTGGCACAGGTTTTACGCCGGATGCCCTTCCTGACGCAACCCTCCCATTTTATCCGGGCTTGGGACCGGCACTGCATCCAGTGGCTGGGGTTTCGGGCACTGGCTGGGAATCGAACCCGGGTCTTCCGCATGGCAGGCGAAACACCTACAACTGAGCCACCAGTGCCCTATTTCAGTATTGATGGTATTCTCTATGAAATTTTCTAATCAAACACATGTACAAGGTTTAGAGATTTTACTTGTTTCTGTATTTTAATTGTTTTTCTTCTGTAGTTTTGGCCTTTGTCTGTCCATTTCTGTTGCTTCTACATATGAAGCTTGTTAGTGGCTTACACATTGATGATTTCAAGGAAGATGCAACTGCATAATATTAAAAGACCAACACATTATCAGGATGATTTCTGTCCACATACACATGAAATGAGTAAAAGACACCTTTGATTCCTAGTCACCTGTCAAACATGCATGTGTTTTGTCCACAATTGTTCGCTGGCAGCAACAGTGCAGCAGACTGTGAGCCTCAGGCTGTCTCTTGAACTTTAACAATGGGGATATTTACAAATGCCACGTCACTGGCATGCCTAAAATTGTGCGCTTTAAGGGCATTATACTTTGCCACTGCAGTGGCACTGGAGAAGGTGAAATGCATGTAAATCAGAGTCTGAGGAAATATGTTGCATCTCAAAGGCATCATGTTGCCTGTATTTACCTCACTGATACAGACTTAATGGCTACATGTGTATTTTTGTTGCAGTTCTATAGCAAATGCACATTTCATACTCCCACATACACAGCAGACGTCCGACATTGATGGGCACTTGAAGTAAGAATGTTGCCCTAATAAAATGAAGTACTGAGAAAAAAAAACAGAGATTATGCTATTCATGGTTGATTATTCAATATGACATTGTTGTTCAAAATTAACATTAATGGACAAAGTAAATAAATAAAAACATTTATTCAACATGTAAGCTAAATATTTGTTGCATATCTACAATCAGCTTATACACTAAAAATTAAACTGGGAACTCCTTTGTGTGAAGGAAATGGGGAACAGAATGTGCAGTTTAGCTGCTTTTCTGTACTTCAAGAACTCATACAGCAGCATTTAACAACTCACCAATGGTTGATACAACCGTTGCCACAAAGTAAAACGCCCCTGTAAAATCCCATCGCGGTCGGAGGGTATCGGGCCGCATCCCCGCGGCCGCAGCGGTTTCGTACTCGCGTAGGAAGGAGCGGAGTTCGTACACACTGATGTTGAAAGCGTCGCTGAAGTTGTGCAGTGTGTAATTCCAGCGTGCTCGGGCTCGCACCTCCGACGGCCGCTCGATGGCTGAGAAGACCGCGGCGCCGCACAGAAGGTATGCGAGGATGAGCAGCGCCAGCAACACGAAGCGCCCGTTATCCTCGTTGACGTGCAGCGAGCGGCAGCCCGGGAGTCTCTGCCGTGCGGACATTGTGCATGTTTCAGCACCACGAGTACGCGGGACAGCAAGCAGCTCCACCCTGGGGCGCACAACCACACTGGCCAGCACCTGTGCTCCTGGTCTCCATCCTTCCAAAAATCCCGTCCACGCCACAAAAAATTAAAATGAGAAACAAAATTAAGTTCACCCGGTTTCTAAATCTGCTCATAATGAACGCTCAATTTCCCTCTCAATCGTAGAGATAAGAGTATCCTAACTAATTACTGCTATGAAACTCATGATCAAGCTAAAGCTTCTGGCAAAATATTTGGTGACTATTATTAAACACATTTCAGCACCAGAAGCCGCGGGACAGTGGGCAGGCACGCTAAACTGCACTAGCAATCTAGAAATTCCACCGTCAAACGACGCTTTTTATAGTAACATGACAAACATGGGTTTATGGGATCATCAGACCCAACCTCTGGGTTGGAAATATCATGTCGATGCATCGTTGAGTGCCCAAAATTGTCCAGTGGATTCAATAGTGAACGAAAATTTAGCGTCGGTGTCCAGAATGGAAAAAGTCTTTTTGACTGCAGCACTGTTCACTGACGCGACCTTCGTGTTGCCGATTCATACAGACTGTAATGCCGTATAGGCACCTTGCTCCGCGCTTGGGTCGTTGCACCAAACTAGCAGTCCACAAAAAAACAAAAAACTCAGAAATGTTTGCAAGAGATATTACTTGGTCCGTAAAGAGAAAGACACACTTTTAGTCTTTTCATTAGTATTATCTTTGAACATCTTTGACTGCAGACACAAAATAAAAAATTTAAAAAAAATTAAAGACGAGATTAGATGCACATAATGGAGTGTAGCATCCCATCAAATGTGCGCATGCTTTCACGATGCCACTGGAACAGGAAATAAATTAGGGTTCTTGTTTCGCGTTAGGTTGTATATTATTTTACATGTGAGTAAAGTATGCTTCGTTTCAGAGTTTTCTTTGCGTTAAAATCTTCGCTGCCGCTTGAACAGGACAATGCAGGACCTTGGATTATCAATGGTGGCTGATTCTATATCTGCACGTTTAATCCAAAGTGATCTCGCTTTTAGTTTATTGTATTTCCTTGTTTGCTTTCTCGTATCCATTTCTACTGAGTCATTAAATGAGTGAACTGAGCAATCTTTTGCGAGTAAAATGATGAAACTGGCTTCATTGGTAAGCGAAACTGTCCTCGAAGCAGCTCAGCCCTTCCCGTGCGCGAGTGAGTAATGGCCAGAGTTGGAGGCGGGGATTTATCGAAACGCGCCAAGACAACAGGAGGCGCATGCGCAATGTTAACATAACGCACTACACACTGCAGAAACTCACTAAAGCCCTTATTAGACATGGGGTATGAAACGTTTTTGGTTCATCAATCCGTAAAAACTTTGTCTTTTGTCATTTAGAGATAACGTCCTTCTATGTTAATACTCTAAGGGCTTCTTAAGGTGCATTCCAACACTTAGTAGCTCCTTGTGAAATGTACCGCAAACTGCGAAGGGTATTCAGCCATGTTACCAAGATTCCAAACCGTAAAAAGCAAAACCGCTCAAACATTGCAGGAAACACCTGAACAACGGTTAATTTCACAGGAAGTTGACAAGCTCTCTCGTTCTCTTTGGAGTAAAGCACACACACACACACACACACACACACACTGTATATCGATCAGCCTTAACATAATGGCCACCAGCTTGATATTGAATAGGTCTCGCCACATGCAACCGTAACAGTTATGACCTCTGTGGTCTAATACCTTTCTATGGAGACCAGCATTATCCTTTTCAGCAATTACACCTACAGTAGCTCATATTGGGGCAGAGTACACGGACCTGCCTTCACTCCTTATATGCTTCAGTGAGCCTTGGCTGCCCATGACCCATTTGGTCAGTTCACTGGTTTTAATTCCTTGCACCACTTTTTTATGCCACAATATAACTCTGACCCAGTCCTCTAGCCATCACAATTTGGCTTCTTTCAAAGTCCCTCAAATCCCTATGTTTGCCTATTCTTTCTGTTTCCAACACATCAACTTCAGAGACTAAATATTCACTTGCTGTGTAATATAGCCACCCACTTCCAGCTGTGTAGTCTGATGCAATATAAGAGCGGTTGTAGCTCTATTTGCTGAAAAGGTTAATGCTGGTTTCTTTAGAAAGGTTTCATAACATTCAGGTCATTACTGTTTTGGTGGCAAAAGAGGGGATCTACTCAATATTAATTAGGTGGTCATAATTTTATGGCTGAAAGATGTGTATATAGTACCACTACAAGTTTGGATTCATTTTCTACATTCTGCAACAATACTGTTGTCATAAATGTGCAAGGGCCCTCTTGTTCTTGTAAGGATTTAGTTTTTATTATTTTTCAAACATCCGGGCCCTTTTGGGGTTCTTAGCATGGTCAAAAACCCATGAAAATTGGCAGACAGGTTGAAATCTGCTGCCATTAGGACACCTGCGGGTCTGGGTCTCTGCCCTCCCTGAGCCACGCTCAGGGCCTTCTCAGGAGATTTCACTGCATAGCTCATACACACTTGCACATATACATGTAAACTCGGTACACTTCTAGATCTCACTGCGCTGAAACGTTTGCATGTCATGGGCTCAACTCTGCCCAAGGAGGGCAGATATTTTGGGTTATCTGCAAAATGCATATTTATGACATAAGCACTGTATTTAATAATACACACACTACACATCCTTCACACACACACTTACTACAGTACACAAACACACACACACTAAACATACTAAACACACACACACACACACTACACACACACACACACACTACACATACTAAACACACACTACACGCACTACACACACACTACACACACACACTACAATTCTACACAAACACTCACAAACACACACTACACATCTTAAACAAACGATGACCGGCCCAAGCACCTGCACCATTACAATCGCCACCAAACCTGGCCCACACTGAGTAACGTAAGCAACCAGGGCTTTTTAGAAGTCTTAGGGTGCTTAAAAGGCACACAGGTTGGATGTTGCACACAGCTCGTTGCTGCAAACAACGATGACCAGCACAAGCACCTGCACCATCGTCACCTTAAACTTATGCCATATTCAGTGACATCAGGGTCCAGGTCTTAGCATGCTCAAAAGAGGTCTTAACATGATAGATGGAAGTATTAATATTTGGGTGATTGTAATGTGCCAGTATGACACCAACTATGTAATTTTTTTTTGGTAATTAGCTTAAAATCAACTCAGACCACCAGATCAACTAGTCTGACATAAACAAAAATAATAATATTCAGGAGCTTATCCTAAAAGCCATGGATTGCACCCCTTACATAACCTCTATCAAATATTATATTAGAACATAAATTAATAGGTTTATGATTTACAAATTGCACCAAGCGAATTTGATTATAAAATAAGTTTAAAACAACATGTTCTACCCAGATGTTGGTTCATTTTAACTGGAATGTTGGGTTAATTCTACCTCACAAATAGGTTATTATTATTT
>JAOVVA010000041.1:7932448-7946015 GCA_028565275.1 Leiocassis micropogon
ATCCAATAGAAAAGTTGTGGCCTGACAATAAAAATGCTGTTTCTGAGGCAAAACCAAGAAATGCAGAGGAATTGTGGTGTGTAGTACATTTGTCACAGATGTGAAGCAGTTCACAGAAACCAGGGTTATACAACTTAAATATTAGTTCAGAGATGCACAAGAAAGATTAAACTTTATATGGATATGGAGGTTTACTCACTTTTTTCAACACACTGCTATTATTTTGAACACAACTGTATAGCCACATAGCAGAAAAGTGAATTATATTGTTTGCAAAACCAAAAAAAAAAAAATATGAAAAGCAGCAAAACATCATTTAATTGATCAGAATTAGTTCACTGGGTGAGTAGGCCCAAGTGAGATGTGATATCCTCTCCCACCAGAGATGTCTGAGTACAGAAAAGAGATAGTATAGCTACCCCGTGTGGTGTGGTCGAAACAATTTTGTAGGTAGTATGCCTCGTGGATGCCCCGTGTGGTCTGCTGGGATGTGTCTGGTGACTGGGGACGGTTCCACTTTTCCACGAAGATGGTCCTGGCCTTGGCTGATGCAGACAGCTGTTCTCGGAGGAATTGTGACTGGAATTCCCTACAGTCTACCTGAGTCTCCAATAACGAGCTGGACTCCACATCTCCTGTTATACTGAACTTCTAGCCTCCTAACACACTCTGCTCTCTGTTTCACCCAAATGAGGATGGTTTCCCTGTTGAGTCTGGTTCCTCTCAAGGTTTCTTCCTATTACCATCTCAGGGAGTTTTTCCTTGCCACTGTCGCCCTTGGCTTGCTCATCAGGGACAATCTTATAATTTAGATTCATACACATTCACATTTTATACAAACTTCCATAATTATTTTGATTGTGTAAAGCATTTAAGTACAATATACCTCCTCAATCCTCAATTAAGCAATATCACATGAGAGGGAGTGCTGTTAATATATGAATAACAACTTGGCTGTGATGGGAACCACACACATGAAGGTATTTTTATAAACAGCAAAAACAGCATTTGTACTATTAGCTTGCTATTTAAAAAGTTATTTTGGTCTACCAACACACATCATTCTGATACTGGCGGAGCTGACATTTAGCAACCAGCAGTTAGTAAAATTACCATGAAAATAGTTTTTAAACCTTACCTTATGTAGCCAAAAGGTGAGGATAATAAAACATGGAGGTAGTGGACAGACCTGTAAATCCTGTATGTTTCTATTTATATTTTCACTCATGCTTTAGAAAGTCAGCTCCATTAACTGCTGAGTTTCAGGGTTAACCCCCAAATAGCGTTAAACAGAAAGGTAGACAGAAGCAATTATTAAGATGTTTTTTTTCCCCTCTCGCCAAAATGTGTCCGTAGCTGGTTTTGAATGTGCATTTTACCAGGTAACTGCTCTCTCCTTAGTACTGTGCTCTATATAGTGACCTACTTTCACCCATGCTGCGACCGCCAGTTAGCATAATAAGCAGTTATAATAACAATAACAGTTAGCAAAAAGAGTGTAGAACGCATGGAACAACCACAAACGCGAATGTGTTTTACTGGAACTTTTTGTAATAGACCAACACAAAGAGCCACATAATTGTGAAATGGAAAAAAAATGGTAAATGGTTTTCTTTAAATAAAAATCTACAAAAATGCATTTGTATTTAGATCCCCCTTTACTCCCTTTTCTCTAACTAAAATCCACTAAAATGACTTCTAAAGTCAGTTTATGCAAAGCCCTCAGTTTTGTTAGGGAACATTAGTGAACAGAAAGCATCATGAAACCCAAGAAACACACCAGACAGGTCAGGGATAAAGTTGTGGAGTAGGGTTAGGTTATAAATAAATTACCCAAGCTTTGAACATCTCATGGTGCACTGTTCAATCCATAATTATGAAAATGGAAAGTGTATGGTACAATTGCATACCTATCAAGACATGTCCGTCTACCTAAATTGACAGGCCGGGCAAGGAGATTATTAATTTGAGAAGCAGCCAAAAGGCCAATGGTAACTCTGGGGGAGCTGTAGAGATCCACAGCTCAAACATGGCCTTTATGGAGGAGTGGCAAGAAGAAAGCTATTGATAAAATGAATGCCATAAGAATGCCGTATGCAGTTTGCGACAAGCCATGTGGGAGACACAGAAAACGTGGAGAAGGTGCCCTTGTGTCAGTGAGAGTTAATAGCATTTTAGCCTAAATGCAACAAACACTGCACATCATCCCGAACACACCATCCCCATAGGGACAGGGCAGCTGGTCAGAGTTGGAGCCATTGGAGCCAAATACAGGGCAATCCTAGAAGAAAATTGTAAGAGTTTGCAAAAGACTTGAGACTGGAGCAAAGATTCACCTTACAGTAGGTCAATGACCCTAAACATACAACCAGAGCTACAATGAAATGGTTCAGATCAAAGCATATTAGAATGTGTTAAAATTGACAATTTGCAAAAAAGAATAGGCAAAAATTTGACTCTCTAGATGTGCAAAGCTGGTAGAGATATACCCAGAAGGACGTGCAGCTATAATTGCAGTTAAAGGTAGTTCTACAAAGTATTGACTCAGGGGGACTGAATACAAATGCACACCACACTTTTCAGATGTTTATTTGTTTTTTAAAAAACAAATAAATGTTTTTTAAAGTTGTTTTTTATCACTTTCCTTCCACTTTAAGATTATGTGCTACTTTGTGGTGACTGACCACATAAAATCAATAAAAAAAAATATTTACAGTACATTTGTGGCTGTAATGAGAATGTGAAAAAAGTTTAAGAAATATAAATACTTTTGCAAGGCACTGTATATTTTTTGAAACCTTTTAGAAACCTCTCTTCTGTTTCACATGTAAAAGAACATTAAGAGCCATTGTATCCAGGGGAAATTGCAAATGTTTTTCATACTTGACCAATAAAGGTGATTATTAATACAAAAGGGGTGGACTAAATCTGGGATTTTTAAACAGCACACGTGTGTTATGTTAAGGTGTCCAGTAACATTTGGCCACGCGGTGCATTTCATCACTATTAAAATTGACTACAAGTTCTCAACCCCAGTCTAACACATGCTGAACTTTTGAAACACCAACATCATACTCCAATCAGCACAAATGCCAGTATACACATTGTACATGCAACAAGTGATAACTCCTAGTTGGTGCTTGTTAGCATCATCTTAGTTGAAATTTACTTAGAGATATTAAACCAAATATTAGATGTGTGTATGCATAACTTTGTCCATGTGTTGATTTCAGAACACCCAAAAATAAATTTGGGCACCAATTTTTCTTATGTTGAAAGTGCCTGTATGATAATCTTTTATCTAAGATATTGTATTACACATCTCACTTCTACATGCTGAAGAAAAAATAAATTCTTGGCTTTTGCTTTGTAATGATGTGTTTTTCTCAGTATCCTCCTACAGGTTTAGCCATCAGTAAACTGGGCAAGTAGAAAAATAAGCAAATCAACGTGAATTGAGATCAACTTAATTTATCCAGTACACGTGCTCATCAAATTGTGGAATAGACACAAGAGCTATTTTAACAAAATAATGCAACATATAAAATATTGAAATACATAAATGTAAAAGTCACATTACTTAATTCATTTTATCGCTAACCAAAACTGAAGAAACAATAAAAACCCTATTGTGAAGTTTCTGTCCAAATATACTTGGTGCATACTAACAGTACAAGGGTGGGCCAGGGGAGAAGAGTACAAAAATATATAGTCTCAAAAGCTAGCACAAGACATGCACATAGGACTTATAGAGAAGCAAGCAGACCACTTATGGTCTGTGACTCTGTAGAAATTCTTCATTATGCTGTCTGTGTGTCAAGATTCTCCATTATGTTGTCTGTGTGAATGCTTGATATGCAATTGTTTTCATCCCCTGTCTTTTCAAAATCACCCTCCTCAGGTCTTGGATAGTCTCCAGGTGTGCATTCCTCCTCTGCGTCACTTTCTTGTTCCTCTAAACCACTGCAACTAAAGCAAGAGCCCTCATTGTCCGAGGAACTGGACGTTTCATCTTCTGAGCAGGAGTACACTTCAGCTCCATGAAAAATGTAACGATTTGGAACCTGGAATAAGTATTGGGAAGCTGAAAAATTGAGAAAAATAGATTAAATCAATTCTTAAGCAACAATGAGCCTACAATAAAGGTCATGACAAAAGTTGTTCATGCAACTACCTGCTCAGTGGCTTAACACCTTTTTCAACATGACATTAAACTAAGCTGAAATGCATACTCTCAAAATATATTATCAAATGCATTATGCATGTCAACTGTATTATGTAAAAATATAAAGGAATCTTACTTCCAAGGCGATTACTGATTGGACTTGGACAGCTACGTTTCACACAGAAATTTCTTTGCTTTGTGTGGTTCTCGACAGTTGGCATATCCAGCATCTTCATTCCCTTAATTTCCTGATGTGTATTTGGACTGTGTCCAACAGCCTCGAATGGTGCACTCTGATGGCAATCTACACTCTCTCTGCAAGGGCACCCATCACCGTCTTGTGTTAAAAGTTTTGGTGAGCTTGATCGGTTTTCTAGCTCTGGGAAGGGCTTTGCTTCCTTGGCTGTACAAGAAGTCCCATCACTGGTTAAATGTGCATTTGGATCACAGTCTATTACTTTCTCTGATGTTTCTGCAACTATTTCTTGTTTTTTTGTGAAACAGGTTTGTGACACCATCTCTGCATTTTGAATTTCAGACGACATTTGGACTTTAGCACATTCCTGTTCAGATAGAATATTTGGCAGTGGAGGAGGTATGTCTGTGATCTCACTTAGGCGAGAAGAGTTGTAGCAAAGCTGCTCAAAGTCACCACCCAGTCTATGACATAATTCGTTGACGATGACATCACAGTCTCCTAGTAATTCTACGTCAAAGTTCAAGTGAAGTAAGGGTTCACGATTGATTAAAACTTGAGGCACTTCATGGGGAACAGAGCCTTAAAACAAAAATATAAACCATAGTTCACCGATTAAAAAAAATATATTACTGTAATTACTGAATAATAAAAACAGCCTACTGACAATGCATAACAATGAATTAACATAGAACAAATGCCAAAGAGATGCCCATCTTATACAAACACTTCATGTACGTGTGTGTTTATACTTGTACTTACTGTGCAATATATTAAGAACACCTGTACATTCATGCAGCTATCCAAGCATGAATAAACAAGCAAAGAATAAATGAATAAACAAGAAAAAAAAACTACAGATAAAGGTCAGAGTCGTGTATAGTTTGCATCTTTTGTCAAAATGAGGAAAGAGTGTCTGATCACTGTCTTTCACCAGGGCAAGTTTTTTGGTGCTAATGGACTGCCTTGTGTATTTCTGAAACTGCTATCCTGGAAATTGCACACATAATTCTCTCTAAAGATGCTTTTTATTTCTTCTGCCCTTTGGTACTCGCAGCACACCAAGGTTTTTCCCTTGATTAGAAAAAAAATTCTTATTGACCCAATAAAATCAATTATTATTAATTATTATTGTTTACTCTGATCTCACAAGGTGTTTGCTACTTACGGTCAGTATATCGGTACTTTTGAATAACTGAAAACTCTTTGTGTGTGAAACTAACGTTCAATCAGCAAATAATAAAACTGATGCCAGCCCTTCTGGTACCAGCAACCATGTCATACTTAAACTTAGACAATTGCATGAATGTATATGTATTCTTAATTAAGGAAACAATAAGTGTATTCACTATTTATTTACACAAAATAGGTTAACACATACTTGGGATAAGAGCCACTGGTCGCACTTTCAAAGAGGATCCAATAACAATGAGGAGATCCACCTCATCCTTGTCCTGTTTCATCGCCCTATGAAACGCTTCTGGAAGGTTCTCCCCAAAGAAGACAATGTCTGGTTTCATAATAGCGAAAGGATTATTAGAGCACCTTGGACAATGGGGAACAACCTGTGAAAAGATTGTTTTTGATTGTTGATTTTAATTGTTGATGTATAAAATGGCTAAAACACACCTAGTACCCTTTTATTTTGCAACTTTCACAGAATATGCCATGAAAAACAAATTGGTCGTCTTGTCATTTTCACAGCTCAAATACAAAACACTCATGACATTAATATAACTTGTTGAATTTGTGGTACTGACAAAAACCTAATAAAAGAAAGTGCCATATATTTCTCTCCGTTACAATTTTAACAGTTAACTTTTTTATTTACACAATCAACATGCAATTTAATACAATTTTAGTGCTCCACCATTAACTGATAATACAAGAATCCCTGAAGGCTTTAAAAGATTTCTGGCTGAAGCCCCACTCCATCAAGCTGCCACTGTTGGGGCCTTGAGCAAGACCCTTAAACCTCTCAGCTCCAGGGGTGCCGTATCATGGGTGACCATGTGCTCTGACCCCAGCTTAACAAGGTGGAATGCACAAAGAAAAGAATTCCATTGTGCAGTAATGTATATGTGACAAATGAATGCATCTTCTTGTTCTACTCCCTATATTTCCCTCTTCAGAGCAATTAACAGCTTCTGTGATTGAAATGGTTGGTTATCAAATTCACTCACTTAAACCCGCAGTGAGAAATCACACACTTTAACTTCAGGGTTAAAGTCTAAAGAGTTTTCAACAGTTAGGACGAAAAGAAAATACTGTGTGAACATCAAATATAAAATGATATAAAAACCAAAACCTTGAGTGTACATACATTTGGTCAGCCTGTAACGTTCTGCGAAATTTTGAAAAAACACTTGGTGGTTTTAAAAGTTAGTGTGCTGTAATAAGTAAGCATACTCAGGAAGTTTTCCCAGCATCAATTTCTCTATATTTCCCCCACAGAATTAGGCGTGTTTCTGACCGAACGCTTGCTTTCTAGGTGCACTTGTGGAATCATGTTCCGGGGATAAAACTCGGATACTTTTGAATCCTGAGACAGTATATTAATCCGAATACAGTACGGATGATGTATTTATTATTCAGTAACTAAATACTTTTTAGAGTAAATTTGCACCTGATATTTATATGCAAACTGCAAAAGAAATTTTCATAGGGGTAAAAATAAATGTGTCTATGTGTAGGTTTGCATGGCTATCAACAAACAGTAGTATTATAAATACATACAAACATCACCCATAACATTAAAATCACCAAAGGTTTAGATTCCCCTTGTGCTACAAGGGCAGCTACAGGTAGGGTTGGGTATTGAGTTTTTATGATACCGGTGCCAAATCGATACGAAACAAAAACTGATATGTAAAAAAATAAAATTAGCCTCAAAAAATGCTGGATAACATTAAAAAAACGGCTTTTTTAATATAATTTTTTAAAATATAAACCATACAGTGAAACCTTGGATTACGAGCATAATTCATTCCGGAAGCAGGCTCATATTTCAAAACACTCGTAAACCAAATTCAATTTTCCCATAAGAAAAAGGAAACTCCAATTATTCCTTCCACAGCCCAAAAAAATAAATACATAAAAATAATTAATACAATATATAAAGTAAAAATAAAACAAATTAACCTGCACTTTACCTTTAAAAAAAGGAACAATAAATCCCGACAGATATGTGTTTCCGTTTATGCGCGCAGGTGCTGCGTGTGTTTGTGTGTGTGATGTGTGTGCACCCACACACATAAATGGAAAGACTGTTTTATCGGGAAAAATTAGCAAGGAACATCGCTAGTGACACTCGTATAAGCGTATACTAACAAAATCACTGCTGTAAAGTAAAAAAAAAAAAAAATGAACCTGCACTTTACCTTTGAAAAGAATTGCGACAGAGCAGAGTTTCTGTGTAAAGCAGAGAGTGTGCGTCTGTATGTGTGTGGGAAGCCGTGGGGAGGAGAAGGGGGTGGGAGGGGTTGATGTAAAGGCGAGAGAGAGTGTGTGTGTTGGTGTGTGTGAAGGAGCACGGTGTCAAATTACGCCCCCAAACACACAAAACGACAGGCTGATACAGAGAGGGAGAGAGAAAATGGATCTTTACCCTCTAAAGAGACTTGCTTTAGCTTTATACGCGCACACACGTGTTATAATAAACAGTACACGCGCGCTGTACACACGCTTACAAACACAAAATAAAATACACGCACACACGTGGTCAGTGTTATAGTAAACAGTACACGCACACACGGATATTGATAATACCAGTAAGAGACTAGCACTAAGACCCAGCAGGGGAGACGATTACCCACAATTCGCTGCGAAAGAGAAAGAAAAACCATTGGCTCAGTTTTGATCATGTGACGCTCAGCATCAAAACAAGAAGCGCATGCGTGATACTCTGTCCTCGTAAACCAAGACTTGCTCGTTTTTCAAGGCAAAATTTATTAAAAATGTTTGCTCGTCTTGTGATGCCCGCAAACTCGCAAACCGCGTTACTCGCAATCCGAGGTTCTACTGTATATTTAAAGTATACATGAATATAAGTGGATACAAAAACAACTAATTTAAATAGTACTTAACCCAATTACAAATATTAATCATCAATAAGTGCAAAGTAGTTGTTATTCCTGGTATGCTACAAATTAGCTTTAACTTTCAGCAATTCTTTTACAAAAACATGACCATATTTGCCTTATCTGGGAAAATACCTCACTTCTCCTGACTTTGCTAAGATCGGTCTGACTGGGGGTGGGGACACACACACACTGCCAGCTGATGTCCACAAGCTGTTAAACACGGTCCATGCCTCTGCTTTTAACTTCATCATGTTTGGCATGTGCAAAAAGAACAGAGAACAAGCAGATGAATGCGAAAAGCAGAGAGCATTTGTGTCATTGGTATTAGACACAATTACTGCAAAAGAATTCTAGCTGCAGTGATTGAGACCAAAGAGAGGGGGGGGGAGGGGTTGACTGCTGTGTAGGATGCACACACAAACACAAAATAAAAGATGTTTTAGAGAAAAACCATTGGCTCAGTTGTGATCACGCTACTCTCTGCATCAAAACAAGAAGCACATGCGTGTCACATGATACTCTGTGGCATTTAGTACTTGTTTATCAAGCCAAAATTATTAACAATTTTTGCTCGTCTTGTGGAACGCTCGCAAACTGGGTTACTCACAATCCGAGATTCCACTGTATTATGGCTAATAAAAGCACTAAGTAAACTCTATTACTCTAGAACACTGATGATTACCTGGATCAGGTGTGTTGAGTCATTTAGAACCTGGAAGACACCTTGGTGTCCCTCACTCCACTCACATCCAAGATAATATCTTCCAACTTCCCATTGACTGCATATACCTGACTCAGATAATGAGCAGTCAGTAGTGCAGGGATAATTGGAACACATACATGGCTGCAGCTCTTGAGGACCACTGTTCTACACAATTTTCACTGGTTTAAATTTTTTTTGCTTTCAACAAATAAATAAATGAATGAATAAATAATAATATTTAATAATTAATTACATTTTAAGAAAAAATGTTTTGCTGCCTCTCTATTTTCTTAGTTAACATTTACTTGCACCACAACTATATTCTCTTTACAGGTGAAAAGGCCATCAGCACAGGATTATTCAGATATTTTAAAACAACGTTTTGACTTTTTTAAAATTGCGATATACCTTGACAACGCCCCATGCCCACTGGTGACTCAATTCGACCAAATGTAGGCCTCACAATGGCAATGGTTTTATTTTATTACAGTGTTGAGCGCAAAGAAACAGTCTAACAGTAACATTTTGTATTTTGTCTCCTGTAGTAACTGCTTTATTGTTAGAATACAGTGGAACCTCTGATTGCGAGTAACGCGGTTTGCGAGTGTTCCGCAAGACGAGCAAAGTTTTAAAATAAACTTTGACTTGAAAAATGAAGTCTTGGTTTAGGAGTACCTGAGTATCATGTATCACGCACGTGCTTCTTGTTTTGACGGCGCGCGTCACGTGATCACAACCAAGCATGTTTTTTTCTCTCTCTTGCGCTGCGGAATTGTGGGTAATCGTCTCCCCTGCTTGGTCTTAGTGTGCGTCTCTCACTGGTATAATCAACATCCGTGCACACGTGTACTGTTTACTATAATGCTTTGACCGTGTGTGCGTGTAAAACATTTTATTTTGTTTGTGTATGCGTGTATGTACAGCGCGCGTGTACTACTTATTATAACACGTGTGTGCGTGTGTAAAGCAAAAGCAAGTCTCATTAGAGAGGTTAAAGATCCATTTTCTCTCTCCCTCTCTGTATCAGCCTGCAGTTTGTGTCTGTGTGCGCGCGTCATTGGACACCGTGCCCTCACACACACCCCTCCATGCCTTCACACACACGCACAAACACACACACCCACACAGCGCCTGCGCATATAAACGAAAACACTTATCTGTCCCGATTTAATTTTACTTTTTTTTTTAAAGGTAAAATGCAGGTTATTTTGTATTATTTTTACTTTATATTTTGTATTAATTATTTTAATGTATTTATTTTTTGAAATGTGGGCTGTGGAACAAATAATTTTAGTTTTCATCATTTCTTATATCTTTAGTTTTTCATGAAGCGGTTCAGGGTTGAGGAATTGAATGCAGCCTTTGGGTCTGCATGTATGGAGTTTGCATATTCTCCCCTTGGTTGGTGGATTTCCTCTCACAGTCCAAAGACATGCAGATGAGGCTAATTGCCATTTCCAACTTGTGCATAGTGTGTGAGTGAGAGTGTGCGCGTGCTTGTGCTCTGCGATGGATTGGCACCCCATCCAGTGTACAAGGTGTACCTATGCATAGTGCCAAGAGCCCACTGGAATAGGTAAGCGGTATAGAGAATGAGTTAAGTGTTTTTATGAATTACAGGGATGTGAATGAGCTGGTCTGTCATCCAATTTACAACAGAAAAAGCAGTTTAGTAGTGGTGCTCTGCTTCATATTGACTTTTTGCAGGTACATGACAACCATGACGTTAGTCACAACGGTAGACAACAGAAGAACCATTAAATGACAATAGACTACGTTTTTTTTTTGTTGATAAATATGGTCAAGGAATATTTCAGAGCTAAAAGAAATAAACACCTGATGATAACTCTAAAATATAAAATAAAGATAAAGATAAATATATACATAATAAAGACAATAAAGAAAACTACGAGCAAAATAGCATAAAATGGAAAGCTTGTGCACTATGTACGGTGTACAATCAATTGTTCCACACACAAAGTACCGCCCTTGTTCAGCGGTTAGAGAAGGATTTGGGATTCAGCCTTGTGTTAGAAGCCAATTATCTTTGATGCGCATGATAGCGTGAAACAACACTGACAGTTCAGAGGCAATTTGTAACGACAAATTGGAATGACAAATGTGTTTTATTCCTAAAAGTGCTACCCTGACTGGTTTTATTGGTGGGTTCTGACACTGGTTTCCAGTAAGTAATGTCCTTTTTGCTGTACAAAGAAGTGGGGGGGACAATCATGGATAGATACTGTGACATCAGATGCAAAAGGTCAATACATCTGGCTAAACCAAGGAACATTTTACCCAACACCGAGTAAGATGTCACCTCTAATGAATTGATTGACATTTATTTACAAATTTAGATTTTTGTTATTTATGATAAAAAGATTATACCTGTCTGAATACATCTTCCCTTATGGAATCACAATCAACTTTGTGTTTACACACAAGGCAGGATGCAGTTGCAAAGGAACCTGGAAAAAAAAAAAAATCATAAATTTGTAAAAGCAACAATAACATTTGAAAATAATTAATATGATAAATGGTAGCATGTTCTTTTATGAGGTCAAAGGAATTCATTAGTAGAAAGAGTTAGCTGTGCATCTCTTTAAAACAGATTTTATAACAGTGGTAGTGCTGAAATGTAATTTATTACAATAATAGAAAAACATGAAACAAGCTCTTTAATATATACTTCATTGCAGTTTTTCACTAACCCACAATGGCCTGAACTATATGTTGAAAATTAACTCCAATATTTGTGTCAAAAAATTATTTTTAAACACGTGTTATATTTTTAGAAATTGGTCTTTTCTAGTAAGATATTACTATAAAAATATTTTGATATTACAAAACGGCATCTACTTTTAGGCTTGTAATTTGTTAAAATGTTGCATAACAAATGCATAATTCAACAACATAAGCATAAAAACTATACTATCAATCAAAACCTGGAAGGATAGTGCTGAACCATCAACTTTGTAGAAGAAATGTGGTCAGAAAAATTCATGAATGGAGATCACTTAAACACGAAGTTGCAAAAAAAAAAATAAATAATAAAAATTAAAAATCAACAGTAAAACCATGTCTAATGTCTAAAAGTGAAAATAAGGGCATTTTTATGCACACAATTTGATGAGAAATTACAGGATTTGGACTAAACAGCTGTGTGACCATAAGAAATTTTTAGTTGAATTGTTAGCTAAATTGTTATAGTGAAGCTATTTAGAAAGAATGAGCTTTAATTTGCTAGGGAGCATGAAGATTGGACTTTGTAGCAATGGGAAAAAGGTCATGTGGTCTGATGAGTCAAAATTTACCCTAGTCCAGAGTAATGGGTGCACTAAACTAACAAGAAACAATGCACAAATCATGCATAGTCCTCACTGTACAAGCCTCTGGAGGCATTAAGAGCAAGGGTTGCCTTAGTTGGTCAGGTTTTGGTTCAGCAATGTTATGTGGCAAAAGAAGTCAGCTGACGGCCTGAATGTCCTGAATGACCAGGGCATCACCAATGGACGTTTTAATTCACTGATGGCATAGGGATATGGAAGCATGAGGGATAATTTTTACACATGATTTTTTTTTAGCACATTGCGTGCTGTAATCAAAGCTTAAGGTGATGGAATAAAATCTTAGCGTATAAGACCTTTTTTTCGGGGCCAATAAGTGTATAAACACCTATTAAATTGCTGGGCAAATGTCTGGCAAATTACTTTCGATTAGCCGTGTTCCTACACCCAAAATAGTGGGTCTGACTTATGGGGTTATCAGGAAATATTGGTGGCCTACACAACTTTCTAAAAATTGTCTATACAACCTATAATCTATACAAAAATAATACAATTATGCAAGTTATGCAAGTATTCTAAAAATAATTGTTTAGACAAGAATCAAATTTTCTACTTCTATTGTCATTTTAATAAAAAAATTTAAAAAATCACTCTGATATACAAGTGTTTTAATAAACAAGTACGCTACCAGATGAATTATGCTCACAATCTAAGGTTTACCTGTGTGTTTAAGGCCTTGTTCACACGGGCATTTAATTTTTGGATAAACGAACGCGCTCTGAACGTCCTAGACGTTTATGTTCCGTTTTGTAGCGGCGCTCGATTGACTTCTACACTGGCGTTCGTTTGTCTCTGTCTAACGTCAGCCTGCAGCCTAAGTTGTTTGTGTGTTAACCTGTGGAGGCAGTGTTGGGAACTGGATATGAAAGCCCGCCGCTACTGGGTTCACCATCTGACTGTACAACGTCGGATTAAAATATTTTTTTTGTGGTTTATGAAGGAATGCGAAAATTTCCGCGCAGGTTTTTCAATAATTTATTTTATTTTGTTTTTTTTACCGCATTTCCCTATGTATAGCATGTAGGATCATGGGATATATCCGGTCCTCCGAAGCGTAAAATGAACGCGAAGAAA
>JAOVVA010000041.1:7976195-7989717 GCA_028565275.1 Leiocassis micropogon
TGAGCTTCATATTATTGAATGAGCTTCATATTGAGCTTCATATTATTGAAATCTCTAGTAATGTTCCACAATGTAGAAATTAAATAATTAAACTAAAACATTGAATTAGAAGGTATGTCAAAACGTTTGACTGGTACTGTGTATGTGTATTTAATTGTTTTCAGCGCTGTACTGATATACAACTATATTAATAGTGAAGACATTAAAATTATGACAGAACAATTCTCCATCCTTTATATTGGGAACCACACATACAGGAACAGTCCGTTCACCCTGAGTACAGCTGACAAAGACACTGGGGTTAGAACCAAAATCTCATATTTTGTCTCATCAGACCAAAGGACAGTTTTCCACTGATCTAATGTCCATTTCTTGACCTAAGCAAGTCTCTTCTGCTTTTTGTTTTTCTTTGTGGTTTCTTTAGCACAATTTGGCCATGAAGGCCTTGACTCACGTAGTTTCATCTGAACAGTGGATGTTGAAATGAACCGCTTGAACCCTGAGAAGCATTTATGTGGGCTCTAATCTGAGCTAAATATAGTTACTTTGGACAATCTAAAATATGAAACATATTCTGGGTGGTTAACACTTTTTACTACATAATTAAATTTGTGTTTGTTCATAGTTTGGATGTCTTCAGGATGAATGTTGAAAATGATAAGGAGAAGGCATGTCAAAGTCACTCAAATCCTTACACATTCTGCTACCAACACATCAACTTAAGTGAGAAAATGTTTACTTGCTGCCTAATATATCCCACCCACTCCCACTTGCCATTATAATGAGAAATATAGATAATGGATGCAAAAATAGTTAACAGAATTATAACCAGTGTTGGGTGTAACACGTTACTTTGACTTTTTTGATGTAACGAGTAATCTAACGCGTTAGGTCCGCCATTTAAGTACTCAGTTATTTAGTTACTTTTTCAAAAATGTAATCCGTTATTTAGACAATTTATGTAATCCGTGAGCCAGACCGCAGTCATTCCCAATCCCTTAGTGTGTGTGTATGTGTGCCCCCAATAATGCCCCCCCCCTCTGTTATTCCTGCTGTTATACCCCTATCTCACCTACGTTCCCCAACACTGATCATTACTAGTAACAGATAGTTCAGATAATGTTAACAAAAAGCTAATGTAGAGAGAAACCCCTGCTCCAACAATACAGATGAGCTGAAGGCTGCTATCAAAACCATGTAGTCTTCAATAACACCTCATCAGTGCCACATGCTGATCACCTCCATGCCATACTTTCATTTATGCAGCAAATTCTGCTAAAGGACACCCAACCAAGTACTGAGTGTGTAAATGAACATAATTTTCAGATGTTCTGTATTGTATTATAGGAAATATTTAAATATTTTGAGATGTGATTATGGAAATGAAAACAAGAAAAGGCTTGAACAGTTTAAATTTTTGAATCAAATTGCAAAAAACTTTTCCATGATATTCTAATCTTTTTGGATTCACTGCATATACTTTGCATAGTCCTGCAGATGTTGTGTTTACTTCTTTTCACAACATATGTATATCACCGATATCAACATATTTATTCACTGATGTAGATAACATTTATCCTGTGTCCGATTAACTAGTCCAGCTAGGTGTGTGTATGTGTATGAGAGTATATAAGAGCATGCTGCCATGGATGGATGGGTGGCAGGGTGGATAGATGGATGGACATTGTCTAAACTGAACCCTATCTTTTTGGTGTGATTGAAATGTCCTAACAAAATAAAAATGTGAAAGATTTAAACATTGACCATTTGACTGCCAAAAACCAGCATAGCGTTGATTAGCTACAATAATAATTATGCCAGTAAAAGGTCCTCACGATGATGGTAAAACCTGTGTTCATGTGTGCATTTATGAGCGCAGGTCAAGCCATGGGTGGCACTTTGAGTGCAGTGGCATCCATAGTGGATCTGGCTGCAGCAAATGACGTGACCAACAGTGCATTGGCTTACTTTCTTACTGCTGACATCTTCATTCTGTTCTGCATCATTGTGTACCTACTGCTGCCCAAGCTGGCCTACTCAAGGTGTGTAAACCTCTATTACCATCTGTCTGAGGGCATAACTTTGTGTTGATCTCTTTTAAGAGGGAAAACTTACAAACTAAAAAGATTTTAGACTGAAGGAAATGCCTTCGTTCTTCCCAGATAGCACACAGTTAAATATGTCTTAGATAGACATATATATTTCAACTCCTTGGTTTGTCATTAATCAATACAAGTCAAAGCAACTGTTTAATACCATTTAAGATAAGATATACCTTGTGGGGAAAATTCTGTTACAGCAGCAAAGAAAATAATTTGCAGTACAGTGTATAAATACAAAGAAAAAGAAAAACAATAGTTGCACTTTCAAACAAATTGCTCATGGGTAATATTGCAGTTTGAAATGTTATTGCACAGTTTCTATTGCAATGAGTTGTACTAGGATAATATTGCGAGTCGTTCTCCAGCAATGATGATGGCTTAGCTGCTATCCTCCTTTTTTCCACCTCCTGTCCAGGGGAATCCCAAGAACTGAGGTGGTCTCCTTTATCAACTTGTCCAGTCTCTTCCTGTCTACAAAAGTCAAAAAAGGTCTTCAGTAGTGCTCCCTGCACTCCAAAATTTACCCTGTAAATTTTTGATTTTTGATTTTTACACACTGTCCTAGTATTTAGTTCAAAATCTTGATGACTATTGGGAAAGTAGAGGGAGAGGGGAGATAGCATAAGGGAGAGAGGGTTGAGATGGAGAGAGTGAGGGAGAGAGAGTGTGAATCTGCTAAAGTGAGAGTGGAATGAGGAAGTGTGCATTGAGAATCAAGCCTAGTTTCAACCACGTGTGGTCAGCAAGAAGGCTTAGTTTCATGACGCTGCTGTGGCTTGTTGTAAGGGAAATTTTTAAGTGCCATGCAAAATATCTTGACTCTTGACATTGCGATGTACATGTTAGTAGACAGTTTGCATAAATGAGTAACAGTTGTGGCTAACAAATTACTCAGATTTATAATGTGCATATTCATTGACAGAAAAAAATTTTAAATGTTTTTTAAAACATAAAATATTATATTTTATGATATTGAAACCTTTTTATCCACATGCAGACTGGAAGTTTTCAAATATCATGCATTTAAAACCTTACATTCAGGACTAAATACAGTTATTATTTTATATTATTATTATTATTATTATTATTATTATTATTTATTAATATTATTTTTTACATTTTTGCAATCCTTTCTTTTTACTGACAGTACCTGTTTTTACTGCATTGTTTTCACCATCCAAGTCCATAAAACATAAAGCAAAAAAGATAATTATGCTTAAAAATATAAATATAACATATGTACAGTACAATGTACATATGTTGTATTTATATTTTTAGCATAATTATCTTTGACCTATCTGAATGACGTGCTGTTAATCCAGTTCCAGGGCCTCTCTAGAATAGTTTGATTGTTGTGAGTAAGTGATTTAACTCATAATAAACCCAGGAAGTGATCAAAATATTCCATGTATTTTGCTTTACATGCTGCAAAGAGATGAACGACGGTGCTTTTTTTTTATGTGGACATGCCATGTTTACAGTGACAAACAAGAAAGAAAAAATGTCAGCTTTAGTATTAAAAACATTTTTACATTGTTATTCATATGATTTATTTACCACAATACATTTTTAAGATTTCTGCACTATTTTTTAAAGGTCTTTTTTTTTTTTTCGTTTTTTTACAACTATATTTTCAGACCTACACATATCAAGACAAATAGCAAACATTATTATGAGTTTTGCTTTGATTTTGACTGAGACTAAATAACTAACGTCTGTTTAAACATGTTTAGTGGTCACGGCTTGGTCTTTTTCGGATTCAGATTATTTAGATTTGATTAAAGCCATATTATACTAGCATAACTACCTGTCGTTGATGGGTAAAGTGATTGTAGAAAGAGTTAAAAGGTTAAAGCTAAAATTAAGCTGATCAGCTTTAATGTAATCGGTGATATTATTATTATTTCAGGTTGAAGCACAATACATGTCTTCCTGTCTTTCTGTACGACAGAACTCTCTGCCAAACTTAATAATACAAAGAAATAAAATTTTGTGAGGTTGGGTATCTTGCACCTTGTTTACACTAAGTTGTACTTTTTTCGATGTCGGCCAAATACTCTTTCTGTTTGGTAATCAGAGAATGAATCACAGATAAGAAATAAAAAAGTAGATCGGATAAAGCTTAATTTTGTCTAAAAACAACTCCAGCGCATTAGAATTCACTTATACCACTTCAGTGCTGTTATTTCAGCGGTAGAAATATTAACTAATCCCAGTAAAAATATTCAATAAAAAATTTTCATTAATATCTATTGTCGCAGGTGTTTTACAATGAGCTAGTAGCTTATTAGTAGCTTTTTTTAAAGTAGATTATTAAATCCGCCACATAACTGTTTATAACATTTGTATTCACTCTTACTCACCATTTTGATTTTACTAAAGGTACAGGTTAAACTTATGGCATATATCTAAATGCTGCATAAGTTTCATTAAATTCTGTTCAATGGTTGATTTAAGAGGCGTCCACAGTTTGACGCATGCCCAATACACGGTCAAAATTGCAGTTTATAATCTGGCACATAACTGCTCATAACTTCCCTTCTACTCAACATTTTGTTTCCATTTCATTTATGGTGCAGGTTTAAGTTCAGGCAAATAACGAAAAGACTGGCAAAATTTCATTAAAATCTATTTAGCCAGTTTAGTTTCATGCTGTGACAAAATCTGACAGGACAGACATACATACAGACAAATTTTTCTGAGACTGGTCTCGGGACATCCATTGTATGAAACATAAAGATATTATTGAAAGAGCGAGTTTTGACCAATGTACAGACAAAATCTTTTTTATTTATATACATGAAAGTGAGGATATATGAAACATTTAAATGGTGGAAACATTTTAAAGAATGACGAGCCAAGCCAGGGTTTCTCGGAGCCCACATTTCTGAGAACTTTTGCAAGTAGAATGTCTAATTCTTAAAAATCAATAGATATCTTGGCTTGCAGAAGAGACGTATCTGTCTGTCAGAACTGTACAAACAATCATTCACGGACACCTGCATTTCCAGAAGGTGAGTGCAAGTTGGGCACCACAAGAGCTCCTTGCCTTTGACCAGCACAGAAGATGGCTAATCCGCATTGAGTTAAAGAAATATTTTGACAAGGAATCCAAGATTTTCTTGATCACATTGTCACCTGTGATGGACCTTGAGTGCATTATTTCAACACTGAACAGTAACGTGCATCAAAACAGAGGAAAGGAACAGACTCACCACTTCCAAAAAAATTGCATCTGCAGGTAACGTTATGGCTAGCAGTGACGATGCCATGAAGCAGGCAGTGCGATTATGGCTCAGGTGAAACTTGTGAAAACACTGAGGAAAGAACATTAGTGTACCTGGGGGTTTCATAGAGAAACAAAATTAGTTTTTATACTCATAACTGTGTTCTGTTATTTTGCACAATCAAAAGCCCCCTTTACCTTTAAATATTAGTATGCAGGCCCCAGAACAAACTTTTTTTTTTTTTATCCAATTCATGGTCTAGGACTGACAAAAGTGTTGGAAAAATTAAGCATTTTGGAAAAACACTTAAATACGTAAGACCAAAAACAATGAAGAGCATTTGTAGAGCTCTTACTTTTTTACATAGTCCCTCCATTTTCACATTTTCCAGTACCCAGAGAAAACTCACCAAGAACAAGGAGAAGGTACAGACTCCACACACACAGACCTAATCCAGGAATCGAACCCTCAACCCTGGATGTGTGAGGCTACAGTGCTAACCACTACCGCACACCTCATATATAAATGCTGAATTTAGTAACAAGTTGGTACAAGTTCACCGTTATCTATTCAACATGCCAGTCACATGGCTATCCTTATTAATATCAGAGGAAGGGGAATCCTGATGTGGAGATTTAGAAAGAGAGTTTTATAACGTTGAGAGGAAGATTGCTGGATTCCTCTTGCTGTTGGTCAGAAAGCAACATAAATGCTTTTAAAAGTATTTCACACACATTCAGGTGTTTTGTTATTGGTCTGGACAGCAATGTCCTTTTTGTATATATTTTATAACGCAGGATGAAATCATTAAGGATGATAAAATAAAGCCACACTTTTGATATTTCTTCAGCTACCATGCAAAACACACCATAGTCAAGCCTCTCAAAATACAACACACGATGTAACCAGCATGCTGCATGTTTACTAGCTCACTCATGCTGATAAAAATTTCTCCCTTAGGTTTTAAAATTTGGTACTGAATGAAAATGAAAGTGTTTTTTCGACACAGTGGTGTCGAAGCAATTCGGTCGATGCCATAACAGTATTTAGATGGATATTGCCATAAAACATACCTCAAATGCAACCTTAAAGCTACTTCAAAGAAATAAAATCTTTTTAAGGCACCAAGTTTAATACCTGACCTCAGTCTTTCTGAAGACAAGACAGGAAGATCCACAAGCAAGCAATATTATATTTATAATATACAGTACATATAATTAAGTTTCTTTTGACCCTGTTAAAATTAAGACAGTTTAAAAATGTCTGTTATTCAGTCAGTTAATGCAGTATTTTTGTTAAACTCCTTGTATCATTACATACTCAACAATTGTCATTTTCTCTTTGTGTCTGTTTAAGGTACTACCTGGAGGCTTCCTGCATTGGCAGTGCCACCACCTCTGAAAGCTCTCTGTCTACTCCAGAATCCACCAGCAGTCCAACTGTCATGTCTGTGCCCCCCCTCAAACCCATCATGGGAAAGATGTGGAAATTGTGTGTATATGTCTTCTGGGTCTTTTTTATCTCCATTATCATCTTCCCAGCCATCTCCTCAGGCATCCAGTCGGTGGATAAAGACTCGGGCAGCCCATGGACTGGCACCTATTTTGTGCCACTCACCAGCTTCCTCCTGTACAACATAGCAGACTTCTGTGGTAGACAGATGACCATATGGCTACAGGTTCCTGGCCCAACCAGCCCTGTGTTACCTTTCCTTGTGGTTTGCAGAACTGCATTAGTTCCACTTTTTATGTTCTGTAACTACCAGCCTCGGTGTCACCTGCAAAAAGTTTTGTTTTCCCATGATATCTTCCCTGTGCTGTTTATTTGCCTGCTGGGGCTCTCCAATGGATATCTAGGTACCCTGACCATGATATATGGGCCCAAGGTGGTGCCCCGTGACCTGGCAGAACCAGCTGGTGTGATCATGTCATTCTTCTTGACAGCAGGGCTGGCAGCAGGCTCTGCCTTCTCTGTTTTACTTGTTTACATCCTTTGACAACTTTAAACAATTTCCTAAAATGTATTAACTACAAATTGATTCCTTTTAATGAGGGAAATTTTTAACTGCAATTTTTTTCAAAATATATGAAATGTCTAAGGCATTTTGTTTTATATTGAATAATTACATTTTAATTGAGTGTTTTTACTTTAAGACTAGGTTTATACTTAATGCATTACTATGTGTACAGGTACAGATGCAGCTTTACAAATTTTACCATTTCTTGCATCAAAACTGTGATTGCAGAAATGGAATAACTTTTTCATAATTCTATGTACAAAGTAATGTGGGAGAGGGGGCAGGAGTGGCTATTATGCAAGTTGTATTTGGCTGACAGGGTTAAAAATAATGAGGGTTATTTTGTATTTCTTACAGTTGCGAATAATCGCTCCAACAGTTGTCTCCTTCTCACCAAGCCTCTTGCTGATGGTCTATAACGTCCATTTACAGCTCTTTGGTCTTGCCCATGGTGGTGAGGTTTGAATGGAAGATTGGCTGAAGATTGGCTGGAAGGTTTGAATGGAATGGGAGATTCTTTGGACAGGTGGCTTTTATACACATATGGGAGTTGTTGTTAGGCGCACTTTCTTCAATTAATCTGTGTACCTCATGAGCACATCACCAGTCTGTTAAGATGATTAAAATGTGATATATATATATATATATATATACACATATTCACACTGATTATATATATATATATATATTATATATATAAACCCAGATATTTGTATCATGAAAAATAATACTTCAATGCACACCTATTTATTTTCCAAACTTTTTTTCAGTAAGTACAGCTTGCCAGCTAACTTTCAGGACATTTACAGATTAAATAGCGTGAACGGTGCTAATGTTCAGGAAACTAAATCTATTTGCAATTTAAAAAATAAATAAATATAACTACATTATTTCTGTTGGAACCACATGCCAGCAAACAATCCCTGCTGCAACAAATGGGCCATAAAATTCAATAGACATTAAACAAAAACAACTTCAAAAGCCCATGTGTATCAATAATTCTTTAATTTACAGCATATTAGAATGCACGGTTTAAAAAAAAACACATACAAGTTGCAAACACAGCTTGCAACGTAATTAAGAACCAGAGAGAAACTAAACTTAAGTCCGGTGTAGGTCCAGATTAACTAAAAATCAATTCACTGCAACAAAAAATAATAATTTACAAACCATTTTTAAAGGTTTAACTCTCACCACAGGGAGATTGAAAACCAGACTTTCAACTGCACTAAAGTAAAATCTATTTAAGCTAAATCTGGTCATCCATACATTTTCATTGTAAAGCAAAAAGTAACTAAAGGACCAAAAAGTTTGTGTGTGTGAGTGAAAATTAGACTGTTGTCCTTGACACACAAATATTTCTGAATAATAGTCTGACTGGTCCATCAGCAAGATCTGTGCGACACCTCATTCTCCACATATTTCTCCAGTCGGAAGAGCCATTTATCCCAATACTGCAACACTTGGTCTGCGTTCAGCAAGTGAGCATGGGCTGGGGAACCATCTTTGTAAGCAACCACAATCAATCCGCTATCCACCTACAAATGGAGACAAACACAGGAATTTACTGTATTAGCACCTGTAAACCAAGAGAAAAAACAGGAAGCTCATGCGAACATGAATTGATAGACCTGGTAATTGTAGTTGTCGTCACTGTTTAAGGCTCCTATGTAGGCTGCTACTTGCAAGGGGTTGTCATAAGTACTGTAAAGGAAAGGTTTGGGCTTCTCTGAGGTCTTCCACTCTATGACACACAGTGAGTTCCTGTGTATTAAAAACACAATTAAAAAGAACAATTAATTATTTAGGGTAAAAGCTAAAATATCTGCAAAAGTGCTTGAGTTTATTATGTACATACATTGCTACATAACACAAAATTCCAGTATTATTATATGTACATCAGGTCATCTCTTAATCTGTGACAAGTTTTAAAAATGCTGGAGAGAAACAACTGATCCTCACTTGTACTTGGCAACACAATCAACAACACCCAGGTACTGCAAGGGCTGATGCTGCACAACACTCTCGATAGCCTTCACTCCCGTAACGTCCTCCAAAATGTGACTGAGACTTTGTAAATAGCCAGACACGCTTTCCAGACACACTCCATCTTCATTTAGGTTGTTTTCTCCAGTTAAAATTCCTTCGACAGCTACATGCAACAGTTTCCCTTGTGCAAAAAGATCTAAAACCAAACAAGATGACAGGTGAATAACCTTCCAATAATTGTAAGGTTGGAAAGGACAGGAACACACAGCCTTCCATCCGAGTGTTTCCCAAATTTTAAGCAAAGTGACGAGAAAATAATAAGTGGAATAATTGTTTCCATTAGTTGACGTCAACTGATAATTTAAAGCAGCAACAATCACGTGTTAAGAGTTTTCAATAAATCCTTGCATAAATATTCATACCACCTGAACATTTTTCACATTCTGTCACCTTTCCACAAACTTAAATGTGTTTTATTGAGATTTTATGTGATAGACCAGGGGTCTCCAAATCCAGTCCTGGAGGGCCAGTGACCAGCACAGTTTGTAATTCACCAACACTTAAACACACCCACTGAACCTAGTAATTAACAGATTAGTTAAATCAGCTGTGTTTGAGAAGAACAATCACCAAACTGTGTTGGACACTGGCCCTCCAGGACTGCATTTGGAGACCCCTGTGATAGACCAACACAAAGTGGCACATAATTGTGAAGTGGAAGAAAATGATCAATTTTACTCTGACACCCCTAACTAAAATACAGTGGAACCGATTGCCTTATTAGGAAATAGAGTCCACCTGTATGTAATTTAATCTCAGTATAAATACAGCTGTTCTTTGAAGCCCTCAGAGGTTTGTTAGAGAACATTAGTGAACAAACAGCATCAAAGCCCAAGGAATACACCAGACAGGTCAGGGATAAAGTGTAGGGAGAAGTTTAAAGCAGGGTTATAAAAAATATCCCAAGGTTTGAACATCTCGCGGAGAACTGTTCAATCAATCATCTGAAAATGGAAAGAGTATGGCACAACTGCAAACCTACCAAGACATGGCCGTCCACCTAAACTGACAGGGTGGGAAAGGAGAACATTGATCAGATTAAGAGTCCATGGTAACTCAGGAGGAGCTGCAGAGATCCACAGCACAGATAGGACAATCTGTCCACAGGACAAACATTACTCCACAAATCTGGCCTTTATGGAAGAGTGGCAAGAAGAAAGCCAAAATGTCCCGTCTGCAGTTTGCGACAAGAAAATTCTTAGAAATAATGTAAACGGGACTTCTTATGGCTTTCTTATTCTAATTCTTATTTCCATTTACTAAATAGGTGACTTCTAAAGGAAATTGGTTCCACTGTATTTTACTTAGTGGTATCAGAGTCAAGGGGGCTGAATACAAATGTGTGCCACACGTTTCAGATTTTTATTAGTAAAATTTATTTTTAAAAATGTATTTTCCTTATCCTTCACACTTATGTGCCACTTTGTGTTGATCTATGCATAAAAAAAACGTACGTTTGTGGTTGTAACATGACAAAATGTGAATAAGTTCACAGCACTGTAACTTACAGGAGTTTTAACTTTCCTGTTTTCACAGGATTTGTTATGCACATAATATAATGTAGGAATAAAACATGTGGATGAACAGCACAGGGAAACTGTGTCCTACTCTCGCTGTATTCTTTGAAGCCTTCCACTCCGAGTTCAGCGATCTTCCTTTTCTTCCATCTGTCCAAATAAAAACGCTGTTGGGCTGACATTGTCTTTTGGAGTATTTTTGTTACACTTGGTACAGAGGCGTCATCTGAAGCTCTTCGCAAGTTTATCCGGGTCAGTGTTTCCTCCGCGCTCTCTGCGGCAGGGGCAGCGGGTTTGGCCTCGTTTAACAGAGGCCAGGGGGTTCTGAGCGCTCTGCACACCTGAGGCTTGGATTTTATAATGGGTCCAAAAAGGCACTGGTCCTCATTTTCAATACTTTCTGGAGACTGAGCGCTAATTCTCGTAGACACGACCGCTTTTACCAGTAATGAATAATGCTCGGTGTCTACATCGGCGTACGGGCTGCTTTTCTTGCGCGCGCGCAGACCAGGAAAGGACGAAAACGAAGCCGCGGGTGAGCGCGCGCAGCGGGAGAGGTGTCCAGCGAGCGCGTGCCTCACGCAACGCGACTGCAGACACACACACAGACTGTACACGCGCATCCCGGCTGAAAGCTACGTCAACACAAAATCTAATTCAGCTTTTTGTGAAATCTAATTAAATTTTCCTGCTACAATGTATGTGAATCCTGTCTAATAGAGGAGGTAAATAGCGTTCCCATGGACGCCATGTTTAAAAAAAAAAAAAAAAAAAGCATTTCCTACAATGACACTGTGTAACTGAAATTAGCGCCCCCTTAAAAAGTCCGAATAAACAAACGTTCCGCACTGAGAGTTGTCCTACTGTACGGCAATGTAGAAATCATGAAGTTAAAAACAGAGGAAGTTCCATTTACGATGAAATAAGAGCTAAAGTAAAATATTTCTGTAAATATTATATAGAATACAAAATGTTACAAGGTAATATTTTGACGCGTAATAAATACACTAACAATAAAATACTGTATTCTGTTATTACTATATAAGATATATATATATCTTGGTAGATATGTCTGTATGTATAACATATATATATATATATATGTCTATATATATAGACAAGCACTTTTCAGGAAAATAATCTGATACAGGGATTTTCGACTGGCTTAATCACCGGGGACGCACATAAAGCGGTTTATTATGAACATATGGGGCTGCGTTGTGATCGAGCTGAAGTTAGTTCCCAGTGGAGTGTACTGCACAGAGTGTACAGCAAAAAAAAAAATCATACAATTCGTAAAAGCTCACTTTGCTTCGCGTTTCACTGACGCAAAACAAATTTTGAACGGACATAAGCGCAACATAGTTCAGTTCGGTTCATTCGTTCGTATGCTGAAAATGCCCTGTATGCCGAAGTACATTTTTACTTTTTTTTTTTAAAGGGCAAAAATTCGTAGGGGAGGGCCGTCGTATGCCAAGATTCAGCTGTATGTGCTTATTACCATTGTTATCAAGGACAACATAATATTAATATGAAACAATAAGTATTAGTAATTAATGTAATATTTTAATTTTATTCTTAATATTATATAGGCAAGAAATCTGTAAAAAAAAAAAAAAACTTTCTGCATAAATCTTTTAAGTCAATCAAATAATTTATGTACGCGTTACATACATTACAATTGTATACGGTTTGTAATGGTATCAGTTTTTGTTTTGATAAATATTCAACATTTATTTTCAGAAGTATGCCCAATAACCTCAAAGAACTGAAGCAATGTTGTAAAGAAGAAAGAGCCAAAATTCCTCAACAACAATGTGAGAAACTGATAGTCATACGGGAAACGATATTAGAATAGTATTAAATCTAGAGTGTGACCTGCCTTATGAGTGGGTCCTACTAGATTTACTCCTACTGAGACCAGAATGAACATAAATGCTGTTCTCTTCTGGATTCTTAAAATGAATATTCAAGTCTCCAGCAATTAATGCTTTGTCTACAGAAATGACCAGGTTTTACAGGAGATCCACAAATTTATAAAGAATATTCAGAGTATGGCCCTAAATAATAATTTGCAGAATCTACTGAGCAGACTTATTATTTGTAGCTATGTTTGTAAAGTTAGTATAGAGAACTTTTAAATGAATTAAATTTGTGACAGTTTTTGTTTACGATGGTTGTTATTAAATTATTATTATAAATAACTGCGACGGCTCTTCCTCTACCAGTTATCTGAGGCTGATGTATGTAGCTGTATCCAGGACGATCACGTTCGCCTGTTTGTCTGCTCCTAAGGCCTCTGGGCTCTTAGGCCTGTTCTGATACTATGAGTTATACTGCAAGAAATGAGAGCAGCACCTTTCCATGTGGCATGGACACCATACCGCCATAATAGGCCTATATAGCCTGCATTGTTTTTTGAGCACCACCAGGACACGCGGCAGTTTAGCGACCATAACCTGCTGTAAGCATGTCGCCTTGGCACCTTGGGATATTGGGAATATTTTGACTATTCTGAAACACAATAACATCTTTTCCACACCCACAGGATATGTCTTCAGAAACGAGAAGCTACTCACTGCATCAATTAGGGGTAAAAAAAAAACAAAA
>JAOVVA010000041.1:7996104-8017084 GCA_028565275.1 Leiocassis micropogon
GGGAGTCTGGATCACTGGCAGCTCAGGAACGACATGTGTAGCTCGACAGAGAGAGGGAAGGAGAGAGAGGGGGAGAGGGAGAGAGAGAGCGAGGGGGAGAGAGAACAGGAGAGGGGAGAGCAGTTAGGTATGGTCACAGTCACATAATGAATAGTGAATGTATATTTAGTATCGAGTGCAAGCAGGGACTCCGGCAGGACTAACTATAACGGCATAACTAAAAGTTGCTGCTGTTGTTTTCTTGTTTTGGTTTGTGGTCATATATACTGTAGAAGTTCAATCCTATTTGGAGAATAAACACAGTGGCTTCCTTCCCTGTATGTCTCTTGTACAAGCTCTTGTGTCTCTTGAGGTGTGTTTTTATCTCTCTCTGTCCCATATAGATTTGCTAGCAGTACTGTATATGTTTTTTACTGTGTCCAAATTACATAACATCTAGTTTCACACCATGGGTCTTAGATGTCAAGGCTTTTTCCTCTTATGACTGCTTCCTAATTGAATGACTTTAAATGTAAAATAAAGGTCTATTGTTTCTTGTTATGGTGCTCATTGTTTGGCGAAGCAATATTTGTGCATTTACTAGCAAGAGCAGAAAGTTTTCTATTAGACCAGTACCAAGCAATCAGTACTCTTGCCTTTCGACCAGGGTTTATGTCCTGCTCAGGCTGTCGACTTGGTCGCAGAAAGGGAGCTGTGGGAATAAGCTGGGAGAAAAAGCTGTCAGCAGCAGGATGACAATGTCAAGAACGCATTTCAGATGAGAAATTAATATAACCGATTTTATTAAATATTGTTTTAAAGCTTTATTTGCAGCATTGTATTGTATTGTTCATTAATTCAATCTTATTCTGATGTCATGTGAGTAGTGTTGATCCAAAATAATTTTATCGAGTTATTCTAACTTAACACTCTTATACCAACGCTGTCCCAATGTCTATAACATTGCCAAATTAATGTTGCTATAATGTTTTGACAACCAAAAAATTATTTTTGTATTGAAGTCGAAAAACTTTAGCTTTCTAGACTAAAATAAAGATTTTTTTTTGTGCATAGAATACTTTGGTGTAAACTGATAGAAGTGGGTTTGGTTGGTGATCAGGTGTTTGAAATGTCAAGTTTAGAATATATTTTAGAATCTATTACAATAGAATTATCATTAGTAGTAGTAATTTTTCTTGTGTGTTTTTGGTGACTGTCAAACCAAGTCATCAATAAATCAAAGTCTTATACTGAAAAACATTAAATTTCTTTTCATTTATTCTGATTTTATCTTGAACATAAACTAGTAAACCGTGCAACCTGACTATAATTTGCAAATCTACATTTAGGTATTTAGGGTTATTGTAAATCTTAACATTTTTTTAAAACCAATAATTGAATATTTTATCAATCAATAATTGATCAATCATTCATTTGTTCGTCCATATAGTGTAAGCAAACACAAAAAAAGGCTAAATTTGATAACCATGCCGAGACGTACAGTATTTTCACGCCAAAGATAGTAAAAGAAACCCAGCTACTGGAAAATGCTCACTTTCTACACATTTCTCTTTTAGTCCAGGGTCCCTGGGTAGTCCTGGATTAAACATAAACGTATTACATGATCTAATATTATTAATCAATATTATTGCAAATAAGGAGACAGAGCGAGAGAATGTGAGTAAATGTGTTGCTTTACACACTTTACACATTCGTGCCCTCTCTCTCTCTCTGTACAATGCACAAACAGTTGCAAAAACACCAGAGAGACAGCATGCTGTATTAAAAATATATTGTGATTTAGAATAGATTTACACATTGATGGAAAAATTAATTAAAAAAGTACAAATTTGGCAAAAAATCAATTCTCAAAATGTCTGAGTAATATTAAAATTTGTTTAATGATCCGAATCATTCAAGTGTGCCAAGTATGAATAAATCAGTAAGGAGGCAAATGCTTTTTCACAGCACTGTATTTGTTAGTGAGACTAATTGGGGGGGAAAAGGGCTTCAGTTTGTTAGGAAGCATAAAGATGAGCGATGGAGAAAGGCCATGTGTTCTGATTAATCCAGATTACCAGTGGACCAGAGATGCATTACTTGGTCTTCTATTACATTGAGAATAGAAGAGGCACAAACCACTTATTACACTTTTACACTCAAGTACATCCCAAAGACTTTCATGGCTGCCAGTTTAGGTTTGAAAATAATTCTTCATACTTCCAGTCTTTTTTCAATTAGCTTGATTACATTTATGGCATTTGGCAGATACCCTTATCCAGAGTCCAGAGCGACATACATTTAATCTCATTTTACATCTGAGGTTAAGGGACTAAAGTGCCCAACAGCGGCAACTTGTTGTTTTGGTTTAAACCTGCGACCTTCTGATCCATAGCCCACATCGTAACCACTGACCTGTCCCTACTCATTAACAGCTGGTTTACTTATGGCCACAAAGCTGATCCTCACACTGTGCAAACAATGTGTGTGTGTGTGTGTGTGTGTGTGTGTGTGTGTGTGTATATATATATATATATATATAATGTATATGTATGTTGAAGCAGAGGGTGGTTTTCTAACTGTTTTCTAATGCGAACACCATACGCTCTAAGTGCAGAACGCAACCTAAGATATAAGAAATAGGAATTTCCGGGGATTGAAAAAGAGTGACAAAGATCCTGAAAAGAACGTAACCCGTCAGAGTTAAAAATGTCATTTAGAATGTGAACATTTTTAGCTGACCAGGAAGAGGAAACAAATGGTTTAGAGCCTGTCAAGAGGTAATTATTGTGCCATATAGGAGAGAATCTATGAAATTTACAATTATAGCCAAGCAATTTGCATGCCTGTTTCCAGACTTCAAGAGAGCAAGTTATGATGGGTCCAAAACGAAGCGTTGAGCTTGTGTGTGTGATGCCCACAATGAATTTTGTTGTTTGAGGGTAAAAAATGTACATAAATCACCTGTGTTAGCTGTAGCTTGTTGCTAACAAAGCATGAACTTTTGGACATACAGTTTCCCTTTCATCTGCGAATGCACCTACCACAAAAATTATGAAATTCTGACTGGTGCATACTACCTAGCATTTCTTGCAGCATTATATTTTGCATAAATTCCCTACAAGAAAGAATGTAAACTTTTGATGAAATACAGTGAACTCGGAAATGCGAATCTTTGCGCGCGTGTCTCAGTCAGCAAACTGGAATCTTTAACAAGGAACCTCTCTAATGACGTTTGCTTTTGCCTGCTTTTGAGTATTTCGCAGAAATGAGACACTGCATTGTTGTTAAACAGATTGAACTCTCGCACTGCTACAGCTTTTGTAACTTTTTCTTTATGGGGTCCGTTGTGTATGTTGTGTACAGTTACTAAAGAAGAGTCACTACACTTGGACACAAAAAATGCTTTATGCGCACACACGTGGTCACAATGTAGTGAACAGTACATGCGTGCACAGATGTTGACTATACGAGTGACACACACACGCTGAGACTGAGCACGGGAGACGTTTACCCACAATCCTACAGCACGAGAGAGAGAGAAAAACCATTGGCTCAGTTGTAATTACGATGATGCTCATCAGACAAATCGCATGCATACTACTTGTATTTCAGGACCTCGCTCATTTATCAAGTTACAATTTATTATAAAAATTTGCTCGTCTTGCAAAACACCCGCAGATCAACAGTCAACTCCTGTTCAATTAAAATGGGAGAGAAAAAACTTGTATTGAGGTCTAGATTTTTTTTTTTCTTGCACTCTAACCATGCCAATATTTCTATCTTTCAGAACACTACAAAATCAACACACTTTACACTTGCTCTAAGCACCAGTCTGTGGAACAAACATCTCAGCAACCGACATGGGTACACCAGGATCAGGACGAAAACGTGCACCAATTAAGGATCGATTCTCTGCTGAGGATGAGGCCTTGAGTAGCATAGCACGAGAGGTAAGTTGTAAATCTGTTACTGTCTGTTTGTGGTATGATTAGATTAGAGAACTTTTGTACAACACATATACAAGTATACCAATATATAGTTTTAAAGAAGTCTTTTTAAGGTTGCTCTTGGCCAAAACCTCTAAATTTACCTGTAAATTAAGCAACATCACATAAGAGGGAGTTCTGTTGTGATCAGAAATTCAGCACTACAGTGACCTAGTGTAAGATATTGCTTTTATACAACATTTTCAAAAACACCATTTATCATCAACAGGTTATAATGTGTTTGTTTATTTAACCAGTTATTTGGCTCAGCAAACTTAACTTAATTGAATCCTTCTTCGAACAGCAGAACTAACCAACTGTTTCTGGCAGAGCTGACAACTGAAAGGGGTAAAAGTAGTTTCAGATTGTTTTCACATTAGGCATGGTTGATGTGTACCGTGCCCAGGATCGATTGCTCAACCTCATCACTCCCGCGCTGGCCAGCATTCACATAATTAAAAAAATATTTGCTTTCCATTCACGGGCATGCTTATTTACACTTTTCAATACAGCAGGTGGCAGTATGCACCTACTGGGTTTTGTGAGCCACCATGAAACACAAGAGAAGGAGAGAATGAGAAAGTTAACCGTTGCATCATGGCTAATAATATTAATATTGACAAAGCTCTTGTGCGTCTTCCTACTTTATTAGCAATTGTTGTGTAGGTTAAAGAATGAGACCGGTCCGTTCTATGCGCACACACATGTTTCAGAGGAGACAGATGGCACTGATGACGTCTAAATCCACATCTGATTCGATCCGTGTCCAAGTATGCCGTATCGTTCTTGAGCCACCTCCTGTCCCCAGCAGACTCTGGTACAGTTTTCGAGCGCGGAATCCTTGTGTTCTCAGTGGTTAAAATGAACCAGACTCTGGGTACAAGTGTACAAAGCCACCATGTGGGAGAACATCTGCATAAAGCTTTAACACAACAAACCTTATTCACCACTTAAGAACAGTGCACCGTGAGTAATTTGAGTTGAAAAAGTTATCCGCAAAGGCAGCAGCTAAACATTGTAAATCAACCCTCACTTGACCACCTATAGGAAAAAACTCTTAAAAAGCTTGAGCGTTTCATTGGCAAAAATAATAATGAAGAGAGTAGTCAATCTTCAAGTGATAAAAAAAAAAAAAAGGCAATTACTTAAACAGTGGCTGTCACTGGCTAATCAACATAAAGAAGGTAAAAAAATCATTGATAAAGTTGTAAATGTGTATGTTTGTTTTTAAAGTTTATGTTCACAATATTTATTTCTGGTAAGCTGCTTTGTGACAGTATCCACTGTTGACTGCTATCCAAATAGAACTGAATTGAATTGATCCTGATTGGCTAACTAAAGATCAATTTTAGAATTTAAAGTACTCCTAGTCTATTTATAATGAGTTTCGTTTGGGTCAAATGTTTGCTTATTGTGGCAATTTGGGTTCTTTTGTTTTGTAGGCAGAGGCCAGACTTGCAGCAAAGCGAGCTGCCAGGGCAGAAGCACGAGACATCAGAATGAGGGAACTGGAGCGGCAACAAAAAGAGGTAAATCATTTCTTCTCTGTATTTAAAAAAAAAATGACAATGAGTGTAAAAAAAAAAAAGGGGGTGGGGGAATCATTCCAAATGTCATATCTTCTGACGTTCCATTTACATGATGGTAAAATGTTTATATAGGTCTGCCTTTTCAGTTTGTTTGTATGATGGGGGATTTTTTTTTACTTTGCTTTACAATTTTTTTTGCAAGATTCTAACTTTTTAACTTTTTTTTTTATCTTGGCCTATGATCAAGTTCACTGTGATGTTTTATGATATAAACTATAAAAACTGTATTACTTACATGGAGTCAATTCTTTTTCCTCAAATAACTATGATATTTGTTGAAGAACAAAATGTTTCAAATGAAGAACTTTGAAAAAATAATTTTGTTAATGGTGTTCTTTCCATGGGTGAGTATGACTGACAATGGAGTCTCCATAAGTTTTTGTATTTGTATTGGACCTCTATTTTTTTTTATGGTACCTCTTGTGTGAGGAGGTATTACCATTACCATAATTGTGTTATTTACATTGTTGACGGTGTCTTGTGGTAAAACATTTTGAAAACTGTATACCATTAAATATTAGATTATATGCTTAGCTTTTTTTTCTTTGCAAATATATAATGTATAATAAAACTTCTGTTCATAAAATTGCAGGCCAAGTTTGTTTCGGTGAGCTGCAGGAATATTTTTATTTTGTGTTTTTCCATTACAGTTTACTTACCACCGCTCATCCTCTAGTAAAAAGTGGGGGCAAATCCAACAGTGGATGGTATGACATTAGTTTTAAAATGCATGGGTTTGTTCACCTACTGCATACATTGAGGGAGTCTAATTTATGGTATATTATAATAGCTGTTATTGGTGTGAAAAACCTGAGTACACTTGGTCAGCATGTATACTTGCATGTAGTTTATTAATTATAGTGTGTATCTCACAATTGTATACTGTATACTTAAAATTACGCCATAATAAAAACTCACAAATGAAAGTTATTTATTTCCATTTAAGTTTTAAAAATTAATTGATAACATAACAGATAACATTGATAACAGTTATTTGTCATTCTACCATTAACATGGGAATGTGCAGGGATAAAAAAAACTGTACTACTTTACCAGGCTCGCAGCAGGAATTTCTCTGCGGTTTTCCCCAATATGATGTTCATTTTGATGTCTAAACTATCCACTATACTGATAGTAGCAAATGAATGTGAGTGAGCGAAGTGATTGCGTAACCCGACTCTGCCAACAGAATGAGTGAAGCATAAAGTACTGTACTTCTCATTCAGTTGGGTAACATGCTGCATGTGAAATGCATGGTACACTTTTTGCCCTCATTGGAATAGTTTAAGTGGGAAGTCTAAATGCTACTCAGAGATGAAAGAAAAAAAAACAACTTGAATAATTATTTATCTAGAGATCAGATGGAATGTATTAATCATTAATTATAGTTGCATATTGTGATTCAGAAAGCAATCTGTTAATATTCAGACCTTTTTACATCTGTTACATGCTTGGTCTTCACCTGCTCTCTTTTAAAGACACTGGTATACAGTATGCCCTTGTATCTAAAAGAATCTGGGTTTGGAACCCTGTTAACTTTACATGAGACCGGACATTTATCTTCAGTCAGCTGAGATGTGCTCTTTACATTATAACTCCTAGACCCAATGTTAATCGCAGATGGTTTCTCATGGTAGTGGCGGAATAAACATGTAAATGCATTAAATCTTTCCCATGTTCTTAGTTAAGGCAGACATTTAACTGTATAATGGTGCGGTTTGCTTGACCTGCCATCAGGCTGCTGAATGGCACTTGATTCTAGTCTGGTTTAATAAGGAATGAAATGCAATTTGCTCTCTCTAGACTTTATTTTCTTTAAAATTATATTGTTAGAAACCTGGGCATCAGTGGAGTATTGTTTCATGATTAAAAGTAGAACCATTTTGTTGTCATGCAAGTAACACTCATTGTCTAAGAGTCATTATCCTATACAGACGTGGACAGAGGTTTTGAGAATATTAATTTTCACAAAGTCTGCTGATTTAGTGTTTTTAGATATTGTATATTGGAGTATAATTACAAGCGCTTCATAAGAGTCAATATTTGCAATTCTGCGATTCACCCTGGCATACTGTCAATCACCTTCGTGGCCACGTCCTGACTGATGGCAGCCCGTTCTTGCATAATTGATGTTTGGAGTTTGTCAGAATATGTGGGGTTTTGTTTGTCCACCAACCTCTTGAGGATTGACCAAAAGTTGAACACATAATTGGGCACACATTGACAGGTTGAGACAGTGAGGGACAACAGATCACTGTACAAACTCCAGTCAATCATGGAAAATCCATCCCACCCACTACATGATCCTATACAGAGGCAGGAGAGTTCATCCTCTAACAGACTGATCAGCTTTGCTGTCACAAAGAACGGTTCAGGAAATCATTCCTACCATTCGCCATAGTCCAATGACTCACCTCTATGTAACAGATGACAATAATGACAATATTCAATGTCACTTTACGCACACATACATTCACTGACAATTTCATCTCTTTTTCTTATTTTGAAATGCCAGTTTGCGTCTGTCTGTCTGTCTTCTCAATTGGCTGCTTTAAAAGCAAAACTGAAAGAGGCTTCCTTTTCTTCTTGCTAACATTCTACGGCGCCATGCATTTTGAATAACGGCCAGAAATATGCATAAGTTAGCTGGCGTTTAATTCGGCAAGGTTCTTTCACTTGTATGCCGAAAAAGCCTCGTATGCTGAGGTAAATTTCTTGCAAAATTTCAGTTAAGGTGATAAATATTAGGGAAGGCCGTTCATATGCGGAGGTACCACTGTACTGTATATCATGATGAATATCAATATGGAAAGAATTGTAATCATATTTTTTACCGCATCACCCAGTCCTAGACGGCATGTATAAAAAAACAATTAACTGAGTTGCATGGCTATTTGTTTATTCTTCTAGAGCATGTGATTTGTGGGTAAACCTGGAGAATCTCTCATGTTCTTTGTATTTTTAATTTCACTTTCTTCCGCCCCTTTGGTTGGTCCTCTTATCCGAATTCAGGCTGACACAGAAAAGGCTCGCTATGGCAGTCAATCCAGAAGCCACAGTCACAGAGTTTGTATCTCTTTTTTTTCTGTCTTATCTATATTATTTTCCTATTTCCACAGTTTTCTCCTCTGTTTTGTCTTCTTTTGTTTCTCTTCTGTTATTTGACTTTGTTTTCTAATCTCTACCTCAAACCCACCCCAATTCTTTCTTCAGAAGGGCCTGGAAGATGATGCTATGTCTGTTCACAGCACTCGAAGTTACAGGGTTTGTAACAGTTTATTGCAGCTAACGTTTTGTCTCTACAACTGTTACTGTATGCAAATTATGTTGGACATGCTTACAACTATTAATTTCCGGGCTTATGTGTAATGGTAAACTTTATTTGCTTGCTACTATGCTTGTATGATTATAGATTTTTTTTACACTGATTGTGATTTTCCATTTTAAATGATCACAATACATTATTTACACTCCTTTTATTTATTTATATATTAATAAATATATATACTGTATATATATTTTTTATGGGAACCTAAACCTTTTCAATTTAATGAGACTAGCTGAGACATGATAATGTTATTTTATATGTGTAACTGTGTAGCTGTAGCCAGTATGAAAAATCAACTGGACAGGGGATTTCCAAGTAATATAGTAATGGGCATGAAAAATATAATGCATAATATATTGTGATCTAATGCATTTACAAGGTATTTGTGTAAAGACTGTTTCTTTGTTAATGCCACTCAGTGTTGAAGAGGCAGTTACATAGAAGAGCAGCAGTTAAAAACATAAACAGCATATTTAATAATGCATTGTCATAATAATTAACATTATTTATAAAGGGTTATGTGTAGGGACAATTGCCTTTTCACATAGGGCCAGGTACGTTTGGACAGTTTTTTCCTCGTAATAAATGAAATCATCATTTAAAAACTGCATTTTGTATTTACTCAGGTTATCTTTGTGTAATATACAAATTAGTTTGATGATATCAATTATTTAAGTGACAAATATGCAAATGAAAGAGAAATTTACTACTAAAAAATTTCTAATTAATGTAACAAATAATTAAAAAAAATTTATCGGACACCATAGATTACATGCTTTTTAAAGTCCTACAAATGTTCAGTCACTTATAACTGCATAATGGCATGGGTGATTGAGTTTAAATTATTGTGGTTTACAAAATCCTGATCACTATGCAGTCATATTTCAGTAGAACCATTTAAATAGCTCTTCTTCCACTCTATGCATAATTCAGTAATCTTGAAGATTCATCTTGAAATCTTTTTTTTTTCCATCATGATTGAGTCATTGGCAAGTCTGAACTTTATTCAAATTGGTTGTTTCCTTATTTAATATATTAAAAATAAGCAATGTTAGATTTCACATGCATTTCTAACTTGTATATAAGTATATAATATTGTATATAATATAATATACAGTACAATCATTACATGGGATGGTAGAATTTTCATGGTGTTTGAAATGTAAAAGAATAATTGTTTCCCAGTCTAATAAGCCTTTAGTTATATCCAAAACCTAATAGGAGATTAAAGAGATCAATAAGGACCTTTAGAAAGAGAATACTAATTTATGATGGAGTATATGATTTTAATTTTGATGATTATGTAAATATTTCACACATCATATATTATGGTGGTAACAAATGTAGTTCAGTGCACCTGCTTATAACAGGATTGAATACGAATGGAAATTGTTGAAATGAAATAATGTATACTATACACTTATCATTTCAATGTTTGCTGACCTGATATTTAAATCGCAGTAATTTTTATCATTTAGAATACTGACGGTTTCTATTTTAATCACACTTAGCATGAATTAACCATATTCTTCTTCTTTGTTTTATTTATTTATTTATTTTTTAGAGCTCAGGGTATAATGATCTTCACAAAAAGTCTGCTTCCCTCAGGAAAAAACCTGACCTACTGGTCAGTGCTTCTGACTCTGAGTATACATTTCTACTAGTAAACCCATGTTTTGTGTATATACACTTTGTAAAACATGACTGCTATTTTCCAAGCCATATTTGCGGCAATCAGGCAGAACTATAAGGTTCATGTTCCACAGTTTGTAGATTAATGCATTACTTTTCTGTGCATTTTTGCTCCTGTTCCTCCTTTTTATTATTTCTTTTCTAATATGTAACAGGTTTTCTCACCTTTGTTTACAGAGCTAACTTGTTCAGTTAATAAGGACAACATAGACCTGACCCCAAAGTGTGATACTGGGTGTATCGTACACTGCCTGGCCAAAAAAAGGTTGCTGTTTGGATTTAAATAGGCAAACACTTAATTAGTTTCAACTGGATAATTACACTTAATATGTTTCAGTTGGAAGATATATCTTGTGGTCATGGAAAAGATGATATTCTGTTACAAAACGGTCAAATGAAGAAATGTGGTTGGGGGAAAATGATAAGAAAATGCACCATCACGCTTGGCGAAGCCCTAGAGGAACAATCACAGTAGAAAAATAGTAAAAAAATAAATGCATTTCCACATTCAAAATGTGACAAGTGCTCTTAGGAATATGACTAAACAGCTGTGTGGCCATTAGAAATGGGGGGGAAATCGCTTCAGTTATGAATCACTATTTTTTTGTGTGGCGATTCACATATCGGGCTACGTTAAATTAACCATGAAAATGTTTAAAGGTTTAAAATTCTAATAAAATCAGGGGGAAAATGTAATATCGAATCAGGATATTTATAAAATCGCAATACTTCTAGAATTGGACTGATGATTCCCATCCCTAGTGGTTATTAGTGTTATGCACTATACTGTTACAAAAAATACCATGACATTACAGTTTTTAAAATTCTATTATACTCGCTTTTTTTAATAATCAAATTAATTATTTATGATTATCAAATTTACTATGCATTTGTCTGTTTGATCTGGCTAACAGGAATTTGTTTAGAGTCTAGACATGAAGAGATGGCGACAATTGCTATGTGGAGATGTTATAAAGGGGGTAAAAAAGGCGAGTGCCTAAATACAGCATCACCGCTGTGCACATGCTGTTTTATAGTGTGGTAGAGTTGGTTTTTATATTGGGACATTCACTGCACAGTCAAGATTTTATCATTTATTTCTAACGATACAAAAGGACCAAATGTGGATTTTCTTACTCTGTAGTGGAAACAATTACAGCAGAATATATTTTTACTTTTTCTCCCGTTAAAACCTGCCGAATATAATCTCAAATAGCAATCACCAGCTTTTTATGTTAATGAAGTCAGTTAGGGACTATCTATAAAGTATATGACCTGGGCAAATGTGTAAGATTCTACCAAGATTAAAGTTAGCTACATTGCAGGATTTTACTATTCGAGCTAGTTTACTATTGTTTATGCATATAAAGAAATGAAATATAGAATACAGAAATTAAACGGCTATTTTTAGTCATTACACTATATTATATTCCATTTTCCTGTCAAAGACACAGCTTAATCTTGAAAGTAATCTGGTAAAATGACTTGATCTTGTCTAGATTCTGATGTGTCTAATCAGTCTCATAAAATTTTTTGTTTTTTGGTTTTTTTGGTGCGCTCTAACTCTCTCTAACTAATTAGGCGCTCTGTTATAACACATTTATCACTTGAATTTTGATACTCCATTTTTTTTAAACTACAGAAGTCTAGTGCCTTTGGCTTCAAGAGACACTATGATGGCACAGGTATAATCCAGGACAACAGTGCCAATATTCATTTTCATACATGCCCTGACAACCACAGTGTCCTGACCTTAACCCTATTTGTTAGAATGTGCTGGTGAAACCTATATGGAGCAGTTTGATTATCCCATCACAAGCACATGTTCTGGTCCAAGACTTAACAGAAATAAATGTTTTGATGTTATAAATTGTTGTTAAAACAAATGCAGTGGCGAAGTAGAATTGTGATAAAAGCTAATAGTGGTCCAAACAAAATATTAGCGTGTTTGCCTTTTTTTGGCCAGGCAGTGTATATAATGGTACTTTATTAATGTAATTAATGTAATTCCATTGTAGTACATCTAATGTAATTATGTAGAGTTTCATAGTTTCTTTTAGGAATAGTTAATAGTAGTAATAATTTAACTCCTAATAGTTTATTAATATTAAAAAATATTTATTTAAAATACACAGCTTATCATTAATGTTCTTGCGTCTAGGTTAGCTCAAAGTATCCCCTGAAGTCACCTTAATTATTGCACTAATCTCCAGTAAAAAAAATTACATTGTCTTTTAGGAAGGTTTAAACAAACCAAAAAAAAAAAAAAACTGTTGTAGCTCATTTTTCTAGTATTGCATGGTTGGAAATCTGGCAGCTTCTGCAAATAGACTACAACTGGGTTGTCGTTGAATTGACTATTTGTTTGAGTCCTGTTTTCTTTAAGTGACATATTGATTAGGATGTTTTTGTCCTTATGTGACAAATTCATGTGACCAGAGAATGTAGTTCTTGGTTTATGCTTGCACATATGTGTTGGTTATTGGCATGTTATATCTTTTTACCCTTCACTTACACTAGTAAGCATGAAAACAGTAAAAGAACTTGGGAAAAGTTGCTGGAATACTCACTCAAAGTATTATAATATTATGTGATGCTCCATGGCGTATCAGAAGTTTTAAATAAAAATCTGTCTGCTTCTCCGAACAGTTTTGTGGTTAAATCTTCCAGGAAGACATTGATCCAAATAATTCTTTGAGTTGAGGTTGTTTGAATATTCATCTAATCTGGATTAACATTCAAATGTAACTTGGCTGTTATTTATCATTAATTTTTATTACTTTACTTTTTTGTTTTTGTATCAATGCTTTAAAAAAAAATAGCATTATAACAACGGTATCATTAACATATACAGTTTTTCATATTGCATGAATATGTTGAACAGCATGTTAAAATACTATAGATACTTTATCTTGTTTTTGTCAGGGACCCCTATATGTACATCATGTGTGTGTTTCATTTATATATTTACTTTTTATTACTATTATAATTTATTTATTTATTTTTACCGTAGACAGGATTGTATTATGACCAAAGGAAATACAGCAGTCTAAAGACCTCCAAACCACTTTCTTCTCTCTCTTCCACTGTCTCTACCCATCAGCCTCGGGTTTGTCTTCCCATCTTTGTTATCCATTTACACTGTATCATACAATGAACACCTCTACATCTACTTCCTACATGAGAACATATCTACATGTATGTGCCACAACCCGAGTGGCATAACAGAAATGTGTTTGCCTTATTCTGAGCTTTTTTTTTTTAAGTCATTCTGGACGAGGGTGTCTGCCAAATGACATAAATGTCTAAAGAGTGGTCTATTATTTCATATTTTTTTTAAGAATTTAATGCGTATTGTTGGAAAAGTAACAATTGGAGTCCAAAACATTGTATTGACCCAGACAAAAATAGTATTAAAAAATTCCACCTTTTATGTTGTACTCTAACCCTCACCAACCCTTCCCCCACTCCTTACAGGCTTCCAGCTCTAGCTCTACAGGTCTGCTGCGTAGCCACAGCGCGGTCAGTCTGTCCTTAAATGTGTGTGCATGTATAATTATATCCAATTCATGATTTGCTGTGGTACAGTATAGGGAACAGCATGTTGAAAGATACTTTATCTTATATTATTCATATAGTGTGTGTGTGTACACAGTAATCTGCAAAAGTTAGTGCCCCCTGTTTTATTGGATATTTTATTATGGTTTTTTTTTTGTGGGTGTGTGTAAAAATAATAAAAATCATCTGATTGTAGCAAGTCTTAGTATTAGGCAAATACAAAAAATTCTAAATAAAGCTAAAATTTGGTTGGTGCACACAAACTACACAGCTTCTGGAACGGATGAGCTCAAAGTGGAGTTGTTTGGCATTATTGGCCAGCAACATTTTGGCAAAAACCAAACAGCATTTCAGCAGAAACACTACATAGCTACTGTCAAGCATGGTGATGATTTGGGATGCAGCCACAGGACCTGGGCACCTTCCAATCATTGAGTTGACCATGAAATTGTCCGAATACCAGAGTATTCTAGAGGCAAATGGGAAGCCATCTGTTTAATAGCCAAATTGAGTAATGCAACAGGACAATGATCCGAAGCACACCAGTAATTCTCCAAGAGAATGGATGAAAAATCAAAAACAAATGAATAAAAGTCATAATCTTTTAAAATAGCCTAGTCCAAAGTCTAGACCTCAACCCAATTGGAAATCTGTGGTGAGAGCTTCCTTTAAGAGAGCTATGCATAGAGAGAATACCCAAAAACCTCAATGTTGTAGCAATGTTGTAAAGAAGAGTGGGCCAGAATTCCTCCACAGTAATGTGAGAGACTGATAGTTATACAGGAAATGATTACTTCAAGTTATTGCTGCTGAAAGTGGAGCTACAAGCTATGGAAGCCCACATGTTTTCTCTTTTTGACTTCATTTGTTTTAAAGAAGTAATTATATGGTGAAAAAACTTATGTTGTTTGCCTGAGGTTGTATTTGCCTAATATTAAGACCTGCTATGGTCAGAGGATTTTTGTTATGTTTTTGCACAAAAAGTTTACATTTAAAAGAGGGAGGAATACCCCTTACACATAACTGTGTGTGCATGTGTACACGTAAATAAAGAAGTTGTGTAATTTATCATGGATTTGCTGAATAGTGGACATCTATGGTTTGTCCTTAGGCCTCAGTTTGTGATGCTGCTCTCTATGGGACATATGGTTCCAGAGCTGTAAGTGCAACTTTCATTTTTAAATACAGTAGGAATTACTGGCCAATGAAATAATACAGAACATTTTTGTTGCATGGAAAAGGGTTTTTGTTAACCTGGAAATGCCAGTATTTGATGGACAAATTCTGAGATAACTATAACCCCTATCCACCTCGCATTTTATAAGCTTTGTTTTAAAAGTAAATGTATGCGATATCCTGAAGGAAAACATTTAAGCCCACTGCCACTGGGAGTTATGTCACTTCCTACTTCGAGCCTTTCATTCTCTTGTGCAATTGCTGTTTCCTAGCAAATAACTTCTATGGTGGTTGAGAATTAGACAGCCAGCAAAGTACACAGCTAAATTAGTTCTAGTTCACTAGGGTTTGAGGGATGGAAGCTCTGGGTGGTCTTATAGGTTGAACTTTCTTGATGACAAAAAATGCACAAAAATTCCAGATTACAGAATATACAAATTCCTGCTAGGAGCAGCTAATTCTGATCACTTTAATCAAGGTAGTGAGGAACTTATTGAGGTAATGGAGACATATGATTCTGATTTACCTGCAAAGATGCAGAAAAGTCATACATTTGAGAACATATGCTACAAGGTCATGATTGGGTACTTCTTTTAATAAATTCTGGTCACATAAATAAAAGTTTAAACAAAAAACACCTACTGTGTGGTTGTTCAGAACGTAACACAGAAACACATTTCCTAGTTGGAACGCTACAAACGCTTTCAAATCTAAAACGAGCCCATATTTGTGCCAGTACCTACATATGATGACATTCATCTTTTTTATACGAACCATGACATTTTCATCAGTATGCAACATGAATGTTATATATTCATAACTGTCCCAAAACCTAAACTTTTCTCAACCTTCTAAAATAATGAAGGTTTGGTGTCAGTCTGGCGCCTAAGTCTGGTGTCAGTCTGGCGCCTAAGTCTGGCGTCACTCTGAATGGGTTGCTTGTACTTACAGACATCTCAATACAGCTGGTGCTCTTCTGGTGCTAGTTCCACCCGCAGTAGTCCAGTGGTAAGCACATGCACCATGCATGAACTACCACATATTGGTTATGTAGATATACATCCTGAATGTGTACAGCATGTGGCAGATTACAGGCTTTTTGTGTATTTTGTCATTAGATGACAATAAGCTGTAGCTTGGCCAGGACGGTGTGCAAGGTCCATACTTTTGCGGTGTTGCAGTGTCCTCACATAACTTTGTCAATATTAAAATATAAGACTTCATCATTCCAAAGATTATTTGCATGTTTTTGTCATGTTCGACTCTTGTCATGTTCGACTCTTGTCATGTTCGACTCTTGTCATGTTCGACTCTTGTCATGTTTGACTGTTTTAGTCTTGACTGTATGCTCCCAAGTTGTAGAGTGCATTAACTAAAAAAACATGCTTGTGCAGATGGTACATTGAAACTATAGGTTTATTTAGAAATATGCATTTGTACACTCTGAAAACAATCCAAATGGACTGCATTTGTGAAAGCACCCTTAAAGTATGCTATGTGTTGTTGTTTTTTTCTCTTTCACTTAACTATACACAAAAAAGTAGTGCATTATTATTTTATTTATTTATTTATTTTTCTAATTTCCAAGTCCTCTTCTGATGATGATTGTGCCAGCATTACGTCACAGGATCACCTCAAACGTGAAAGGAGGGATAGTGTGGTGAGCCAACTATGACCCTTGACCCAATCATTTGAACTCGACAAACTTGCTATTTTTGTTTTGTTTGCATTTTTGCTCATTTAAGGTTTTTACCTTGTAGTCATCTGAACTTTCTGACATGAGTGAGAGTGCTGCAGACTATTTCAGCCGCTCAAATCGCAGAGGTAGTATTGTTTCTGACCTAGACGATCTGAGCATCCCAGATCTTGACATTGTAAGTTATGGCACGGTGACCTGCTGCACGTAGTTATTAATGTTTGTCTAACACGAGTGTGTGCCTCAAGTCTAATAATTTTTTTATGTATGCTACTAAATGTGTGGTTTGGATTTGTGTGAATATTTACATGCTTATAAATATAATAATTTATCTGCCCGTCAGTTTAAGACATGTTACTCCTACCTAACAAGAACTGTATAATGTAATATAATGTAATGTAATGTATAAGCTGTTTCATGAAAGTGTGGGAGTGTCTTGTGCTTTGGGCAGCAGAGACTGTATTGCCTGATTTAAAATTTTTTTATTTATTTATTTTTTGTCTTTTTTTGGACAACTGTCTGTTGAGGTGCTATAAATGTTGGAATGATGTACACATTCTATAAGCATACAGTAACTGCATCCAGTTTTCTCTTCCTATTTGCAGATAGAAAGGACCAGCATGTGAAAATTTAAATTCTAAATATTCTGATGACTTTTTTTTTCTTTCTTTTCATAGATGGACGAAAAATCTGACAAGCAGTACGATTCCTTTAGTCGGGTGAGTATATGAACTGTGGTTACTGGAACTATTGTGTCTGTGATCAGGAACAGAAAACTGTGCAAAAAAACTCCAGCATGAGACTAAAATTTGCATACTACACAGTTTAGGAAACATCAGGGCTTGTGTCGCGGATGACTTTCCAATTTCTCGCTATAATATTAGGACACCCTAAAAAAAAATTAGGAAAAATGTGTTGCCACATTTGACAAGGTTGACAAATACCTGCCAAATAAGGACAAATGGTGACAGGGTCAAAGGTACCAATTATTATTTCCAATAAACTTACAAGTTTGTTTAGGTTTGCCTCCTAGTTACACATCACATGAGTGACAGCTGAACGCCGTAAATGATAAAGCAAGATGAGAGAAGTGACCGAGTTGGACTAATTGATGAATTAATGGTGGTTTCTTTTATACTGTATGAATGTGATCAGTGAGTGTGACATAGCATGTAGGATTGAAGTGAACATGCATGCAGCATGATCTAAATGCAGGGAAATACATGCAAGTGAACTGGCATCATTTAGAAATGAGATCATGTGTATGCGTAAATCAAGATTGGGATCTCCCCCAATCAACAACAATATAATTATGCAGCATCACACTCACGGCCATGCTGTTGTACTGAATATCATCACAGCTGTAATGTTACCGTATGCTGCTTCTAGTTTTTTAAAGTCACCTTTTATTTAAGAACATTATTCTTCTTTTGGAAATTAGTTAAGTTCTTTACTGCATTCCATTTCATTCATATCACTGTACAGAACTGATGTTGCTGCTATTTACTTGTATACTAGTATTAAACGTATTTATTGTGTGTTGTAGCCATCATCTCGATGTGCCACTCCAGGCCTCTCTGCTGCCACACTGGCTTCTCTTGGTGGTACTTCATCCAGACGAGGCAGCGGGGAAATGGCCAGTATCGTCATCGAGTCTGATGCATCTCTCAGTGAACTAAGGGTAAGGCATGATATGTTATTTTGTTTACTACTGGCCAGTTGCATTATTTTATTTTCCTTGGAGAAATATAGGTGTGGAACACTTTTTTCTCTGTTATATAATGCGGAAAGCTTTATATTTTTGTTTTGTTTTTCCATCAATCCAAGAGTGTTATTACCACAATATCTCAAGAACTTGTGGTATGAATTATTATTCTAACCAGCAAATGAACTGATTTTGGAAATGATCCAAACAGGACCAAGGTCATTGCAGGATTAAATAGACTCTTAGTAGCTTCCTTCCTGTTTGCCATACAGAGTTACTTGTGCAGTCATGTTGATGAACTTAAGGTCCATCATTAGCTAGCTATGCTTTTTTTTTTTTGCAGTCTATCTGCTTATCTGGCTGTCTGTGTGTTTCCAAGGCTATTAATTCTATTTAGCATTATTTCTCAAGAGCAAGTGATTGAATATTTGTTAGATTTCTAGGAAATCATCTTTTTAGCCAGCATTTTAACTAAAATGTTTTGGAATTGTCTGTTCTTTTTTTTTTTATTTTTTTTTTTTTAATAGCTTTCTTATTGTTTGTCATACAAATATGTTCTTTAACTAATACTTTTTAATATAAGAATTAGGGCTGCAACAATTAGTTGACATTAGTGTTGGGGCAGTATTGCTTCCATTGTCATGAATGCATTCTCTACTAATGAGGGCCAGGGGTAGCTCAGTGGTTAAGGCATTGGACTATGGTTCGGAAGATCCCCCACAACCACCAAGTTGCCACTGTTGGGCCCTTGAGCAAGGCCCTTAACCCTCAACTGCTCAGATGTACTGTATAATGAGATAAAAAAAAAATGTAAGTCGCTCTGGATAAGAGCGTCTGCCAAATGCCTAAATGTAAATGTAATGAAGAAGAATCAGTTGAATGGTTTAATTAGTAAGCAGGACAACAGGGTGACTTTCACAAATGTACAAACTTGAGCAGGTAAGCACTGGAGCCTGTAAATGGATCTACGCCCAGGGAGGGCACAACAGAAATAATTATTGACTAATTGAAAAAAAAAAACAGATTAGTTGACTACCAAAATAACCGATAATTGCAGCTCTAATGAGAATTTAGTTATGAATTCATGTTTTGGTTGTGAAAGAATAAAATACAACAGGTTTTAGTCTTGTTCACACAGAGATTGCACTATTGAGCCACTTAGAAGACCCAGACATGCTGCCTTCACTTGGTAATTTACACTGAGCCCACCAACCTCAATCTAATATTAAATATGTCCCAGAAATATCTTGCATACCATGGCTTTTTTAAGCAATAATAAACAACAACATTCTTTACCTTCCTGGTTATATGGCAGTTTATTGCAGTTGACTTTTCAGACTGTGACACCTATTTTGTTTTATTTCTGTATGGTTAGTTGCAAACAGTTTACTGTTTATCATCTTCTGAGTGTGTATCGCATACACATCATGTGTCTCAAAACATCACACACTCATTCTGTAATTGTGAAAAAATAAAAAAACTTTTACATTGATCTTGTTTCGCCTCTGTACACACCTACAGTATGCACAGGACTAAAGGTTCAACTTAGCAAAGCAGCAAAATCAGGGTATTTTGTCACTATCATTATAGAATCACTGTGTTTCATTCTTTAAATTGCATGCAAGCTGCTTTCAGCTAGTCCGATTAGCATGGGTTTACATATACGGATACAAAGTACATTTGGAAAAGCTGACTGACAGCAGCTAAGACCACAGTACTCTGAGCCTACTCCTTAATGATGTCTTTCAGTGATCTCAGATTAATGTGACTCTGGTTACCTGTGTTAACTTTTTCCTCTTATTAAGGGAATGCCTGTTCTATCAGTACCTTTGTGGAAAGTATGCATGTGCCATACTCTCCCTTCAGTGCTTCTGCTTTTCACCATATTTATTTCAGTCCTTCCTCCTCAACAGGACATCTATGAGCTAAAGGACCAGATTCAGGATGTAGAAGGGCGATATATGCAGGGTCTTAAAGAGCTGAAGGTAGTGGGGCTTGTGTTCAGTGCGTGCCTTCTTTTTATTCCTCTCTGGCTGCATGCCTTTACTCATACCTAAAGTTTACCTCTTTTTGCCAATGTTTTGTGTGGAAGCATGAGTCTGGCATGAAACTAATTCTGACTGATTTATTTTATTTATTTATTTATTTATGTAAATTTAAGCTTGTACATTATCGTATGTTGAGGAATCATGGAGGGATGAGAGGTACTTGCGCTCCCACATTAATCACGGCTCTACAGCCAATCAGGGGCGTCTGTGAGCTCGCGCA
>JAOVVA010000041.1:8018434-8035521 GCA_028565275.1 Leiocassis micropogon
AGCCTTAATGTGGGAGCCCCCTAGTGACGGGGAGGAATTGGCTACACGACTAGATTGGGGAGAAAATCGGGGAAAAAAGAATTGGACAGGACTAAATTTATATATATAAAAAAAAATTATATAAGTACTTTAAGAAGGAAGTAATATTTGTTAAATATAGTGTGTAACAATGTAGCATGAAAAGTGAAATCCATGCAAAATTGTAAATATTTAATTGATATTCAAAATATCTTTATACTATATATATATACACAATAGCCATTTACTTTATAAAACAAGGTGATTATTGGCATAAAATAATGGATTTTTGAAAGGCCATGAAAGGAAGATTTTCTAACAAAAAAAATAAGGATATAAATATTGAATTTATGCTGTTTGTTATAATTGTTCCATACTCGTAATGATAGCAGTCAAAAAGTATGGAGGTATGAAGAAAATAGTTTTTTTTTTTTTTCTGTAGGAATCTCTGGCTGAAGTGGAAGAGAAGTATAAGAAGGCCATGGTATCTAACGCACAACTTGACAATGACAAGGCAAACCTCATCTACCAGGTGGACACACTAAAGGATGTTATTGAGGAAATGGAAGAGCAGATGTCAGAGCTGACCAGGGAAACAGAAGAAAAGTCAAAGGTACACACACACACACACACACACACACACACACACACACACACTGTAGAATTTATTTAAAATAACTTTTAGAAAAGTCAAAAACATCATTTTTATATAATCTTTTCAATATACTTTCTCCATTTGTCAGCAAGCTTTGGTATTCCGTCATTAAAAAATGTTTTACACTGAGCTGCGAGCTACGAATGCACCTGACTTCTCTTCTTCATTAGAAGTGAATCTTTGTCCTAGTAGGGCTGTTTTCAGGGGACCAAACAGGTCAGATGGAACAAGATCAGGACTATAGGGAGGATGCTTCAACACCTCAAAACACAGTTTTTGCAGAGTGTCAACAGTGTGAGCAGAAGTGTGTGGACGTGTGTTGTCGTGGGATTGAGGATGTTTCTGTTCCATACTTCCATTATGTCCCTTACTAGGCTCGTAGTGATGACTCCAATTGTGTTGTCACCAACAATGATTCTCTTCAAAAAACGTTCACCTTCCTTAGTATCAATACAAATTTTGTTTGCAGATATCCAAACACTTTCTCCAAGTCTTTGATAAATAATAGCGCCAGGTATCAGCATGCTCTTCTTTTATTTTGCGACACTGTAAGCTTCGCTGATACTAGCTTTTAGCTTAGCTTCTAGCTTGGCACCGCCCTTAATACCTGCGTCTTAATTCCACCAACACAGGGAATGTAGTTGCTGCGTGACGCTTTTGTCTATGAGCCAGAAATTATTTTCTTGAAATAATGACAAGATTGCATCTGGACACACACATACACACATACACACACTGAGAAGCCCGTCTGGTCCAATCCCTTAAAAAAACCCAGTGCACAGCACACACTTGTTGTTTAAAAAAAAATATATATATATACTTTTTGTGTTGTACTACAAGTACTATTAGCCAAACACTGTTGGGAAGGGTTTTTCTTTTTTAAATTATAAATGGAGCACTTGCAAGCATTTTTGCAAGTCGGTCTGGATAAGGGCATCTGCCTAAATGTAAATGTGTGTATTGACGTACAGAGATATGAACATTACCATAAACCAAACCTTTGAACACGGGTAAATTGGTTTCAAGCTTGAGCACTAGGAGGTTGAGCACATTTATGAAATTACCAAGCGTTTGTCTGATTTAACAAAATGAACTGTGTTTTAATTACTATTTCTGGATTACTGAAATCTTCATTACCCCTACTTCTGACTGAAATACTGCTGTTGTTTTTTTTGTGCTTAGAAATTGTTTTAATGAAATTTTTATTTAATTATCATTTTTTAAAAATCATGATTCACAGGAATTGGAGAGGCAAAAGCATACATGTTCAGTCCTGCTGCATAAACAAGAGGAGCTAAAAGAGGGAATCCGTCAGCGAGATGAGCTAATTGAGGTAAGAAGGTTTCTTTTCCATTTCCATTTCACTTGTACTAATGGAATAAATTTAAGGCCAGATGGTATAAACATCTATATATATATATTTTATTTTTTCAGTAAAACCACGAGTAACAAAGCTAAGGTGTACGTGAAGGATCTTTCTCTCTTGTGTCTTCTGTCTTGCTTTTGTCTACTGCTTCTCCCCCTTTTCATTTCATGGCTCCCTATTTGAACACTACTTTCCTAGGCAAACCAGAACATTCAGGTCAAGTTAGATACACTCACAAGGGAGGTGTTTGACCTACAAGAAACTGTTAACTGGAAGGACAAAAAGATTGCGGTATGAAGATTTGAGCAACATCAGGACCTTTTATAAGCATGTTTTAGTAGACCCTTAATGTAGTAATTGGTTGCATGTTTTAATTTGTATATATTCACCTGTACACCTGGTAATTTGCGCAGTTATCCAATCAGCCAATCACGTGAAAGCAGCGATATGCTAAAAAAATTTTGCAGATTCAGGTCAACAGTTTCAGTTAATGTTCTCAAATATCACAAACGTATAGAATGTGATCTTTGTGTCTAGAACTGTGGCATGGCTGTTTGTGCCAGATAGTCTAGTTTGAGTATTTCAATGGAGTTCTCACATAAAACATTCTGTACAGTTTACACAGAAAGGTGTGAGAAAACAAAAAACATTCCCATGTCTGCACTCTGAAACACTTTGTAGATATGAGAGATTAGAAGTGAATAACCAGACTGGTCTGATCTGACAGGAAGCCAGTAGCAAATTAAATTAAGCCTCAAATTTAGTATCACAGATAACACACTTTTTCTTCACACTGATATTTGACCTGAACATTGGCTTGAAGGTTTTGATCTGTATCTGCATGTATCTGGTGTTTTGATAACCTTTTGTACACCAACACTAAAGGAGATCTCTATGAACTTAACCGAGTCAAATGTCATAAGTTGATCCAAAACCCATGCAAAATTATAATAATGATAAAATAATACAGTCCCAGTAATAACGTGGATGAGTAATGCGTGTATATCACTCTAATATATAATATGGACTGGCACCAGGCTAACAGTTGGCCACATGAATGTGCGGGTGTACAGGTGTGTGTATTAGTCTAATAGGCGTGTAATCATATTTTTGAAAAATAACAAAGTTAACCAGATGCATGTTACTATGCACTCAAGGTGTTTTGTCTTTATTTTAGATTTTTTTTTTTTTATATATATATAAAAAAAGAACATGTATAAAAACATCTTAAAGTATTATAGTTAATATATAACTAAATCGATTTGGCTTATCTTCTCCTGTTTCACATACAATGATGGGGGAGGGAATGTACACCCTCTTTCACTACTTTGTTTTAATTGTTATTTATCAGGGTCTAAATAACAAGCATGGTTCTCGTTAACCTCTGTAAACTCCGGTGTTACCAAAAAAATATGGATATGTAGAAACATTCAGTATTTACAGAATGGTGAAAAATAAGTACACCATTCCTAGTTTCACAACTATTAAGATAGTAATTAGAAGAGAGGTGTTACCAGTGAACTGTACAAACTTAGAAAGTGTGACTACCTCTATAAAAGCAGAACTTCTGTACCACTCAGACGGGTGTCTCCATCATGCCAAGAAAAAAATACATCAGCTATAGTCTCAGAAAAGCAAGTGTTGTTGCTCATCAATCTGGGAAGAGTTTTAAGGCCACCTTTATACAAATTTTATTCATTAGTTTGAAGTAAGAGGGATTGTTTACAAAGGGAGACAGTCAGTGGGGATGCATGGGTAAGTACCAGTTTATGAATGGAGGTTGAACCCAGGAAAAGTGAGTTGTACATAAGGACCTACATCTATGTTGGACTCAATTTCCTGAGTTTTAGCACCAGTATGATACGTTTATGAGTTTGATCAGAAATTAATATAAAAACTGTTATATAATATTAATTGTTAATAATATTGTTAATATAATATTTCCTGATCCAACTCATAAAAGTGTCATACTAGTTCTAAAACTCAGGTCCATGATTGAGCACTGTAGGATGACTTGGAAGTGCTCGTCAATCTCTTCCAGTATAGCTGAGCTGTGAATGTCAACTCTGCATCAGGAAGACATTAGAGCTGCATGTTTTAATAGATTTTGCCATTTAATAAATAAAAAAAAATTCTGTTTGTCAATTCAGTTAATTGAATATATGGGTCAGTTTTCAATTCAGAATCAATTCACACCTTTAAATTTTTTAGGTAAATTAACAAGTATTAGTCATAATGCACAGCATTGTGTTTAGTGAAACAGCATATCACTGCAAATACCTCATACCAACTTTCACGTTGTCAATTGTTGGTGGAGAGGTTATTGTTTGGAGTTTGCAGCCAAAAGGCACAGAAAACTTGTAATCATTAAGACAACAATAAATTCTACTTTATACCTGAATATTCTTGAGACAAATTTGAAGCCATTTTAAATGTAAAATAGGGTCATGCAACAATAATCCCTAGCATACCAGCTAATTGATGTAGGAATGGCTAAGGAACGGGGGAAAAAAACAAGGTATGCATAAATGAATGCCATTAATAATTTATGCACTAATTCTGTGTTGTTTAAAAAGAAAAGGAAACAAAAATGAAACGAAATTTATTTAAAATATTGCAAGTGAACTTCTGCAGAAAACATTCAAGTTATTTTTGCTTAAAGTAGTTCTATTTGTTACTAAATAATAGGATTTACTTATTTTTCCCCCACCTTGTTTTGAAGGTTGGTTTACTTTTTGGAAAATATTACTTGTTAAAATAACATCTATATTTTTTTCCCTCATTGTCATTTGAAATTATTTGTTTTTGTATAGACATTAGTGAGAACCATACAATTGTTACTGTACTGTATTTAGGCCCTGTTGAATGAAAACAGAATTGAGAGAGTGTGTACATTTTTTTTTTTCCATGACAGTAGCTATCCAGAAACTTGATCAACATTTACTGTGCGAAGAAAAACACTTAATGTGGCAGTATTTCAATTAGCAGAAGAACATATATATTTTTAAAATACAGAGTTTTTGACTGCTTGCCAGAATACAGCTCGGTTTTGTCAGAACAGCACATAAATATCAAAAGGTGAAGAGAGTGAATTATATCTATCTTTTCTTTCATTCTGGGTTTCTTTCACTCTGCTATCCAATTTAGCTGTAATATTGTCTCAATAAGCATGTGTTGTCATTGTGTTCTTGCCACTTTTCTATGCTTGCTGCTATGTACAGTAGACTTTGCATGTTTTACCATGCACTCTGTGCATGTTAGCCATTATGTCTTGTCCGCGTTAGTGTGGCCTGTCCTTCTCCACTTCTTCTCCTCATGGCTCTTCTTTCTTTCCTGCCTTGCTGTTGGCCAGGCCTTAGAGAGACAGAAAGAGTACTTTGATTGCATTAGGAATGAGAGGGATGAGCTCAGAGATGAGCTGGCTGACCTCAGAGGGAAAACCAAAACAGTAGAGGTATGTCAGTGATAAAAGACCAAAAATGTTTCAAAGAACAAAAGTTTTCTTAATGATGGATTTTGCACTTACTAATGGTACTCCTTAAATTATACTTTATTTCTAAATCTTTAATTTAAGATGGATTAAATTGACTATTTTGACATTAATCCACATACAGTAACCCATAATAGAGATTTTTGCATGGTAATAAAAAATATTTAGAATTCTCATTCTCTCTTTTATCTGTTATAATTGTCATTTATTTTATTACTTAAACAAGACTTGGTCAGTTTGTATACTGGAGTTTAAGGCTTCATTCACCCATCCCTTAATTCCGACCAAGTTTTCTCTCCCTGCCACTGAGAAGTACCATTGTACCATAATGCTGGCACCACCTAATTTGTGGGTGGTATTACCAGTTGATGAACTATAACTGGGTTTGCCAGACATGTTTGAAAGTTAAAAAAAAATTGGGTCTAAAGAGACAAAAATTGTTAACTAAACTTCAAAGTCTTTTAGATATCTGCCATATACTTTTTAGTCAGGAGTGGCTTGCCATCCAGATTCAGCCTGAATTATTTTTGTGGTGGCTGTTCCTGGGTACACTCAAAGCTTTATAAAAGATTTTGTACACTTTCCCATATTTATGAATCACTTCTGTTTGATCACAGTCACATGAAGTCTATGCAGTTTCTTGAATTGCTTTAATTTCATCTGACATGAATTGTGGGACAGTTTTATGCATTTTTAAATCATATCAGTTCAAATAAATTTGCCACAGATAGACTCCAGGCAAGTTGTAAAGACTTTAAGATAATCAAAGCAAACAGGATATACCTGAGCATAAACAATTACAGGCATAATTCCAGATGTGTTAACACAAGATCATGTGTGGGAGAAACAACTCAGTTTCTCCCACACATGTTGTGTGTTTACAAAGAAATGCAAACATGTAGCGGATGTTTTGTTATTGAAGCTACATTTTGCTTAAGTTTGCTGTTTGACTGACATTAAAGAAAAGGTGCTCAGTGTAAGTGCAGTTACCACAAAAATATTTTAACTGGTTTAAATTTAAGGTGAAAAATAACAAAAAGGCGATTTAATCCAAAAAATAAAGGGTTTATGTTGATACCAAAAAATAATTATTTATATAATGCACTTAAAATCATTTACTTTACTTAGGCCATTTATTTTGCGGCATAAATTCATCAGACACCCAATTATACAAATTTCAGGTTTCATTTACACACATTGTAAGAATTTATGGAAGACTTATTGTTTTTATTTTAACCAGACTTCTTCATACGTCATATATTTGCCCCAGATCCCCATCACCAGAGACAGAAATGTAATATCAAATGAGGAGAACATGCAGGTCTTTTGCCACTCGTGTGAGAAAGTAATTTTCCTTGAAAACTTGCTGTGCCACCGTTTACCAACAACTGTGTCATCTTTTCAGGTCACATTGCTGTGAACTCTTCGATCTTACTCTTCTGAACACATATTTGTAGAATTGCTGTTATACAGCAAGATTGGAGGGCATTTGAGCACAAAATCAAAATGACCTAACACATAAAAGCATGAAAGCTCATAAATTCCAGTCACTTGAGTCACTTCTTAGGCCACTACTAAACATTTCTTTGAGCCATTCAAACGCTGACTTGCCATTGTGCATTTGTACTTAAGATCACAGACTGATGACTCGAAATTCTCCTACTGGATTTTCTGTTAAAGAGCAGCTAAAAGTAATGGTCCAATTATTCTGTTAGTTATGGTGTTCTAAAGCAACAAACAATTCCCACACAGTCATCACTGTGTTGGCACAGGGGTACCTCGGCATACGAATTTAATCCGTTCCGTGGCGAGTTCTTAATATGAAATTTTGTATTGCGAAAAACATTTTCCCATATGATAATTTTATATTATTATAATATCAAAACATTTAGAAAAGACATGTAAATTAAGTAAAATCTGAAATGAATAGACATTAAATCTCACTTAACCTTAATTTATGATACCTCTTGGCATTGGCTTCTTTAAAAACAAAACTGAAAATGGCTGTTTTCTTCTTGATACCAATCCTGACAACATGTTGCACAAAATGCAAAATTAATTAATTAAAAAATTTGTAATAATCTTGCTTTGCTTGGCTTTCCATTGCAAGTTTGGATTGGCTACTGGAAGTACCAGTACGACCAACTTGATCGCTCGTATGCTTGAACTGCGCCGCATGCCGAGTCAAAATACAGTCAAAATTTTGGTTCGTAAGCCGAGGGTCCACTGTATAATGTTCTTATCGAGGAATGAGTTGTCAAATTTTATATGTATTTACATGTGTATTCTAAAAAATCACTCGTAATTCCTCAGCCCACAAAATATTATCAAATGTGACATGAGCCTATAAGATTCCTCTTCATGATTTCGTGTTGCTCTCATATTGCAACATTGCTGAATCACTTTTTCTTTCAATAAATAAAATGATCCTTTAAAACTGTGACAAATATACCAAAATAAAGAACTTACGGAAGGCCAGTTACATTTTCACACCACTGTAAGCTTAAAATAAGTGTGTTTTCAGATTATTTCTCTATACAGGGAATTTTTTTGAAACACTCTTGAAATTCTTCTTTATGGTAATTGCACATTCATTGCACATGTGGTAGACGTCTAGAGTGTAGGTTGGGAAAAAAATAGACTACTCATTGATAGGTTTCATATCATTAGTATATAGCTTGAAGCTAAAATGTACGGTAAACACACACCTTAGCCCAGACAGGATTTATTGTAATCTTTTAAAACTATTTAAAATAAAGCTTGATTGATTTTGCTGATGTTAACCGGAGTTCATCATGCACTTTTACAGAATGGAATATTGTTTTAACCAGGATCCTTTGCCGCAATTATGCTCTCTTTGATGCATACTCTGTAGCACTGTAATATTCTGTGTTTTCAGAGCTTAAATTTCATTGACTTCCCACAGAAATATGGTCTGGTTATCATTCCTGAGGGCACACCCAATGGGGATGTCAGTCATGAATCCCCCACCTCAATGATCACTCTTGTCACCCAAGAAGCTGCCCAAGTGCTGGAGTCAGCTGGGGAGGGACCTCTCGGTATGAAAACAGATTGAACAAATTATTTTGTGACACATTTATGTACACTTTGAGTTTGAAGATATTAGTTATGAGTATGATATTAGTTAAATATGATTTTAAATGTTTATTATTATTATTATTATTATTATTTTGCATTAATAACTTGATGAGGAATTATATTCATTTGTGGTGCAGGAGAGTATAAGCAAATCATTTGAATGGGACAAACCCTATGCCACAATAACACCATTCTTTTTCCACACCAGATATTCGACTACGAAAGCTTGCTGAAGAAAAAGACGAACTCTTATCCCAAGTATGATTACTATTATTAATGTATTACCTACATTGTTCCATAGAAGGATTAAGAATAAAAGAACTAGTATATTGCTTCAGGCTCTTGGCAGCCCAATGCATATTAATTAATTAGAAATATGCATATTCTGCTTATATATGTTCTGCTTTTGCATCTCACAGATCAGGAAACTAAAAACACAGCTACAAGAGGAGAAACAGAAGCATTCTAAGATGGAAAGTGTTTACTCAGAGGGAGAACGACTAGAAAATGGGACAGACTTAAACGTAATTGAAATGCAGAGTAAGTTTACACTTGTGACCAGTTGAGAGTATTCACTAATTATGAATGTAAGTCAGAGGTAATGAAATGTTTGCAAATATAAATATCATACCACAAAGTTTTCAAGCAAAATGTAAAGAACCTCTTTGGAACTGATTTATGGTTGCATATTTATATATTGCACAATGGGAGAGTCTGGGGTTTAAACCCTGGGACCAGCCAAGTTGCTGGAAAGGGTGCTTATTAACAATCTGGGATATTCAAAGAATTGTTGGCCCTGTCATCCCGAGATCTTGAATTCAAATCCCTAAGATGCCACAGCCATGTTTTGGCCAGAAGTCCAAAATCAGTCAAATAAACTTGGCCAAGCTCTCAGGCAGGGATGTATGGCATACTCTTTACAAGAGTGTGCAGAAACTGAGAGCTTTCCTAAAAGTGTGTAATGACACCCGCTGACATTGCATGAGCAGCAGTGTAAAAAAAAAATGTGGTTGGCTACCGTGGAAGCACATTATTATCTTTGCCATACCTGCAGTGTTGCTTTCGTGTGACCGCACAGAAGTGCAGTGTGGGGAATTAGGTAGATTATGACTAAGATAAACAGTTAACCATTAAAAGAAAATAAATAAAAACTTATTTAAGTGAAAAGGAAAGAAAACTTTTTGTGCTTTTTGTTGCTTTTCTTTTCTTAATTTAAAATTATATTATTTTATAATTTGTAGGAGATGCCAACCGACAGATCGGTGAATATAAATTTAAGCTTTCGAAGGCAGAACAAGAAATGGCTACAATGGAGCAAAATGTAAGTATTATTGAAGTTTATGGGGTTTTTTTTTATAGAAGAAACAGACACCTTGTTGCTACTACTTTCATAGTAGTACATGACCTAATATAAACGCCTGTTACACATTTTTATAAAAGCTTACAACTGTAACACAATGTGTGTTTTTTTGCAACTGTAAATGCATGTTTTTGTTTTCTTTTTCCCAATAGAAGATATTGTTGGTTAGGTGAAAAGTCGAGTCAGAAACAGTGGTACATGCTTTTTAAATTTGGTTAACAGCCATAGCATTAAAACCACTGACAGGTGACGTGAATAACATTGGCACATGGCAAGCGGCAGCAAATGAACAGTCAGTTCTTAAAGTTGATGTGTTGGAAGCAGGAAAATAGAGGAACCTAATGAGTAAGTGACTTTGACCAAATTCTGCCAATTTTTGATGTCTAACCAACTGAGGCACAGGGTCTCCAAAATGGATCTTGTGGGGTCTTGTGGAGTGTTCACAGGATGAAATGGTTAGAGCTTAAAAAGAGCTCCAAATAAGAAGGGCCAAGTGATGTCAAAGCTAATGCTGGAAAGGTTTCAGTACATATGGAGCTACAGTACATAGCTGCAGACCTGTCAGAGTGCCATTGCTGACCACCGTCAACCTCTGAAAGGCCATCTTTAGAGGTGTTGTAGTGTAGAGTTTAGAGGTGTTTGGTGATACAAGTGGCCTACACAATATTAGGCAGGTGGTTTTAATGTTATGGCTGATTGGTGTAAATACACAGATTTTAGGGTTGAAAATGGATGCATGATATGGCAGCCTGTAGGGTAAGCTAGTTAAAGATGACAAAAGCTAGTTTGTCATCTTTCGAGTCTAAAGATGGTTAAATTGCTGTAATTAATTAAACTGTTCTAATACTTTCTAACATTTTTCTCCATAGGTAAACAGACTTGAAGGGCAAGTGTTAAGATACAAAGCAGCAGCTGAAACTTATGAGAAAACTGAAGATGAACTAAAGGCAGATAAAAGAAAACTTCAGAGGGAGGTAAGGATGCAAGTGAAACTGTGATAAGAAAATACACTCACCCCACTTTATTATTGACATATATGCAATTCCACGTTCATGTAATTTAATTAGCCCATCATGTGGCAGTTGAACACTGCAAATCATGCAGATACAGGCCAAGAGCTTCAGCTTATGTTCAAATCAAACATCAGTATGTGGATGTTTGTAACTTTAACAGTGTCACTGGGTTGCTATCAGAAGGGCTGTTTTGAGTGTTTCAGAAATTCCAGGTAATTTTAAGTCTGAGCATTCACCTAGTGTAGTGTAGAATAAAGGAGTCAGCAAGCAAGCATTAAGTGTTAAATACTTACAGTAAGTTACAGTAGACCTCCTGTCACCCTGGTCATTCACCTTTGGTCTCTCTCATAAACAAGGCTTTTCAGGGTTTTTTTTAATTTATTTTGTTTTGTTTTTTTGCACACCATGCTGTGGAAACTCGAGAGACTGTTGTGTGTGAAATTCCAGATAAGCACTTGATGGAAAACTCAAACCAGCCCACCAACATTCAAGATCACATTTTCCCCATTCTAATGGTTGATTTCAATTCAGTTTTATTTATATAGCTCTTTTAACAATGGTCATTGTCACAAAACAGCTTTACAGAATCAAACGGAAATCAGGAAAATTTTTATGAAATATGTAAAAATGAATGTGCAGGCAGAGAGCGAATGATCTGAACATTAACTGAAGTTCTTTACCTGTATTTGATTTTATGCATTACACTGCTACCACCTAATTGGCTGGTTGGAGAACTTCACATGTTTGTAATAAAGTGGATAGTGAATGTATTATTTCAGAGCTATGGTTAATAAAGCTAGATTAATTTGTTTAAATTGATTAATTAATAATGGAGAGTTACACATACATTTATAAACTGCTAAACACGTTTTTCCATAATAAATAAATTAAAGTTTATTAATGTATTAATTCTGCAGCTGCGCACAGCACTGGACAAAATTGAGGAAATGGAGATGACCAACAACCACTTGGTGAAGCGACTAGAGAAGATGAAAGCAAACCGCAATGCTCTCCTCTCTCAGCAGTAATAAAAATAGCCTTGGAGACTTTGCATTCTTAACAGCCCTTAAATATCTCAGAATTTTCTGCCACACACAATGCTGCTTTTGTCACCTAACACCTCATACCAATGATAAACCAAAAAAGAAACACTTTGTAGCAACAGGAAGTTCTTTACATTTTTTTCACTAAAGATAAAAGTATGATGCACAGATCAGTTTGCCCTCCAGGGAGTAAGTATGGCTAATTGTATATTTTTTTTTTTTTTTTTTCAACCAGAGGGCCTTTTTGTGGTATTATGTGTTTTTTGAAAGCTTTGTATATCCTGGCTTTCGCCCGGGTTATATTGCTTGGAATGGGTGCTTAATTCCTTCTAATGTCTGCTTCAGCATTAGGCTGCATGAATCAGTGTAAAAGTATTTTTACATTACTTTTACACAACTGCACACATTTGATAAATTTTTGCAACAATGTGCCTTTGTTCATCTGGGAACCGTGGGTTTGCATTATAAAAAAACAAAAACAAATGGTATCGGTACAGGAAAAAACATGTTTAATGTAAGTATTCAGCCTGATGTGATGGTATAAACCAATTCTCTACTATGGTTTAAATGAGGTTTCAAAAATATTTAAAATAAAAAAGTACATTGGATTAATGTGTGAATGAAATGAGTGTTTTAGCTAAATAAATTTAGAGTTGTTAGAGTTTTTATTTAATCAACCTGTCTAAATTAATAAAAAATACAAAACAGGCATATTTAAATCACTTCCACTTTAAATATTTAAAGCATCGACAATTAGTGCCTCCTACTAATACTGTGCACGGTATTAGTAAGTGAACAGGTGTTACACTTAAATGGCTCTTCATTAGTATGTGGAAATTTTATGTAGGATTTATTCAAATTGAAAAAAAAAAAAAGAATGAAGATATCAAAAGGTTTTGATATATTTTAATCAGTATTTCAGGAATGTAATTGGGTTGTACTGTTTAATTTACTTTTGGTGGTATTTAACTGATTTTGTTCACATGATATGGAGTGAACCGTCCAGGCTACTCAGAAATTACTGAAATGACACAGATAATTCTTGTAATTTGCAATACACTGATATACAGGTATAAGTGGGGGATATTGGGGGATTTCCGTCACATTTTCTCATCTAGAGGTGTTAAGCAATTTGGAACATGGCATCTGAAAACCCGGTTTTCAAGAGATCAAAAATATTGGGACACGACATAACTGACATGGAACATGTGACCTCTGATTTAGATTAATTGTTTAAACAATTAATAGCTTTAAATATCCACTTTTGGTTTGATCCCTGGGTCTAGCTTGTAAAGTATGCATTTGTGGTAAAAAGGATAAACCAAAATTAAGAGACAGTACAGTACACAAGAAAGCTGGTGGATTAGCATTCCGCAATATAGAAATATATAGAAACAATTGAGTTCTGTGTGCAAGTATAGCCCAAGGTAAAGGTGATATAAACCTGATATTAATCTTTATCCAGCCACAAGATAATGACTTAAAACACACTGCAAACACAATAAGGGCACAAAGGGTGGAAGATTTTAGTCTAGAAGTCAGTCACCACACCTTAAGCCGCCCAATCATGCATTTTACCTGTTGAATTGGAGTGTGAATGGGGAGTAACAATTTGGCGGTATCAGTGGGTTGCCAGATTGGCTCCGTTATTGCGAGCATATTTACTAACGAGAGCTGAATCATTTTTACATATTTATGGAAACAAATTAGAACATATTCAGAAAAAAATGGAGACTATAAGTATCGATTTCTTTCTGATTAGCAAGCCGAGGGCGACGGTGGAAAACCCCGCTAAAATGATGTGAATTTTGGTACGAATTTAAATCTTAATGCCAAGAGTAATTGGGAACATGGCACATCATCACATTCTGGAAATGATGTACACTGTCCAACATAATGAGAGACAGTTTTGATCACCCTGACACAAAATGAATTAACAGAGTTAATAAATACTTGTCTGATGTGATCATCTGTTTGATACAGTTTCACCCGCAGAGTCATGGTTATTACCTGTGATTAATATTAAACATCAAAACCTTTAATATTCAGAAACCGACACATTTTTGACAAAATGTGTGTCAGGAATATGAGACTGTACCAACGTCATAAGACTTAAATTTGCAGGAAGTGCCTGAGACTGCGCTCTAATGGATTTGTGCCTGTGCTTTGGTTTGACCCTTTAAGGTAAGGAACAAAGGACAAATATATAAGCCTGCTGTTCATAGACTTCAATTCAGCATTCAACACAATCATCCCACTATACTTTATAACAAAGTGGAGTCTATTGGGTTTAAATGGACGCCTCGGTCTACAACGGTGAGGGATGGGGTTGAGGGCCACTGTTCAGCCCGAGATCAAGGCCATTAACGATATCTGCTCCAGGGACTGGAGCCTGTATAATAATTAAATATTTATTTTATTTATTTAAACGGATCCTGGACTTTTTGACCAGGGGCACAACGCTGAACCCTGACTATCCAGTTGTATCATAAATTGAAAAACACTCTTTTAGAAATTCTCATCTTCCGTAAACATTCATACATTGTCATAATTTATCCACGGACATTTGTGATCATATGGGACTTGCATAGGAATGTTCGGGTTTATTTGATGAATGCAAGCTTCTTATTTGATCTACAGTAATTGTTCATTGTAGTGTAATCAAAGTTTCATTAAAAGTTTATCTTTAACTAATCACATAGGCACTTACAAATACTCTTACTTAAAGGCTAACTTGTGATGAGAACACGGAACTTGAAATGCATAGATTTAAGAAGCCGTTAGCCGTTTTTAACAGCACATAGCAAAGCAAACTTTGGGCTAGAGCATTTGTTGAATACTAGCTTGCTAAACATGATTTAATTTTTTCTTTGGACTTTATCAAATTATGCCGTTTTAAAAAGCAATTATATTTATATATTATATAAATATTTTTTTATAATAACATGCATGCCATTTAACAGTAAGACAAGAACCTGGATTTTTCTTCTGGACTTCATCTCAGCCTGGTCATGAAGCTTGCGGATCTCAGACAGTGCGCTCCTGCTTGTAATCGTATATTAGACTTTCTAGTAGACAGACCGCAGGTAGTGAGGCTGAGCAACTGATCCACCCAAGGCTGCTGTCTGAGCACAAACCTGCTCACATACCGGAACTGCAGTTTCATCTTCAGATTTGCAGATGATGCAAACATTCCAGGGCTCATCCACAGCAGCTGTGTCTTCCTACCAGCAGCTAGTAAAGAAGGCATCAACCTACGGAGAGAACACAAAGCGAGAGAAAAGCCCTCCAGAGAGACGTCAAGGCTGCAGTGAGAATCATTGGCTGTCCCCTGTCCTCCATGGACACTGCACACACACAGCACTGCAGAGAAAAAGCCAGACATTGTTTTGTTCGGATGGAGGAACTTGTGCTACAACCTGAGACACCTCAGACCAGAGAGCATCAGCACCAACTGGTCCAGATTCACCAACAGCTTCTTTTGAGCAACCAGTTTACTGACTGGGGTCAGGAAACCCCCAATACCCACACACACCCTACAATGAGACTGGCCTTCGACCACCGCCTTCGACCCACACGTACACAAACATACAATGAATCTGTACCAAATTAACTCTAAATTACTTTTATGCCCATCCTGTGTCAACATAGAGCATCAATCTGCCTTTATGTAATATCAATCAATCCTCGTCATACCTTGTATGGAAAGTAGCATCCTTATTGAGCTATTTCTCGGTGCTATTTCTTCCTTCTCTCCCACAGTATAATACCAATGTTTTTCTTTCCTTCTACATTAATAGGGCTTTTTCTTAGGTTCTGTTGCCTTATATTGGGGTAACAGTATTCTTCTTCTTCCCAGCCTAGGATGGTGCCTTTTTGTAATAAAAATAGCAAATGCCCTTTTTGTTAAATACCCTCGATTTCCAAAAGTATTTGATCGCCTGACTTCACATGCAGGCTCGCAGTCTCCACTCTAATTCATCCCAAAGGTGTCTATCAGGTTGAGGTCAGGACTCTGTGCAGGCCAGTCAAGTTCTTCCACACCAAACTCGCTCATCCATGTCCTTATGGCCCTTGCTTTGTGCACTGGTGCGCAGTCATGTTGGAACTGGTGTGGTGGTGTTTTTCTGGAGTTGGGCTCGACTTCTTAGTTCCAGCAAACGGAACTCCTAATGTTTCAGCGTACCAAGACGTTTTGGACAATTTCATGCTCCCAATGTTGAGGGGACAGTTTGGAGATGGCCCCTTCCTGTTCCAACATGACTGCGCACCAGTGCACAAAGCGGAGACTGCGCGCCAGGCCTTCTCGTCCAACATCAGTGTCTGGCCTCACAAATGCACTTTTGGAAGAATGGTCAAAAATTCCCATAAATACAGTCCTGATCCTTGTGAAAAGCCTTCACAGAACAGGTGAAGCTGTTATAGCTGCAAACAAGGGTGGGTCATAATCATATTAAACCCTATGGATTAAGAAGTGGATGTTACTCAATTTCATATGCATGTGAAGGCAGGAGAGTGAATTCTTTTGGCAATATCGTGTAAATGTTTGTTTTTCTTGAATATTTGTTTGCACTAATTGTGGATGTTATAACTTGTTTTTTAACCAAATAAGAGTTTATATGTATAAATTAGATCTGTTTCTCTGCAAATTTTAAATAAATAAAAAAAATTCAGTTTCAACTAAATTCAGTTTTTCTTTTGCTTGAAAGACATCTTTTTCATTAGAAAGTGGGAATTTGTGATTTAATAATAAGACTTGTATATCGTTTGTTATTTGAAAACCACCTTTCCTGAGCTGCTTCAGCATATTTGTATGATTTTAGCTTTCTGTACATGATTAGTGACACTTGTTTTGACTCACTTGCTTATCATCAAATTACGCATTTTACAACATGCAACAAGGTTTGAAACTATTTTAATCATGACTTGTTAAACAAATGGCGGCACGGTGGTGTAGTGGTTAGCGCTGTCGCCTTGCACCTCCAGGGTCCGGGTTCGATTCCCGGCCAGGCTCGATTCCCGTCTCTGTGTGCATGGAGTTTG
>JAOVVA010000041.1:8151189-8164644 GCA_028565275.1 Leiocassis micropogon
TCACCAAAGCCCGTGTGAACACTCTCATTGACTCCTATGTGTAGAAAACCCTCGGCGCTTGATCCGCGCTCACCGGATGCTACGAACACCAGAAAAATGCTCAATTTTAACACCCGTGTGAACAAGGCCTTAGACAATGTTTGCACAGTATCGCTAGTTACTGTGCAAAAATCCTGTTAATGCTTCATAAAAGGAACTCACTGTTATTAGGATATCGCAATGCATATTTTAACTGCACATGACTGGTATGCTTACGTTAAAAATACCCAGGTTGTGGATGGAACACAAAGTTTATCAAAGGTTTAGCAAAGATTTTATATATTAAAAAAATAATAATTAAAAAAAGAATATCATGGTTAAAATGTTTTACCTGGTAGCTGCAGCAGGTAATTGTATGGTTCTAATAGAATCCTTTCAGTAGCTTTTTCTTCAAGACTGTCCATCCCTTTTAACTGCCACAAATAAGTACAATCTGCCATGGAAGCAAAACCATGTATACAAAAGATTAAATGTTTTGCAGAAAAGGCGCACAGATTTAGCAATTAAGGCATGTGTGTTCAGGTGCCATCAGACCATTCTGAGTCTATTAAAGCAAAGCTGACTTTTATATAATTTTAACATGTTTTCTTGTTCACCTTTCCAGATTTTCTCCAAATAACACAGTAAGTGGTTTTGACACTTAATGACTAGACTCTATAAGGCTCAAATATTATAAACATGGTATGATGCTACCTTTGCTAAGTACATTGGGCCCCATGCTGCAGGTTGCTGCTAGCTTTGTAAGACAACAGCCCAGCTACTCAAATTTATTAATAAAGTTAATGTGAACTGTTTTAGTATCATGAAGAATTTTTTTATATTTTACAGTTGATGGAGCTGTTTCTGACTCCACCGACTGAGAATATTGACAGCAGATTCCCAAACACCAGTGATTTGTCTGTCTTTAGTGTGTTCTCTTCCTGACAGAATCTAAGGAACTCAGCAGAGTATGGGTGTGCTGGGATGAGGACACTGGCAGAGCAGTTCCCAAGATTAAGAACACTGACACAGATTGAAAGTGAAAAGTCCAGATTGGAATGCATTACATATCTGATCCATCAACTGTCTCCACCACCGTTTTAAAAAATTCATTTTATATTGGTTCTCACTTTGCTTTACTTCAGACCAAATCCCTGGAGTACGTGGTTCTGGGTTCTGTGGCTTGTATCACCAGAATACCTTCAAGTTGATACCACCTTGAGCCTTGCAGCTGCAAATGCCCTCAAAGCTCCTGTTGATCAAATGAGGTGAAAAGGCAAAGATTATAGTACATGACTAAAAACACAATTACAATTTATGCCTATCAGAATAAGACAAGGTTTCTTAAGATTTCATAATTTACATTCATGGCAGTTAGCAGATACCCTTATCCAGGGCGACTTGTATTTTCTTTCATTATACATATGAGCAGTTGAGAGTTCCATGTGAGCATAAATCAGCCCTTTTTACTCTGAGGCTTAAATGAACATTATTTCTACATTTTAATCTGTGCGTTTTATCTAATTACTTTTATTTAAAATGAAAAAAAGTATACAGTAAGCACACAATTAAGTTTATCCTGTTTTGTACAATTATATTGCATTTTTAATAGCCATTTTAACATTTAATAAAAGAAAATGTATGGAATGTTAAATTAATTTACTGCAGAATTGATAACTGTATATTTTTATTTGTAGAGAATGCATTAAAAGATTCACAGATTGACCGTCCTGTGGGTCTTTGCAAAAAGCTTGTGGCCTACTCCAGCCATAGTTGGAAGCAGAGGAGAGAGATTGCTGTTGCCCAGAAAAGGGCTCAACCTGCCTGAACACCAGCTTAAAATGGAATGTCCAACAAGATGGGGATCTCGACAAACTATGGTCCAGAGCATCCTTGAACAGCAACTGCTATTGTACATGTTCTCACCTCTAACCGAAAGGCTAGACCCCTGACACCAACCTGGCAGGATATTGAAGTCTGTGAAGTGATCAACAAGACGCTCACTCCACTAGCACACTTCACTGATGCTCTCTCAGGAAACCAGTACATTACTATCTCCTTAGTCAAGCTGGTCCTCCATCTTTTTGAGACAATGATGGCAGTGCAGGAAGATGATAGAGCTCTCATATGACCAATTAAGAAAAAAATACCTTAAAGAAAAGTATTGTGATCCACACACTCAGGAGCTGCTCAAAATAGTATTGGATCCACAGTTTAAACTGGACTATGTCAGTGAGAACAACAAAGTCAGTGTCAAGGAAAGACTGGAGAATGAGATGACTAGCATTGCAATGGTAAGTATATCTTACCATTACACCGTAAGACTACCGTTACACTTTGTCTCACAGAGTAAGAAATTTTTATGAGGCTATATTGTTCGCAGCTACAAATAATTAAATTAGCTAATCCACCTTAGTTTTTAGGCGCTGAGATGTTACTTTTGTTACTAAGTGTAGAATTTGGTGTAGAAAGCCTCAGGCAGTTTTTTAAAGCAGCAAAGGACGGTGAGGCAGCAGCACCATCTGATGCCTCTTCTCAAGAGAATGATGTTAAAATTGAGCTAGGCTCATATCTGCTCACAAGAAACATCACCCCTCCCATTTTATCTGGGCTTGGGTAGCCTAAGCCAAAAGGGTAGTCAGACAAATTATTGTTTTATAACCAAGGGCAGTGGTGGCAAGGAAAACTTCCTAAGATGGAAATAGGAAGAAAGGCCTTGAAGCAATACTAAGAGATTTACTGTTCATGAGAATGTGTGAGTTTAATTCATACCTAAGGAAAACCGGATGCAAAGCAATCGAAAAAGTAGATCGGATAAAGATCACATTTTGTCTTAAAGCAACTCCAGCACATTAAAATTCACTTACACCACTTCAGCACTACTACTTCCGCAGTGAAAATATTAACTAATCCCAATACAAATATTCAGCCTAACTTTTCTAATTAATATCTATTGATGCAGGTGTTTGTTTACATTGAACAAGTAGCTTATTAGTAGTTTATTTTAAGGTAGATTATTAAATCCGGCACATAACTTCACTTATAGTGCAGGTTTAACTTAAGGCAGATATTTAAGTACAGCAAAAGTGTCATTAAATTATGTCCAGCCAGTTGTAACAAAATCTGGTGGCACAGACAGACCAACAGACCAACAGACAGACATACAAATTTTTCTGAGACTGGTTTAGGGTCCTCCAATGTATGAAACAGAAAGATATAATTGAAAGAGCGAGTTCTGACCACAGTACAGACAAAAAAACTATTTTATTTATATAGATAACGAAAAATCCAAATATTTTGGCTGTTTCATTCACAGCATCATCATTATCAAGCTGTGAGAGATGACTGACTCACTGTATTACAATACAATCTACAGAAATAATCAATTATATATTACGGCAGATGTATAGAACTAGTGACACTAGTGTTACCACGTTTATAGAAATGCAAAATCACGTAAACAGACATTCTTCTGGTTGCTATAAAATGAATAAACATATGCCACTCACTTCGCAACGTTGGACTTCCTGATAGAGCTGCTTCCGCTATCGCTTTTTCAATTGACTGACTAGCATTAGCAAGCTGACCAAAAATAAGAGTATGTTTTAACATACAGCCACTGGTTAATTTATTACAATAATTAGAACACCCTGTTCACCCATAACAGAAACCTAAACTACACACGTTACTTTAAACGTTACTGAAATACAGACGTTACTGACAATTCTATCGACACTGCCCAGCTGCCGGAACCGCTGCGTGTTCCTCCTTTCAGCGTCCGCATACGCCATGGCCTTGCTAGTGGGGGGTGGGGGGGTGGAGCCTGACATACAACCTTGGACAAAGAATTGTGGGAAATGTATTTTATTTAAACAGCGTACCCAGGCTGCGTTCCGTTCCACTCTGAGCGTTAGCATCATTTCAGATATTCAGTACATCACGACGTCGATTGTGATATCGCTTTTACATAACAAACGTCATTTATGATCATTTATTATCATTTAGATTACCATTTAACCAGTTATTTTGCTTCACCAAAAGATATGTTGCTATGTTCAATTTGAGAAATAAAAATAATTCCAGCTATATATTTAGCCTACCAAAGTGTGTGTCAGAGACAGACCGCAAGTGATTAATAGCCATGTTCAAGGAAACACATCAGTGAGATGACATCGGCTGATGATGAAGCTACAAAACTATGACTCATCCTGATGTCCGTTTCTGGTTGGAGATCTCATAGCATAGAGGCTCCATGAGGTCTGCTTGGGTGTGTGCGGTGATTGGGGATGGTTCCACTTTATCATGAAGATGGTCTTGGACTTGGCTGAAGCAGGCTTCTGTTCTCTGAGGACTTGAGACACTGTCGCTCAATTAATTCAGGACTTGATTTTCCTTTAGTTAGAAAGTTGAGACTGATTTTCCCACCTGGATGGAAAGAATTTTTAGCTAGTAATCAATTGCTTTTCAAACTATCTGGAGATGAGCTGGTAAAGTGGTGCACTTTTATTGGATCAGACTACACAGGCCAGCCTTTGTTCCTCACATACATCAATTACCCTTGGCCACCCATGACCCTGTTGCTGCTTCACCGGTTTTTCTTCCCTGGACTGCTGACTCTGACCCAATCATCTAGCCATCACATTTTGGCCCTTTAAAAGTCCATCAAATCCTTATACTTCGCCATTTTTTTTACCTGCCATTTCTCCCTTAAGTGTCCACTTGCTACCTAACATATCCCACCCACTGTCAGGTGCCCTTGTCACAAGATAATGTTAATATAACATTAATTATAATGTAATGATAATAGGTGATTCACTTCACTTGTCAGTGGTCATAATGTTATGGCCAATCTGTGTTGCTATATAGGGCATAATGGTGTAGTGGTTAGCACCGTCATCTGACACCTTCAGGGTCTGGGTTTGATTCCTGCCTCAGGTCCGTGGTCATGGAGTTTGTATGTTCTCCCAGTGCTTGGTGAGTTTCTTCCCACAGTCCAAAGACATTCATATTAGGCTAATTGGTGCTTCAAATTGCCTGTTGTATATATATATATATATATAGAGAGAGAGAGAGAGAGAGAGAGAGAGTTCTTTTAATTCTCAGCTTCATCATGTACTCGTATTTGTTTACAGTAGTCATGTCTTGTCTGCACCAAGGGTGACGCGTTGACGCACGAACCAGCAGCCAGTATCATAGAGGTAGAATAGCTAATTTACCTCCATGGCCAGTGCGACGTCTAGGTATTTATGATTATGAACATACCCGTTTATGCTTTTTTGTTACAAATGATGCAAATCTGAAGTATGAATATTATCTGAAACTACATCTCCCAGATACTTCCCACCCCTCCTTCCCGAGGTATACAGAAGGCATTTTTTTCTGAGCTCGTGTTCTCCAATGATTTCGAGAGGGCGGACATTAACACAGATAGTAACTAATGGGAAAGTGGCATGACCAAGGGGGCGGGTTTGTGTACCCGTCAGTCAATTTTAGAAGGGTAGAGGATCGCCAAAGAGAAAAGGGTAGAAACTGGTGAGACATTTCGACGGATTTGCTTCACAACATGGATATCTGATTTTTGGCCACATTCTAACGTTAATGCTCGAGTCAGACGTTTTCCAGATGGATTAATGCTTTATTATTGCTCTATATCAGAATCGGGCAGTCGTGATTAAGTATATACATAAGGTAAGAATATATATATTTTTGATCAGACCCATGGGTGGTAGTCGTAGCTCGATTATTATTATGAGGTTAAACTGTGTCGTTATAAAGCGGTTAATGGCGATGTTGCTTCACCCATGCTGTGTTTATTTATACAGCAGTGGATCCGAGAGCAAAACAGCTTGGGTTAACGTGTTCGAGGAAGGACACACTTATCGCCCAAATAACAACAAATAGTGCACTGTTTTATGTTTTATTAGTTCGATAAATGCATTTGTCCATTAAAACTGATCAAACTGATTCAGATTGGTGGAAGGCTTTAAGCTGCTGCTGGGCATCAAGTAAGTGATCGGGGAAAATACTGGCTCATTGGAAAGCCCTTACGTAAGGGCTTCTTCATGCAGGACATCGCGATTTAACAAAGCTCTTTCCTCCTGCAAGCGTGTGCAGGCGTGTGTGTTTGCAGGTTGATGGATTTTATCAAATGGAAATAGCCGGAATGCGGGCAGGGATCGGGTAGCGTTCGTTATATGAGTAATGAGCTTATTTACTCGGGTGATGGTGACGCTTCCCCCTACTTTAATTTCTGGAGGATCTTTTGTTTATTGTTTTGTGGTTCGGTGTTTCTCGGTCTAGCAGATTCCGTCGTTGGAGCAGAAATGGCTGGCGACTGCAGGGTGTTGTGGCAAGCTTTTCATATCCACTGTCGATAGTCCAAACTGATAGGATTATTGTGTAGCATTGCTGTTTTCGTAAGCAGCCTTCTGTCTTACTGTTTGTCACTGGCACGGAGCCAAACGAAGACTACAAACGACAGTTAGTGTGTGACGTGACATCGTTGCCGTCCGCTTGTAGGACATTGTAACGTTATTTATATTCGCGTTAACTGCAGTGTGTGTTAGCAGGTTAGAATCAAGAAAGAAGGCCTACTTGGATAAGTTTTTTTGAGCTTGTTTAGTCAACCCTATTCTAAGAAGCCTTCTAGCAAGTCATTATCCTCTTCTTTTGTGTGTGTGTGTGTGTATGAGAGAGAGAGAGAGCGTGTAGGTTGCACAGCCACCAACGTTTTAGACCGCAGCTGTTTTTCGCCGTTTATAAACCGACAGCCGCTTTTCTCCCAGCTTTCTGTTTAGTATATGTTGCCATAGAAAGGTCTTGTGTCATTTTCCAGCAATTAACCCACTTCTTTAAGCTCACTCCTATGACCGTGTCAGAATGAATATTGATTGTCTCGAGTGTGTCTCCGTTTCTCAGTTTTCCGAGCCGGGCCTTCTGAACGGACTGTTGTTTGCCACAGAAATGGCGTCACCGGCTGCAGCGCAGACATTACGCGACCTCCGGGCTCCGCTGTGTAGCTGTCTCGCTCCAAATCCGCAATATGAGCAAAGATTTCAGAGTCACAGAGTCATCAGCCTGACACGGCAGAAAGTTTAGACACCGAACAACTAAGTCCGCCTTCGGTCAGGCTGTGCATATTTAAAGGGCGCTTGGAGTTGTGTGTATATAATATTAGTTAGTAAACGCATTTGGGGTGATAAACATTAATAAGATCACATTCACACAGTGACACAGTACCTCACACCCAGCTCCATCAGGGATCATACTTTTATCATAAAACAAATGCAAAAATCCGGTAGATTCCAAAGTCTACCAGACATTATTATCCCGAGACCCGGACTGTATTGTTGTTTGCATTGCAGGTTCTACTGATGTTCTTCTTTATTCATGGCTGATAAATATAAATTCAATCAATGTCTTCAACCAGGAAGTAGTTTGGTAAAAGGATTACAGCTAACAGTCCTCATATAGTATATGAACCAAGTTGGGATAAAATGTCATGTCCTCATATGGGGGCATTCAGGTCCCTAGACGATTATTATTATTATTATTATTATTTATTATTTTCTAGTTTTAACCGATAGTGTGTTATTACAATCAGAGCCCCAGGCCAGTCATATCATTTTTTATATTCTAGTTTGTTGGCTTCCTTTTTTCTAAGTTGTGCACACAATTAAGTAAAACGAATGAACGGAAAAAAGTAACAACTAAATTGTGCACCTAACATGCTCAAAAAGAGAAAAATAAGCAAATCCCGCCCTTGAGTTACAGAAATATGGAAATTAAGTAAATTGTGCTGTGCTCTTGTGATGTCAGGATCACATGAGTTGTGCAGGAGTTGCTTTATATTCTGAAAAGGTAATAATACATTTAGCTATCTTGTCAAAACTGCTTCTTTCTCTTTTGATGCAATGAAAGTGACTGAGTTATTTATATAACAATTGAACAGTTTGGCCGGAGAACGCAATAAACACAATTATCCAGCTTTTATTCATTTCGGCAAGTTATTGTTAGAAGGTTAGAAGACATAGAAGGTTGTCAATTATAAAATGTTTAATTTGAAAACCACCATTTAACCTTATTTTACTTTTACTTTTTACATTTTCTGCAAAAGCACCGAAACTGCCATCTGTGCAAAACAGTGGCTGCTATGTGTAAATTAGATGAATTTAGTGAATATTCTTTCAATTCAGTTTAAGCTCAGAAAAAAAGATGTTTAGTGACGGGGAGGAAATGGAAATGACAAAATTAGGGAGAAAATCAGGGAAAAATTCAACAAAAAAAAAGAAGTAAATTTTGCATTTCATTTGGAAATCAAGGCCCCAGAGTCTGGATGAAGCATATAGATTCACAAAATCCAAGTTGCTTGAAGTCCAGTATGAAGTTCCTCACTCAGTGATTATTCGGGGTGCCATGCCATCTGCTGCTGTTGGTTGCCAGTGTTTTATCAGGTCCAAAGTTAATGCAGCTGCCTACTAGGAGATTCTTGGGCACTTCTTGCTTCTGTCTGTAGACGAGTTTTAGTGATGCTTATTTCCTTCTCCAGTAGGACCTGCCCACACTGTCAAAACGACCACTAACGGGTTTGCTGAACGTAATATTACTGTGCTTAAATGCCCAGCTAACTCACCAGACCTGAAGTCCATAGTGAATCTATAAGGTATTGTCAAGAGGAAGATAAGAAACATCTGACCAAACAATACAGATGAGCTGAAGGTAGACAAAGCAACCTGTTTTTCAGTAATGCCTCAGCAGTGCCAGAGGCTGATTATCTCCATGCCATGCTGCATTTATACAGTAATTCATGCTAAAGGAGTGTTAAAGCACTAATCATCAGCACTGCTCATCAGCTTGAAATATTTCACTTTAGTTTAGTTAAAGAAAAAAAAAACTTTCTACAATATTTAAATTTTTGTTACAATAATTCTATTCATACCGCTTCAGACTAATAATTAAAGTTTTCTCATTGTCCAAAAAGCTTGAACAGTGTTATGGAACAGAGAATGATTTGCACATGCTCTGTTATTAATCGTCAGCATTGTGGTTGTCATGGTTATGGAGACTGGCATGGTTCTCCTGTAAACAAATGAGACTGTTGAAGTGGGTTTCAAACAGCAAAAATGACTTTTAAAACATTGGGCTCATTTATTTTACAAGATCGAAGGTAGCAAACTCTAACTTATTTGATGGCAAAGATAGGATGCCATTGAGTACACTGGAGAAATAAATGCCATATTACCCAGTATAGAGTACTGTATAGAGTTTTGGCCATTATTATTTTGGCCATTAAATAATTAATATTAACTTTATGTAATTTGGCAGATCCTTTTATCTGCCATTAAATAATTAACATTAACTTTATGTAATTTGGCAGATGCTTTTATCCAGAGCAACTTACATAAGTGCTTTAAAATCTCTATCGATAAACACATCCTATAATTTACAATAGGGAGGGGAATCACCAGGGACCACCCAATACGCTATTATCATGATACCTAGGTGCCGATTTGATGTGTATTGAGTATCACGATTTTATGAAGAGCTCGATTAATCTTTTTTAGATTTTGTTTAATCATCAATAAAACTTTGCTCCTACCACAGAGGATGCTGTGCTGCCTGGAAATGTGTGAATAATTGAAAGCACACCATCTGTAGGATTATAGAGGATTCCACCATTTTACCTCCTTGAATGCAAACATTGGAGTTAGTTTGGTAATACATTATTTGCGACACAAAAGAATCTCAATACCTTCAATTATTATAATTGTCTAATTACTGTATGTCCCTTTTGATTTTTTTAAAAAGGCATACATTTTCTATTTTGGACAAATAAGTTTGACTCTCAGGGAAAAGCTTGATATTACTCCCTGCTATTTGTTCAGCTATTCATGTAAAACAAGCAAAATTGCAGTTTAATGTGGAATGCAACAAATCCCAAATTGCTGGAGAGCATAGTGTATGAGGGTTGTCAAAAGTGTGGAATATTGGGTTTATGGTCCAAGGTCCATCTTCACCTCATTATCTACTCCACTATAAAGCAGATATACTATATCACTTAATCAAATCGTCTGAATCTAAATAAACAAAAAATGCTAAAAAAAAAAAACATTAAAGTCTATCTCTGCAAATTCTGGAATTCTCTGGTGTAATGTTGGAAGCAGCAACATACATTCTCCAGCAGTAAGTGGAGAAGTGTCAGGAGGATGTAAGCCCATCACTGACTCTGAGCCCAAAACACTGAGTAATACAACAGTGATACAAAAAATACAAACTCATTTGCATGTATCTCTCTCAAGATATAAATTAGATATGCATCATTCATCTCTCTTAAATTAATTTTGTTCTCCTTTTTAGCTGAAGAAACAGCACAGCAGTTGCGGACAGAAATGAAGGTAAGCTGATGGATGTTAAAACTTACTACAGTCTAGAATCAGGGTCCAGAATGAATGCAGACGTTTCAAATAATAACTGATGATAATTAATATAGAGAAACGACTCTTTTGCTGGCATTTTTACTATGATTCATACAGCCAAGATAATATGATATAATATTAGATATAGGGGATATTTTCCTGACATATATTGGTAAAATAATGTTAAAAATATAACAATATGTTACATATGTAATACATAAAATTCCTTTTATCTTGTGAACTGCTTTGACCTTTATTATAGCTGCTTATTATAGTATGTACTCATACTTATCCATGTAATTATCCATCAATTATTCGTATTAGTTTTTGATCATTTGATCATTGTCTTTATTTTATTGTTCAGTGTATTAACATGTTCTTTGGATGACTCCAATTTGGGGCGGTTTAAGTTGCGACTGTAAAAAACGGACAAGTTATTAGGTGTAACTAAGCTAATTGTTACATTTAATTCAAATTATAACCTGCATCTGTGTGTTTTCTGTTGAACAGCAGTGGAGAAACCATTTGCTACTAATTGCTGCATTGTAATGTGTCCCTGATAAGCTTTGTAATCCATAGAAGGCTGTTTATTTGTTTATAAAGCACAGACATGGGAAATGTCTGATTTAGGTAGGTCGACAAAAATGAATGCTCCTCACACACAGAGATGCACTTGTGTTGGACTGTGCAAGCACAAAATTACAACAGCCAGCTTTCATATTGTTCATGTGAAATGTCCCTGAGTACACTTGCATATGTAGCTACACATGATGAATTTTGGTGCTACTCTTTTGAAATGTCAATGAGGATCATATTAAGAAGTTAAATTTATAATACTAAGTTTAAATCATTTGTTTGACCTATTTGAACCTGGATGTGACATTGGTATTTGAATGTATGTACACTTTTCAGTGCACGTAACTTACTACAGTAAAAAGCTACAGTGAGAAACGTAAGCCCAGTTCTTATTTCCAGTTGTTATTTCTAATAAAATGATATTAGTACAATGAATATTGCTTCATTTTCTAATTGTCACTTATGTTACATATTTGTTACGGTCATATGGAAATTTGTTTAGATGTTAGAGTCCAAGTAAGGGTTTGGGGCTACAGAAAATTCCTTGTCATATTTTCTAAGTTGTTTGCCTGAAATCTTCTGGAACCCCTGGCTTAAGGTACCGTATGTGTCTATAGCCCTATTTAGGTGGGACTGAATTTGCATCGGGTCCTGGGTTAATTTCGCATTTTACAAGTGCTCCTCTGTGACTTTTTAACATTCAGATCAGCTATGTCTGACGTGTTTTTCTCAGGCTTTGAGAAAATCACTGGCTGTTTTGCACAGAATGTTACCTCCATTTTTTTTTTTTCAAAGTCTGTGGTTGCCTGTTGATTTTAATACCATACAGATGAGCATGTCTGTGATTTTCTGTTCTGTTGCTTCACATTGAAAAAAAGATGATTACTGCTGTTTGCTGTTTTTAGTCATCCAGTGCACATATCAGTGTCCCTCCTACAGATGATAGCCCTTAAAGCTCAGAGCATTTTAGCCATTATTTGTTTTGCTGTTCTTTTAATTAACATATATAGAGCTCAGGATTGTGCAGTATAGTATAGAGTGACCTATTTCCTTTTTTTCAGCACAACATAGGCGATCTGATAAACTGACTTTTAGTTCTATATAAACATGACTGAGCAAAAAAAAAAAACTGTCTCAGAGGCAAAGAAATCGCACGTTTTAATTCTTGTTTTCGGTTGTTTACATGACTTAAAAATGATAATAATATGCTCATTGTGAGAGTTCTACATTTTTGTGATGTCAGTCTCAGTTGGGTTTTTGTACATGAGGAGGCGAAGGAAGGGAGCGAGTCTTGAAAAGTTTATATATAAATCATTTTCATTGTGCAGATTGTGTATTTTGTTATTTACTAATTTATTGAGTTTATTAAATAATTTAAGGTTAATTTCGCGGTTTCACTCTTTGTTATTGTTTTATCCCACAATAATGGATTGCTCACCGGACTCACCAGCTAATCACATTATTAAGTTGCATGAGGTGCAAAATGCCATCCTGCTGTACTTAAGTCGTAAGTTTGTGTTGGTGAATTCATTTATTTATGGAAAAACAGAAATATATTTGTGTGTGGTAATTTATTAATTTGCAAAGTTGCACATCAAAGGTAAACAGTTTTTATTTAAAACCTACCTTACAATTGAACCATTTTAATATGCTCTATACTTTCATTTGTGAGTGTATGTGTGAGAGAGAGGAAGTGAGATGGACTACAGAGGGAAAGTGTCTTTTTTATGAGGATGCCTTGATCCTTGTATTTGGATAGGTCCCTTAGAGAACATTACAGTACTAGCTCGTTCAAACCCTGTGTCTTCCACACATAGAGTATACTTGGGCAGGCTGCCAAAGTATATTGACGGCCACCCAAGTATATTTGCGCACGCTTTTAAAAAATTTTATCAATTAACTAGTAGCTGACAGTTTCCTCTCACACTAGCAGAATAAACCGGTACAGGAGCAGTAGTGTGAGAGTGGTGTACTGAGAGGCAGTAAATGCAGCCGATCCCAGCTTTCATGAAAAAGAATAAGAATGGCATACCAAGCACACGCTCTGCAGAGAAACACAGTTTCGCATGGTGAGAGAGCTCTTCTTTGAACAAAAACCCCAGGAGGATTAACTCTTAAAACTCAGGCAGCACAGATCCATACGGCAGCATGGATGTTTAAAAAAACAACTGCTTATATGGAAGTCCTGCCGATGTGTGTGGACGAAGGAAACTTCAGACATCACACTGTGCATTTGGGTTTTCTGATATGTTGAGTAGAAGTGATAACTAAAGTTATCATTACATTTAAAACATATGGGAATGACATCAGAAAAATGTAGAACTCACTAAATGTGCATATTATTATTATTGTTATTATTATTATTATTATTATTATTATTATAAGCATTATTATTGGTAACAGAAACAACCATAAAAACACGTGATCTTATGAATCTGTGCTATTT
>JAOVVA010000041.1:8189279-8210073 GCA_028565275.1 Leiocassis micropogon
ATTTACAACTGGAAAAGTGTGAACAAAAGTAAAAGGGGCTGTACTGAAGAAACATGGTATTCTTGTCATGAGTAGAAAATCATAAAAATAAGTGAGCAAGATTTTAAAAGTTGCTAATAAGTACATTAAAACGCAGTCAACATTTTATGCAACAATTTGTAGTCAGTTCAAAAGGCAATGAGTTAACATTTCCTGTATTGACTAAAATTATTGTTGTTTTTTTTTTTACCAAAGAATAAAGAACCAACTCTAAAGACCATTTTGTGTCATTGCTCAGTGATGTAAATTTTATATTCCAGGTGGTTTATGTGCAAAACCACTGATGACATAGAATGTTTTTTAAGATATTTTGCTGACAGAAAGCTGTGTGATTCCGCTGTAACACTGAACAAATAGTTTTTCCTCTGTTAAGACTAATTAAAACTAATACCAAGGAATTAAAAGAACTTTCTCAGAGAAACAAGGATTTGACAGGATCTTTAGTTGACCAGTGTATATGGTGTTATTTGAAAAAACGTATTAGATTCTTGCCTTCATTTTGAAACGGTAGGCGCCCGTTTGTCATGTTATATCCCTGTCTGTTTCTTTTCTGTCTCTCGACTGCCTTACTTTTATCTCTTACCTTTTAGAACATATTAGTGTCCGTATGATGGTTTGTTGCCCTCAGCAAGTGTGTTCACACACTAACCTGTTTTAGTTTTGACGTGTTTTTGTGATCTGAGTGAGCAGGTTTGTCTTAGGCATGTATACAAGCATGAATAGAGGATTTATGTTGGGCATGTTGGCTGTCAGTTAGATTATTGGTGCTGATATTGAACCACTTGATATTTAAGTGAAAAAATGAATGGTGTTTGTTTTTGACGCTGCTTGTGTAGTTGACCCCCTTTTAGTCCCTTCTTTGGTTTAACTGTCTCGGATTTCATGCTTTTGTGGAAACATTGAAAAATCCAGTTAAATTTGCATAAGAAGATCTTCTAATTAACTAGCTTTTTTCATTTGATTTTAAAACTTCTGAAACCAGGGTCCTGCCTAACACCTTCTAACCTGTTGCTAGGTTATAGAACAATGAGGTGTGTGTGTGCGCGTGTGCATGCATGTGTGTAAGTGTGTATGTTTTGATTGGGGGAGTGGAAGCAGTTCAGGGACAGCAGTTTACCGCAGTTCAGTCTGCCTTGGCTAAATTTACTTTTGCTATCTAATGTGATTTTGAAATGCCATTTGTTGTGCTCCACTTGCTTTTAACAAAGTCTACATGCAAGATTGCCGTCCTGCTTAGTTTCTGTACCAACTTACTTAGCCCTGCAATACCAACCTAAAAAGCTGTTTATCCGATTGTTTATACATTCTTTGTTTATTAATATTCATATTTTATTCAGTAGTACTAAATTATGCATATAAAGTATGATTCACAAATTACTCCTTTGCATTAGTATAAAGTAAATACTGTGTGAATGACATTGCTATGACTACTACTACTTCTACTGCTACTGCAAGAAATGTTGTCATAAGCCATTTGCTGTGAACGGCTTCAGGTTTTTAAAGGAACTTGATTAGCAGAAAATTTTTGAATATAACGGTTTAGCTCAACTAGACTTTCAGTTAACAAAATGTTTAATGCTGAGCCCTATAACCTTTCCCCAATTACTGCTGTTTTATTTAATTAGGCTTTGCTTTTGTTATTTTATTTAATTATTAGAAATAAACTTTAAGTAAATTGACACCAATTTATGGAACATAAGATATAAGACCTAAGTTGGTGTGTCTAACCTGTGTTTAGCCAAAAGACTTACAAGAGAAAGAAATTGTCCTATTTACCATTTCCATTGATGTATTTGTTTTTGTGTGGCTGAATCTGAACAGTCCTAAGTGGTCAATTTGAGTCAGCTGCACACATACTGTAACCTTCTAATGTTTGATTGATTGATTAAAAAATGTAAACAAGCAGTCAGGAACCAGGTGCGGAAAATACAAAGTAAAGTACACTGTGCACACTGTGTAATTCAGTAACATGTACAACCAGCTTACCAACAAAAACATTAAGTGAAAGTTTCTGTAGGCGTTCTTTTGTCTCTCTCTTTTTTTTTTTTAGTCATTCAAATATGAATTTGATGGCATGCTTTATTTTCCTGTTATATGGGGCAGGTTAAACTACTGGGCAACTGCTGGCCTCCCATTTTATTCAGGAGTAATCTGGCATGAAGTAAAATTCATCATTGGCTGCACATTTTCCAGGTCCTGTGGCTGTAAAATAAACCCAAATCACCCCTCCCACCAACACATTTGACAGTTGCTATGAGGTGGTAACACTGTCGAGATTCATGGGAGTAAAGGAGCTGGAAGCAGGCTTGAGATAACACACAGCTGATTTATTCTTCTCTCTTGTAAATAAATAATTTTTTAAAAATTGTATTGTTTAAATTGTTTAAATCTCACTTACATGCACGTTTTTACACACACTCTGCAGAAAGCGAGCCAGTGGCAAAACCAGCAGACAGAGCAATCACAAAGAGACATAAATAAATAGAGTTGTTCTGGAGACACAAGTGGGACCATTACGAGTCACCTGCTCTTCTTTCACCAGTAGACAAGCAATGCCCCCAGTGCCCACCTCAGGCTCGGGAGTCACCCCCCTTCCCACCAACCACTATGATGAGTGATGATTACTCATTTGAGGGACAGACAATCTTTCTCTATTGTGCTGTAGTTTGTCTCTCTTTTTGACAGCTTGCAGCTGACATAGAGCATGGGGCGACCCCTCCCCATCTACCACCTGGGACAAAAATGGCCCCCAGCCATCTGTCTGAAACATTGGTCTGTGAGAGGAGGAAGAGGAGAGTAAGGATAATCCAACCCCCACAAAAAAAAGTTCAAAGCCTGTTTGTATACAGTAGCTCTGTGCACTGGACCAGATCTGGTGCCCTCTTTTTAGTAAGGGCTGTCAATCTGGAACACTGCAGGGGGCCTGAACAACTCAGAAGGAAGTGACACAAATTGCTATAAACAGAATGCAGTGCAAATGGACATTTTAGTCAAAGGAATTTGTCAATACCCCCCAATACCCACCAAATGCTCAAATCTCTGCGTGACTCCTTAATTAAACCCATGTTGAGCATAACCCTGAGTTAATCACATTTTTCCTGTGTTTGGGTAACATGTGTTGGTAGCTGCATACAGTTACAGTGAGAAGATAAGAGTATTCAGGCAGAGGCACAAATACATGGAAAATTGCTCCTACAACTTGGCCAGCTGTGCATTCTAGAATGGTGAGAGGTGGTCTTTACAGGAGACCAGTGTGAATTGGGCTGGGTGGAGTTTTGTATTGTATTAAATTTTTTATGTTTAGACGGTCTCCCCTCTTAATTTTCTCTGATGCCATCAGGTTTGCGCCCATATATCAATTTAAACCGAGTGGAGGCTTGTCGGACCCGTTTTGGGAATATTTATTTGAGTTCTAATCATCGTGAATAAATGTAGGAACCAGTTCATCTACTGTATCTGGATGGTAAACTGTGGTACAAATCAGTTTATTAAACTGACTCAGGAGATTACCCAGAAGTGTGAGCATGTGGTTTGATTAGAACCATAACTTGTGCTTGTGCTGCCCACACATGGTTTGATTATAACCATCACTTGTGCAAGCTTAACTTGCGCTGCCCACTCATGTCTTTAAACTGTGGGTGGAAACTGGAGTACATGGAGGAAACCCACGTTCTCATCTATAGATGGGTGTCGAACCCTCGATCCTGGATCCTGGTGCAAGGCCGCAGTGCTAGACACTAAGCCGCTAGGCCACCACACACATGAATGAACACCTAATTGTTGCTTTTATAGTCAAACTTCCTGATGATTAACAAATCGTGTGTACCTTATTAGTAACACCTTCTTGCTATTTTCTTTATTAATTATTGTGTAAGTAGGAAATGTGTACTTATTTTCCCACCTGGTATCTAAATGTTGGTTGTATTTGGTATGTTACCTTTGTAAATTCAATTTAATTAAAAAAAAATTTGTATAGTGATTTTAACAGTAGACATTTTCACGAAGAAGCTTTCCAGAAGCTTTACTTTAATAAGAGTGTGTACTCGAGCTTGCATCCATTAAAGTGTTATTTAAACAAATGCTTTTGTAGAAGAGATTTGGCTTGGGGAAATTTGAATAGTAAATACTGTTGGCCTTATCAGGGTAGTTAGATTTTAGTTTTGTAAAATATTAAATACACAAAATCTTGGACAAATATAAATATTTTTAAATTAGACTATGTAGAATCTCCATTAATGCTAATAAACTGGTAATGGTTTGATAATATTATAACCCCTGGCAAAAAAAGGAATGACCATACTTGGAGGATGCTAACCCAAATTTTTTAACCAAAAACTTTTAAGAACTTTTGTTTAGTAGCTGAACATTCTTGTTTTATGAAATACACTTCAAACTAATTTTATTACCATATTTAATGGCATATTTTTTCATATCAAACTGTGGAAAAACATTAGGGAATCACTCAGTGTTAAGGAAAAAAAAAAAGTAAAATTACCATGGAAATTAGTCTTAATTTTGCAAATTAGTCTGCATTTAGGAGAGCATGATTACAGATTAATGATCTGTTGGAATTAATAAAATGAAGCATGGCCTCAATAAGAGTTGTCAATTAAAAAATTCTAAAGCTCATTCAAGAAGAAAATCCACCATGGAGTGTGGCAGAAGATCAAAGGGAGATCAAATATTAAACAAAACATTGTTTCATATATTTGATTTGGTTACTTTCTGTGAAGTGAGCAAGAATTTGGTAGCTGAAGTCTGTTTAACATATGTTCTGTAATGTTAGCTAGTCTTCTACTATTTTAGATTTTTTTTAAGGTCATACTATGTGATTTAAGGCACCATAACAACTAGTAGCAACTGAAAGTTCTGACCATAAACTGACAGACCTTGTCAATATTTTTACAGTTCTGCTCAAAAATGTGCATACACTTACAGTAACATACATATTCTGGCTGTATTGAGCTTTCAATGACTTCTTTGAGCTGGTCTTTTTCTGTGGAAGAATGGCTTTGTTTCATTCATCTTGGACAGCCAATCAGAAAAGGTTTTCTGATATCAACGCAGGGTCTAAAGTATACATATGGAATATACATACACCAACTTAAATTATTAAGTAAGTAGTGCTGAAAGTCCCAAAATGCATTTAAATTTACCCAACCCAAGGCCTTATCAAATAGAGGTCATTGTTAACTACATCTAGTAACTTCTCTGTGCCAACATAAAAAAAAGGGTTGACAGCACTCATTAGATTTTTCCATTGTCTTGTGCCATGTCAGTGCATCAAGAGCCACCATACACAAACGTGTAAATGGGATACAATTATTGTGTTCCTACGGTAGTATCAAGCAACTACTGAACCAGATACAACATGAGCAGCTTCTTACCTGGACTATGGAGAAAAAACTGGACAATGTTCAGTAGTAAGTAAATGTTTTCATTTCATTTGGAAATGAAGGTCCTTGAATCTGGAGAGGAGAGGCACAGGATCCAAGTTGCATGAAGTCCAGTGTGAAGGTTCCATGGTCAGTGATGATTTGAGATACCATGTTATCTGCTCTTGTTGATCTACTATATTTTGTCAAGTCCAAAGTCAACACCAGGAGATTTTAGAACTCTTCAAGCATCCGTCTGCTGACAAGCTTTACGAAAATGTTGATTTCCTTTTCCATCAGGATTTAGCACTTGCCCACAATGCCAAAAATTCCATTATTTTACTGTGCTTCATTTACCTGGCCTGACCTCAACCCCATAGAGAAGCTCTGGGGTATTGTCATGAGGAAAATGAGAAAAACCTGGCCCAAAAATACAAATTGAAGGCTGCTTTCAAAGCAACCTGGTCTCCAGTAAAGCCTCAGTAGTGCCACATGCGGATCGCCTACATGTCTTGCCGCCTTGATGGCGTAAATTGTGCTGAAGGACCATCGACGAAGTATTGAATGCACAAAGGAGTATACTTTTTTAGAAGTTTGACATTTCTTTATTGTTAATTTAAATTTGTATTTTATTTTATTAGAGCTATAAGCTGTAATCATTTGAACAAAAACTAAATATTTACTGTATTGCATGCAATAACTAGAAAACGAGAGATTCAACTTTTAAAAGATGTTTTCAAATAACGTACATAAAGACTTTTCCATTATATTGTGTGTATACTTTTGATCCTGTGCTGATTCCAGCAAAACTTCCAAAAATGTTCCAAAAACGTACAATTACTGTGCCCCAGAAAAAGTCCATGCCATAAACCAAATTATTGAATGTCCAATATTGGCATGAAATTCAAGTTCATGATGAGCGTATGTAAACTACTGATTTCTCAAGTATGTTTTTCTGCTCTTCTAGAAAGAAACACATCTTACATATTTAGTATAGAATCTCTAAAATTTTACAGGTTAGCATGGAACCTGCCAACTACTCATGGTCTGCCTTCTAGTGGGTAGCGCTTTTACAAACTTGTAGTGGCAAATTTATGGAGGCATAGAGGTTTACAACATGGGCGTGCACAAACACATGCACACGGTGTCAGAGGTCTTTCTGGGCTTATACATGACAGCCTGGTGTAGCTGTTAGATCCATTTAGGTCAACTAGAGGCCAAACCTAATAATTGATTGAAGTCAAACATGAATTGATTAAAGTGGAATCAGGTATGATTTCTGCTTAGTTAGAATAAAAAACACACAAAGTCTTAACCTTTGAGTGAGGCCGAAGTGTTGCTCAGAATAAATAGAGCAGGGTGTAACAATAGCTCTGTTGTCAAAGGTTAACATAATGGATTTAGAAATTGGTACACGTTTAGCCAGACGATGTTATTTAGACTTTGATTGTTCATTAATTAGATTGGGCTTTTGATATGCCATTGTGTTTCTATAGAATTAATATTAGTAAATACTGTTATAAATGGGAAATACAGATTTAAGAAATATACAAAGTACATGCTGGAGACCGGTTTATACAGCCACCTTTAAAATATAGACTCTTTTTAACTAAATTAATTTAAATATAAATTATCCTATACCATAGTTGAAAATGGATGCTAGTGTTATATAGACATTGAAGCAATCGAGTCAAAAAAAGACACTTTCAGTATCTGGAGTAATCTCCATGTTATACATCTTAGTGCATCTTTCCAGAACATGGACACCTTAGAACACAGCCAGAATGTTCCCTCAGAACCTTTATATTACCTTTGAGTTATGTAACTTGTGCATAACTTTGAGCTATAAAAGCTTGAGCTTTGCATTACAAAGGCATTTGTTAAAGAATATTATAATATAAATCATCTTTTACAGATTCCAATAATCAGAAAAGTAAAAAAAAAGATAATTTAAACAAGCAATTATTATTATTATTATTATTGTTAATTATTAATACTACTAAAATGATTACCTATTATTATTATTATTAGTAGTAGTAGTAGTACAAAAGGATTAAATAAATTTAGGGCTATGTGATAGTCATATTCAGCCAAGTAATGGTATAGCAGATGATGGATTTTTTTGTTTGTTTTTTTCAAGAGGGTGGAGATGGGTTCTTGTCTATATTCTGGGGCAGGCTTAGGGAAAGGAAGTGCTGAACTGTCTTTCTTGCAGGAATGACAGCAGTCAGGAGTGGGAGGAAGGGGAGGAGTATGAGTGTTACCCCCCTGGGATGAAGGTGCAGGTGAGGTATGGGAGAGGTCGCAATCAGAAGACGTATGAAGCCACTGTGAAAGAGTCAGACCTGGAGGGGGGAGAGGTGCTCTACCTGGTACACTACTGTGGCTGGAATGTCAGGTAAGGCAGGACCCTGGGAGCTCCTTATGCATTATAAAAAAAAAAATGTGGTCGCCTTTATTCTGAGAATTGGATCCGATATTTAGTTCAATCCCGATGTCTGTTAGCGTTTTTCTACCTTCATCTCAAAGCATCTTTCTGTCTTTCAGTGTGGTGTGTGTATAGCGCTTTAGTGTGGCCATCTTGTGGTTGATGAAATCAGATGTGTGCTTCGCTGCCATTTAATTGAAGGAAGCACTGGAATTCTGATTATTCCATAGGCTGAACTTGTCTGGAAAGCAAATAGTTGGAGACCATTTGGAGTTAAATAGTGCATCCCCAGCCTGCCTTTGGTGTCTGTTTCTGATTGTTTTGCATCTCTTAGTAATAAGTGCTAGTGTTGGTTCCCTTACATAGCATGGGCAGGTGGACTGAATGTTCTTGCACTGAATTGTTGGAACACTATGTGGTAGTGATGTGATAGTGTTGACTGAATACAGTTCAGATTTAAGGAATAGTGTAATCACATTTATCATTTTCTCTTTCTGGACAAAACTTTGCTTATGCTTTTATATGTGTAGTAATCAAGCTGTCATATTTTTATTGGAAAAAATGTGAAACATTTTCAGCACAGTTATACCGACAGCCTCATCTTAACCATGACGATAAGAATGCATTTCGAGAACCGTCATATATTTCAGTGTTAATATTCTTAAGTTAAAAGTTGTAACTAGGATTGCTTAGATACAGGTACAGATACAGCTGTGCTTATTTACTTTTACTCATAAAATATATGCGAGCACCAACAGTGAAAACATTTGACATGACCTGAAATGCCAGTGATCTGCACATATATTCACAAGTAATGAGGCAGTCTGCAAACTTCACTCTGTGAATTGAAAATGAAAGAAAAGCAACTTGATACAACATATTCATAATAAAAAGCTCAACCTAGGTGAGTAAAATTAACAGTGTTTACCAAGTGTGCCATTCTTTTCTACGATCAGTTATTATTGGTCATTAATGACATTGTATGATTTCATCACATCGAAATAAAAAATTTACTTTACTTTACAGTACGGATGCACTTGTTTGAGCTAATTAACGTCCATGACAAAACTGATTGATTAATACTACAGGCCAGTTTACATGTATCACATTGTGTAAGGATGTATGTACTGTAAACTGAGTTCCTTTCTAAAAAGCATTTCAATGCATACTTCAAGTAAAGATTCGCTAAAGAATCTGCCTTTATTGCACATTTCAGTTTCTTACAAATGAATGAAGCATAAACTCCATAGAGACCCACTGAGATGGTAAAATCACACTTTATATACACTGTGCACTTTATTTAAAATCATAATCCACGAAGATGTCATGTGTAACCTGACAGAGGAATTTTTTGATTGACTTTTGACTTTTTGGCTTTTGGGTGCTTTACGTCTAGAAATAGCACCATGAAATCCAACAGAAGTCACATCAGTTTGTTGGATTTCATGGCGCTAAAAAAAAGAGTTTTATCAGTTTGGCTGAGAAGAAAGGAAGGAGAAAGGATTCTCTTGAATGAAGCTTTTTTCCATTAATTATTTAACATTGTTAAATAAACAAAAGAAACAAACAAAAGAGAACAATAACCACAAATATAAGTTGACATAAAATTAAGTGATATTAAAAGTTGATCGAACAGGAGATGCCAAAAGAGTGAGGTCTGAATTCTGCTTCTCTTTCTCCTGCCTGTACATCATGTGGAAATGCAGCTTTTGTGTATCGGATATGGACTGACTGATGTCTTGAAATGACTCTCAGACGTTGGTTACTCATTTCGGTATCAGAAAAACTCAAGTGAAAAAAGAGTGAAAAACTCAAGTGTGTAATTGGTATGTCATGTCTTTTAGACTAGATAAAATCTAGTCCAGAATATTTACATAACTGCTTCTTTCTCAAAAGGTACGATGAGTGGATTAAGGCCGACAAGATTGTCCGACCAGCTAATAAGAATGTTCCCAAAATAAAGCATAGGAAAAAAATAAAGGTAAAATTGTTTAATGCTTACCTGTATGCATCTTATTTTTTCCAAAATGAAATGAAATGATTGGGATGAATTAAAAAGATTGGGACTTTTTCTTTTTTCTTTCTTTTTTTTAGAACAAAAATGAAAGCGACCAAATAGAGAGTTTAAATGACAGAGAGGACCTTCATCCTACAAACAGTGGCATCAACAGATCCTCAAAACCAATTTCTGGCAATAATGTTTTTCCCAAAACAGAAGAATTTAACGATGCAGGCGGCCAGAAGAGTTCTGTTAAGTCTCTCAAGATCACTTCCAATCTTGGTGGCCTTCAAGGTAATTTCCGCGATGCTGGTCATTATTTGCAGTACATGCTTCATTTAATCTATCACTGTTTTACTTTGTTTGTATGGATAACCACACTGCATTGTGGTCAGGTGGTCAGGCCTAACAGAAAATAACATGTCCTTGCAAGGAAGTCAAATTACTTGAATGTAAAAGGACTACACACTGATCAGCCATAACATTCCACTGCAAAACATTTTGCCTAATATTGTATATGTTCCCCTTGTGCGTCTGGGAAGCTCTAGCAACTCCGGCAATGGGACGTTAGTGGTGGATCCTTTGAATGCTGTGGGTTTCTGGGTGGGCCTATCAGAATTGTTTGTCTGGCGGATCCCATGGGTGCTCGATCTGATTAGGATCTGGGCAGTTTGGAGGCCAGATAGGCCTTGGGCTCTGTGCCTGTGATGCACTGGGTGTTCTGGTGTCTACTGTGACCAACATTCATTTTTTTAGGCAAGTTGTGCTACATTGGCTTTCCTATAGATTGGATTGTATGGGGAGGTTACATTTTAAAATAACTAATTATATTACAAAATAACTGTCTTTAAAAAGTAATCAGTTTCATTACAGCATTACTTTCTTAGTAACTAACTGAGTAACTAGTTAAAGTACTTTTCCATTGCAGAAAATGAAAACTCCTTTGTGATTCCTCATGCATGTTGTTTTAGTGAAGACCTTTATAATTATTCTATCATCATCACTCAGCGAAGTTTGGCCCATAATCTGTTAACTACTAATACCCCTATCTCACGTAAGTACGGTTCATCATGATTCACCGCGAGTTTTGGCGCTGTCATTAATGTAGGTTTCCATCTTTCCGCGCGTCGGTCCTCGCATAGTCAAACCGCGTAGGTGAGATAGGGGTGTAACATCAGGAATAACAGAGGGGGCAGTTATCGGGGGCGGGGCTTGTAGGACGACTCACACACACACAGACACACACACTAAGGGATTGGGAATGAGTGCTGTCTGGCTCACGGATTAGATAAATTATCTGAATAACAGATTACATTTTTGAAAAAATAACTAAATAACTGAGTACTGAAATGGCGTTATATTACTCACTACATTAAAAAAGTTATCCAAGCACGTGTTACAAACCTGTCACCAGTTTACTGGTGTATAATTGATGATAACAGTTAATGTGTTAATGTTTTGTGGTGTTAATGTTATGGCTAATTGGTATATTGGTGCTATCCAGAATAATTGCCATGCAACATGAAAAATGCAAAATGTGAAATGAAACACATGCAATAAATATTTCTGACTTTGTATAGTTTTATTTAATTTTATTCTATAAAGCACCACCAGCCATATCGGATGATGGAGCAGCTCCCAAACAATGCAGCACAAGCTAACTGGTCATGAAGTGCACTATGTAGGTGATGTATAAGGCACAGGGGTTAGGTGAAATAATTAATATGTTTCTAAAAACTACATCATAATTAATTCTGACATTTCATACCTAATGTGTAGGCAATTTGTGGGAAATTAAGGCATGTGATGTCACAAAGTAGAGCAACGAAGGGAATGTGGGAAATGTGTCCCTTCCTGTACTAAGAAGGTACGAGAAACATTTCAGGTGCTTGCATTTCAAATTATTCATACAGTATAGTGCTTTTAACAATAGTCATTGTCATGAAGCAGCTTTACAGAATAGACAACTATGGAAATGAGTTTAAAAAGTGTGAGGAAATATGTATAAATCATAATTATCAGATTGTCCCTCATGAGCAAGATGAGGGTGACGATGACAGAGAAAAAGGCCAGAGTGAATAGAGACTCTTTCAGGCTTCTCAGCAACTTCTCCGGTGGGCCAGCCTTAGCTTTAGCTCTGGATGAGCGAGTATGCTGCCAAGTCGTCACTCACTTGGCTCACTGTGAGGGCTCTAATGCCAGAGTTGGGGGATCGCTACCCCCGTCTAAGGCACCCAGACATTCCCCTACGGAAAAAAGCTATTCAATTCAATTCAATTCAATTTGTATAGCGCTTTTAGCAATTGTCATTGCCGCAAAGCAGCAAAGGGAGCTATGTGCTATATGATATCATATATCAAAGGTATATGATATAAATACTGAAAAAAAACAATATAAGCAATTTGAAAACTATTTATAGCTTATGGCCATGTACAAACCTGCCTGCCTTGTGTATATCTCTTTCTTTATTTAATGGCAGTAGTATGATCTAGCTCAAATTTTTCAATCGTATTTTTAGTCTCTGACACAGTGAACTAGGATTTTGATAGAAACCACAAAGTGTTTCTGTTTTAAAGAGTTTTAAACTATTTGAACTTGCCAGTATAAGCCATATTTAAAAGCACAGGAATCACTGTAAATAATTATTTAAACATTTACATTACGTTTAGTGTGTGTAAATTTATGTTCCCACAAAATATACAGATTTTTATCAATACCTAATTAATTTCAGACAAATTCTTCAGTTTTGCTTATTTTGTTATGAATGGCAATAATTCTGGGGTGCACTATATATCTAGGTGTATTTAAAGGCTGTGAATTTGCAAACCTTTGAAGTGTAGTCAATAGGAAATAAAAGGGAAGACAATGGTTTCTTCTCCCTTGGAAGGGGCTGGAACAGATGGGAAGAACTGCTTATTTTTTAAGTAATGCACCCACCAGTGTTCTAGGTACAACACTTTCGCCTTCTCAATATTAGTCTAATGTAAGCAACAAGTCATTTGCAAAAATGTTAACTTGCTAGTTGATTTAAGCTGGGTCTCATTTATCAAATCATAGATAAAGCAAGTATGTGCATTGGAGCTGTCTGTATGCATATTGGTACAACACACATGGCCATTTATAAAGCTCCACAGCCACACTTGCATAAATGCTCCCAAATTGCTATATGTGGTAGAGAACTCACCTTGAAAATCACAGAGACTGCTCACTTTGATGCTTTTAACAAAGGGCATGCCAAGGGGTCTCACTATGAACTTCACAGACAACAAAAATACTGTTGCAACAGTAACAACAGTAGCAAAATAATTTAAAAAAAAAAGTGCATTATAGTGTTCCTGTTACACTTAGAAACTGTGCAGTTGCTGAAAGTTTTTATTGCCAGTTTTAAGAATATAATAAAATGTGAATAAAAGGAATTAAGGGTATGACCTGTCATTATTTAGCTCAGAGATGTTTGTGAAATCCCAGTATGGTCTGTATATCTGAAATATACCCATAACTAAAACTGCACTGGACAAACAAAATTGACTAAACAGCCATGCCTCATTTTCAGCAGAGTTCACAGTGATGACTAAAAACCACATTCCAATTCAAAGCATGTCAACGTACATACACACAGTTTACGCACAAGAGGATGCATGATTGATAAATGAGGCCCTTGCTGTCTGAGCCAGTACATTCTCTTTACAATGGCTTCACAACAGAGCTACCATTGTTCTACTTTGTTCTTGATAAAGGCAAAAGAGTCTGTGTGTTTGTGTGTGTGTGTTAGCACCTGAGAACTCCACAGATCACAGCAAACCTGAGCAGGAAGAGGAAGGTGAACATAATAATGACCGCCAAACAAGCCAGCAAAGTCATCAGAGAGGAGCTTCTCCGGAACACCTTTATACAGCCCTGCAATGGGAAACTGAGCAATCTAGTGAGGAACACAAAGATTCAGTAAGTTTGGGCACTCCAGAGATCTCATCCACCCAATACAGTCCAGAAACAAAACTGTTAGTAACAGAGGGTGAGGCCTTGAGCACAAGGAGAAGAAAAGCTGATGGAGCGACTGAACGTACACATAAAATCCAGCGGAAAGGTAAAACTCGGGGAAGCAAATTAAGTGATTGGCTGTCAGAAAGTTCACTTAAAAAGCTGGAAGACAGAAACATTGATTCACGAGATGAAGGCATGCAGTCCAGTAGCAGTTCTGAGGATGAGGGTGGTCCTCTTACAGAATCGCAGGACAAGGAAGAGCTACTGATGCACCACAAAGCAAAGGGCGCACCCTCAAAAATGTACAATGGACTAAAGGAAAAGGCCAAGTGTAGCCAGTCATCGGCATTCTGGGAACTTACTGACAAGCGAGCTAAAATTACATCTGGAATGGATGACAGGACTCCTGGATGCCGTACCAAAGGCCAGAAGGATGTATGGTCCAGTATTCAGGCTCAGTGGCCTAAAAAGACACTGAAAGAGTTGTTCTCTGATTCCGACACTGAAGCTGCCAATTCTCCTCCTCCAGTGGTACCTGGCCTGAGTGAACCCGAACAGAAAAATGAAACACCTGAGGACCCGCAGGAGAGCCTAGAGAAGAACCAGGAGTATCCCAGCAGTGGAAGTAACTCCATTCTCAACACACCACCCACAACTCCAGAGTCTGCTGAGGTCTTGCGTGAGATGCACTCGTCCTCACCTCCCCCTCAGAGATCTGTCTTGGCATTCTGCTCTCCAGCCACATCTTCTCCATCTGGGCCTTTGATAGAAGAATGTGTTGGGGGACGCAGCGAGTCTGACACAAGCACAGTGGAGATGGATATTGTAAGCTGTGAGTTTCACATGCTGCCCCAGGAAGAGCAGTCAGGATCGCTTTCCAAAACTTTTGATGCAAATCTGTCCAGCAACAGCAGCTGTAGTCTGAGTCTGAGCAGCAGCAGTCAGCAGGAAAGTGAACAGAAATCCAAAGGTAGGCAATAAATAATTATTTTTTTTATTAAAACTTTTTGGTTGGCTCACAACTGTGGGGTCTTGGGGTCAATTCTGAGGTTACAGTAAGTTCCCCCAATGTTTGGATGGTTTAAATCCAGGTCCTCCAGTTTCCCCTCACTGTCCAAAAACATGGCAGTAGGTGGTTATTTTTTTGAGTTTATGTGTGCATGGGTGTGCATGGTGCCTTACGATCCTTACATCCAGGGTGACATCTCCAGCCTTGTTACCGGTGTTGTAAGGGTTGGCTTTGGGTTTGCCATGACCCTGACCAGGATAACACAGTTAATGATTGAAGAATGAATGAATGAACAATAAAATAAATAAATGAACATATTTTGCATATAATAATTATACAAAAGGTTTAGTTTAAAGTACTTTAAAGTAGTTTAAAGTAATAAACCCTCCATCAAGTAAAAAAATAAATCTTATTATTGCCTCTCTCTTGGTTGCTGCTTCATTGTTTAGTCTCATCATCCAATCAGAAGCGGCATAAAGAATCCCAAGGAGGTGGAGCATCAAAGAAACACAAACAAAGTCACAAGACCTTGACCTTGCACCCTAAAAAGAACCACAAAACAGGTAACATCAATAAAGCAAACTGTTTTTATTTGTTGCATATTTTGGTGTATGTTTTAAATGGAAGTTTTCTGTAGTTTTCAGAATCCTCTGCATGCACAGACAGCACAGAGGGGAAATAATAATAACAATAATTAATAACAACAACAATAATAATAGTAGTAGTAGTAATTATTAATTAAGTAATTATTATTATTATTATTATTATTATTATTGTTATTAAAAGTATTATTATTATTATTATTATTATTTATTCCTCTTATTATTATTATTTAGTGTAAAGCTTATACTGTACATACTTTGGGATCATGATCAATTGAGGAATTTCACTAATGTAAAAACAAATTTTACCTGTTGATTAAAACACTTCTTACTCTCTAGCCAACAGCAGTGACAGTGATGACCAATGTCTTAGTGAGAGCGCTGCCAAATCACTTATGTCCAAGAGCAACACACAGGACATGAAGGCCATAACTCCACCCAAGGGCTCTGCTCGGACACCCCCGTCCCATAAATATCACAAACATGGGGACTCTGAGCATCTGCATCCCAAAGAACAATATAGTAGCAGCCGGGGTTCCCGCACGTACAAGTGGAGTTTTCAAATGTGTGAGTGCTTTAGGCAGTTTGAAAAATATTTAAAGAAGTGAATTAAATTTTCCCTTTAGCTTCGTGAATTCTGTCACCAAATTAATATTAAATACATTTAAATATTTGACCAAATTTCTCTTTCAAATCTGCTTTTGCAGCTGATTTAGAAAAGATGAGTAGCCTAGAGAAGATTGCATTCCTTCAGGAGAAATTGCAAGACATCAGGAATCACTATCTGTTGCTTAAATCTGAAGTGGCCTCCATTGATCGGAGACGAAAACGTATGAAGAAAAAGGAGCGGGAAAGTAAGTTTCCAGTTTTTTTATGTTTGCTTTGTTTACCATGAGGTTAACAAGAAGAATGTTCACCTAAATAAAAGGTGATTTGTCTAATTTGCCTGAACTTTTTGTAAACTAGTGACTGCAATTCAGATGATCAAATGATATATGTAATATGTATTAAATGTGTAAAAAACATTCAGACTGTTGGGTTGCTATAGGCTGTTTACAATGAAACACATTTCCATAAGTAAATGTTCAACGACAAATGTACTTGGTTCTGTTAGAAGATTATTAGTGTAGTAGAACACTGCAAAAGTTCCATAGCATATTAGGAGTTGCAGTCAGGCAACAAGTGTCACAGCTGCATCTCCTACAAGACCACACTGCAAAAACAGAACACCAGATTGATTGTTTTTTCCCCTAAAACAGTGGATTTTATTTATATATATACATATATATATATATATATAAATAAAATGCATATATATATAAAGGGATGTGATTTCTGCATATTTTTATTCCTGCATAAAGAACTGAACTAAACAGTGCACGAACTTATGTAATGCATTCTACCTCATAAATCTTTGTCATACTTTCTATTATTTTCTATAATTTCTATAATATCTCTAATAACATTGATTTGAAAGTACAAAATTTAAACTTAAATACTTTGACCTAAACAGGTGCAGCAGCAGCTCTGTACTCATCTTCTTCCTCACCATCATCCAGCTCACTGACAGCAGCTGTTATGTTGACCCTCGCTGAGTCCACCGTCCCCTCACAGAACACTGGGGTTTCGCTGGAGTGCAGGTGATGAGAAAGGTCCTCTTATAGCACACGGCACTTAACCAGCACGCAGCTAAGCCTTCGTCATTCTCCCCGTACTATGGGACAGATCTAACTCTGATTAGAAGAGTCACCGTACATAAATCCCCAAGGCACAAAGAAACTGAAACGATTCATGATGGAGCCAGACAACAGGAGGCACTGTTTTTTATCCACAACTGTTCATCTACAAGCTAAATGCACTCAAGTATACTTTTTTGTCTGAAGAATTGGGTTGAATAAAGCATCAGAATATATACAGCAGTCTTTTTACATGTTTTAAGTTCTGAGCAATAAACATGCCCATGTAGATTATATCCTTTCTGTGAAGTGGCAACAACACTGCATTTATAGACTGGAATAACAGCGGCTTAGTTATTTGTGTCTGTCTATCTCCTTTTAAGACAAGAATGTCTCCCAGTCCTGCATTTATAGATTAAATCAATTGTGGTGCTCTGTAAAAATGTATCACGCTCTTATGCAATGCGCTTTACCTTTATGTTTTTATTGAAAACGTTCCTACTCAACTAAATGGTTTGGTCTGCCATTCCTTGACCAGGAAAAGGCTTACCATGATGTAGATCTTTATTTATAATGAGAAATGTGTATCTGTAAAATACTGAACTTGCCTCTGGTGTTTCCCTGTTGTTCTATAACTTACAGGTCTATACTGGGTGCCACTAGTATGGAATCACATGCCTTTGTAATACATTTGTATATTGAGAGGTGTGTTTTGAGGTGACATATTTAATATATTGCACTGTTAATAATATACTACTTTTGTACAGTTTATACTTTTAATTGTACTGTCTGTGTATGATTGTGGTATTTTTTTTTCCTTTTTTTTGGTTTTGCTTTTTTTGTTTGTTGTTTTTTTTACTTGCCTTTTTGTGGCATAGTTTTTAGTTTTAGACTTAGTTTTTATATTGGTTTACATGTCGTTCCTTCTTGCTTTTTTCTTTTAGTTAAAATTGTGCTCGGCTTTTTAATGTGAATTTAAAGTATTTTCCAACCTGTACATGGACTGTAAAGTTCTGAGACCATGTATAATAGAGTGTGAATGTGACAAATTCAGTTGTATTTATCAGGTACATCAGAGGATGGAAATTGTGTAATTTATTGTACAAATGTAAGCAAAACACAAGTTTTAAATAAATGCGAATAGTTTGCAAGTTTTATTTTTAATTATGTAAAACATGAAAAACAATGCATATTTACATTGTTGTACTATATATTAGCATCCCAGTGTTCACGAGATAGGATCCAAATCCACTGTGACCCTGAGCGTTTGCTAAAACTAAAATGTTGAAAAGCTACAAACACTTGGCCAAAACTTTCAAAAATTAAAGTGAATTTTCAGATAGGATCATATAACACCATTTTTCATAACACTTAATGAACACTTCCTGTTCCATGCTTAATTTTTTTGTAAATATGCATACACTTTTATATTTTTATCATAAAAAGAAATAATGCGACAATTGTTAAAAAGCACTATATAAATAAAACTGAATTGAATTGAAACACATTTGCTGAGAAATTTCATACCCTTTTATGTAGTGTCCATAACTATTTGGAATTAAAATCTTTCAATGATATTAATCATCATTCAGATAAAATTATTTAGGCCAATTTAGATTTCACATAAAAAGACAGAAAAATTGTATTATCCTTAAATGCAAATTTTTTTAGACAAAGCAACATGAATTTGACATGGTTACGGACATTACAATTATAAGCAACATTTTTTACAGGTCATATGCTTCTGAAAGCTTACACCAATTTTAGCATCAACATTCATAAAGCAATTTCAAATTATTATTGTTTGAAGCGAGACAGTATAATGCTGAAAAATGGCTATTTTTGGGGCACATCTCTCCAAAACGGTTTTGTATAAACTTAAAGAAATAGCTTCTTTGGTACACACATTTTCATACATATTGTATGTATAACATAATAAGCAAAAAAATAATAATTTTCAAGTAAAAAAAATTACTTGATATTACTTGAGAAAAGCTTCTAAATATTTTAAGACAGAACTGCATCAAAGACCAGCTGGAGTAAGAAAGAGTGATGGGTTAAAACTGATGAAGAGATTGTGATGCTGAGAGGAGTTACTTTTGTGGATACAAAGCTGCCGACTCTCACAATCTTTACACACTCTCATGCCACACTTCCAATCTCTCATGTTTTCTTATCCAATACAATGTCTGTGGAAGATACGAGCAACAACGCTGAGCTCCAGACTCTTTCTGATGAGTCAGCTATAATCAGCCCTTATTCTGAAGTCAAATTGCTTGCACTTAGTACAAAGGTGTAGAGCGGCCAGAGCGCACTAGCACGAGGCGCTGCCACTTTTTTATCTCCAAGAGAAGAAAAAGGATATTTGTGTAATCTAACTGAAGTTAACACACATTTACAGATGTGTGAGGAAGCAATCAGACACAAAAGACGGGATAATAATTGGAACCGTCATAATACTGTAGTGCCGACGGATCAACAACATAATATAATAAATTGACGGCAAATGCATTTACAGACTGCAGCAGTTTGACAAGTTACATACCAGCTGGAGCATTAAGAGCATGAGTGAGGACAGATTCATACAGTTGTATTATTCAAAGAAGCAAATACATGTGAATATTTACAGTAGCATTAAAATATTTTCATTAAGTTTAATCATGTAGCACTTTATGAGCACACTCAAAGACTAACAAACTTGATTAAGAGAATCACCCTTACAAGAGAGAGAGAAACACAGAGAGATTTACAATCATACATGCAGCACAATCCTACTTTATATTTGCTATCTTTTATTCTCCCCTTTTTGTATCAATAAGGATTCTTCTTTGATTCTTTCTTTCTCCATTTATTATTAATATTATTATTAGTAGTAGTTGTTGTAATAGTAGTAATGCTGTGATTATTATGATTAATATTATTACATTTAGTTTTCCTTTTTTCAGTGTTCTTATGAATATAAATAGTGATACATTGTTTTGTGTATTTTTAAACTCAAGGCAAATCTTGTAATTTTTGCCTTCTTAGTGACTGCCCTCTGGAGCATCGTGTGTGTGTGTGGGTTTGGAGGTGGTCCTGACTCCCAGGGGCTTGTAATTGTGAAGTGAAATATGAGACATATGGATCAAGGGGCCCAATGAGAGTGCTTATGTACAGGGCCCAGAGTTCTGTGCTACACCCCCGCTGCCCTACATGGAGCTTCTGGAGAGCATGTAGGTGATTTGGCTGGTGGGTAAGGTAGGCCCTATTAGTTTCTTTCTTATTTGTTTGTTTGGGTACTGTAAACATTTCAAATGTCAGTAGTACCAACTGGAATAAAAAATGAAACACATGCATCTCTTGTTTCACTTGAACATTGCAATGCTAAAATATACAGAACCTGAGCCGTGCACGTGTACGGTTAGTGTTCAACATAATGACTAGGCATAATGGGTTCATTGTGTGCGTGTACATGCAGAATCAATGTGCTAGTGTCTAGTGCTAGTGTCTTATGATCCGCCACACCCACTTCGATCAAAGGATGCAGGCTGCTTGTCAGTACCGCGTATTATGAAAACTACAGCTGGGGAAGAGCTCACTTAGCCCAAGTTATGGAATAGCCTTCCAAATAATGTTCAGGACTCAGACACAGTCTCAGTGTTTAAGTCCAGGCTAAAAACCTATTTATTTAGCCAAGCATTTTTAT
>JAOVVA010000041.1:8232773-8243538 GCA_028565275.1 Leiocassis micropogon
TTTTATGTGCAACTACGTGCGGCTCTAGACGAGCTGCGGCTCATTAATCCTGGAGAGAACGAACTAAGGCCTGAGGCATCAGTCTGTAGTTATATAGCACCACTCAGCGGTAAAAGCCAGCAAACGCACAAACCCAAATGCAGTCGCTGTGCGCCGCGACGGTAAAAGTCACATACCGCTTGTCCACCTACTGTATATAAATATTTATGTCCTTCACCTTGCTCCTTGCTGTAGATCATCATGAGGCAGAACTTGTAGGAGAGGCCACAGATGGCTCGGGTCGGCAGTGCCAGCAGGGAACCAAAGCACTCTGTATGAAGATGGCTAAAACACACCACTGGGTCAGGAGCACTAGGTGAGCCCACATACTCACCCCATTTTAGGCCCTTAATCCATGGAAGAGGACTCTGCAAAAACAGCAGAAAAAGGCTTGTAATACAATACATACATATTTGTTCAAACACAGTTTCTCAATTCACTGTCATTCTGTTGCATCACTGACACATTATAAATATTGTTGCCTGTTCTCTTGGTTGTACTGTATTTCTCTCTGTGTCTAACAAGAAGGTTAAATTTGCCTCTACTTTGGAGAGGGGTGCTAATTGGAGGATCGGTTGGTGATGTGTGCCTTACACCTGCCTCCTGTGTCTCCGTTGGACAAGCCCTTCCTAAACCTGTGAGCCTTACTCCCACCTCCTGTGTGGCAACTGGGCTAGCACTTGTTGAAACTGTATTTAAACACCATCCCGCCTGCTGCTGGACAGACAACTGTTTGGCTTATTATTGTGTTTTGCTAGTTCATATCTGACTGTGTATTAACTTTTTCTGCCCTTTTCAACCTCGATTCTGTTATTGACCTTTGTCAGGGAGTTTGGTAAGACTTGATGTTTTTTGGTTTGCTTTGTTGTTAGGTTAGGTAGATTGGTGTGTTTCTAGTTAGGGTTTTTTTTGTTTCTTATTTGTAAATACTTGTGCATAAAACGAAAGAGCAGGCGATCTCACCCTATTTACTCCCCCATTATTTTCTTTCCTTTTCCCAATTTTTATTTTCTTAATTTTATGTTACGGCCTGGCCCTAGAGCAGGTTGTAACACATCCATTAAGCACCTGCAGTACTGCTGTAGCAACAAGCCAATTATAGCTGCCAGAAGCTGTCACTAGAATATGTATTTTAGTCAATCATACTTTTATAGCTGAAGTCAAGACTTTAATCAACCCAACCAAACTGGCTAGCTAAACCTAGCTAATTCTAAATTAGTTACACTTTCATAATTTATGGCTTGTTCATGTTTTAAGAGTGAAAACATTCCATCCATGGCTTAACTATTTGGCAGGAAAAACAAGTGAGGCTAAGATGCATCAGAGGAAGATGTTTGATGTTCTGCTCTGAGGTCATAAAACATGGCTTTTAAAGTTAGCAATAAAACACAGACATTAGACATGAGAACAAGTTAAGAGAGACAGACCAAATGTAAATAAGACTATACACTATGCAGCAGACAATACATGAAAACAAACACTAAGCACTGTAGAAAACTGAAGATATTTATTGCACAGTAGTGCTAATAAAGTAAACAACTCAGCCATTGAGGTTGCATGAGCCATTGTAGTCTTAGTGTTGGTCAAAAGCCCCTAAAAAAATGCATCAGGAAGGGCATCCAGCGTAAAATACAGTGGAACTTTGGATTGAGAGCAACCCGGTGTTTTACAAGACGAGCAAAATTTTAAAATAAATTTTAACTTAAATAAGCGAGGTCTTGAAATACGAGTAGCACGCATGCGCTTTGTCTGCTGCGCGTCAGACAGAAAAAGGTTGAAAAGGCTGTAGCAGTGTGGGAGATGAATCTCTTTAATGATGATGCATTTCCACAAAATCCTTACTTCAGCCACAATTCTTTTCAAAGGTAAAGTGCAGGTTAATTAGTTTTATTTTTACATTATATTTTGTATTAATTATTTTTGTATTTAATATTTTTTGGTTGTGGAACGAATCATCGGAGTTTCCATTGTTTCTTATGGGGAAATTCACTATAATATATGAGTTCTTCGAAATACAAGCATGCTTCCCGGAACGAATTGTGAATGCAATGCAAGGTTTAAATGTATATAAAAGTATATAAAATTAGGCCCTGCTGAAAAGACAGCCAGTGCCTCTAATCTGAAGCTAGGACTGTTAAATATTTAGACGCATCTCTTACATCCAAAGCACTTATTGTTAATGAAATGATCGCTGATCAGGCATTTGATATACTGTGTTTAACAGAAACGTGGATTAAATGTCTGTAGCATTAAATGAAGTTAGTCCTCCTGGATTCAGCTACATATATCAGCCTCAGCTAACTGGTAGAGGAGATATCAACATTATTTATAATCATAATCTGATCATTGTACTAAAACATGGATATAAATTTAATGCATTTTACCTTTCAAACCTGGTCGCTTCTGTAGGCAAAGTTTTAATTGCTGGAGCCCTTAATATTTTTGATTATATATATTATTATATATATTATATTATATATATTTTAAAAATAAAGAAGAGAACAGAATTTATGTCCATTCTGAACTCAGTAGGAGTAAATCAGTGTATAGCAGGATCCAATAATAAGGTTGGTCTACTCTCTAGGAAGTAATACTAGCCTTCAGATTAAATACAGAAAATACAGTGCCACTCCCAGAGTCTGTAGTTATCTCAGATCATTATCTCATCTTGGTAAAGGTGGCTCAGTAATAATGTTTATACAGTGCCGCGCCTACCACATTAAACATACATTCACATCAACTACTGCACAGAGCTTTATCAGTAATCAGCTAAGATTGGATCACCGTCTGACCCCACTGAACGTGATCAGTCAACTAAATGCTTAGAGTCAACATTCCGTTATACCTTAGATAATTTAGCACAAGTTAAAATTAAAATATAGAAAAAAAAAAAAAAAACTTGTCCCTGGTATAATGATCACACAAGCGCCTTAAAACAGACTGCTGGCCTCCGAGTGGCGCAGTGGTAAAGCGCTCGCCCTATCATCCGGGGAGCGCTGGTTCGAACCCCGGGTGATGCTGTTTTCCTCTCACAGCCGGAGGCACAGAGAGAGCTGATTGGCTGAGCTCTCTCAGGGGGGCGGGATGAGAGGTACTTGCGCACCCACATTAATCACGGCTCTACAGCCAATCAGGGGTGTCTGTGAGCTTGCGCACGCGGAAGGAGCAGCTAGCGCTTTCCTCCGAGTGTGTTACTCCGCCCCTAACGGTGTGTGAGCGAGCAGTTTGAAAAGATGTGGTCGGCTTGCGTCACGTGGTTCGGAGGAAACACGGGATAGCTTTCGCCCTCCCGACTGTGTGGTAGTAGTAGCCTTAATGTGGGAGCCTCCTAGTGAAGGGGAGGAATTGGCTACACGACTAGACTGGGGAGAAAATCGGGGAAAAAGAATTGGACAGGACTAAATTTATGAAAAAAAAACAAAAACAAAAACAGACTGCTCAAAAACTAGAATGCAAATAGAGTCAAACTAAATCAGCAGTATTTTAAATAGCATGTAAGGAGAGCATCCTGAACTATAATTTTTTTTTTAATACTGCTAGCACAGCGTATCTCGCCACTCTCACAGAATAAAAAAAGTAATCCTAGATTCTTATTTAACACTGTAGCAAAATGAACTACAGTGAAACCTCGAATTGTGAGTAACGTGGTTTGCGAGTGTTCCGCAAGACGAGCAAACCGCAGTACAGCAGTGATTCCGTTAGTATGCGCTCACACGTGTCATTAGCGATGTTCCTTGCTAATTTTTCCGACAAAACAGTCTTTCCGTTAATGTGTATTTATGTGAAATTCAAACAAGAAAGGCTTACTGTGTAAGAAAGTCTCATTAGAAGGTTAAAAATCCATTTTCTCCCTCAGCCTCTCTTATGTGCGTGCGTGCGTGCGCGTAATTTGACACCGTGCCGGTTCACACACTCTCTTTCGAGACGGGAGGGGCTTCACACACACACACACACACACACACACACAGCGCCTGCGCGCACAAACGGAAACACTTATCTGTCGGGATTTTTAAAAGGTAAAGTGCAGGTTAATTTTTACTTAATATTTTGTGTTAATAATTTTTATGTATTTATTTTTTGGGGCTGTGGAACGAATAATTTGAGTTTCCATTATTTCTTATGGGAAAATTAAATTTGGTTTACGAGTGTTTTTGGAATATGAGCCCGCTTCAGGAAAGAATTATGCTCGTAATCCAAGGTTCCACTGTATGAATAAGACCATCATAGAAACCTACACATCAATTACAGGCAGTAGTGAGGTGTTCATGTATTTTTTCAATAACAAAATTTTAAATATTAGGAAAAAAAATCAGGCCAGACAATTTAATAAACATTGATGCAGGTGATAATCTAACTATATTAGATCAGCACTTTTTATTCAATATACTCCACTTCAACAGTCTTAAAAGAGAGTAAATTCTTCACTCAGCAATAGTTACATTCCAAAATCTTTTTGACTAGCAGTTATTAAGCACCTAAATAGGAGACCTGAATTGAACCCTGTCAGCTGTCCAACCACAGGCCTAATTTATGATAATCATAAATTCATAAATTTATGATATGTATCAGTCAGGATTTAGGCCTCATAGCACAGAGACAGCCCATCCTGAGGAAACCCATCCTCATTTGGGTGGTATTAGAAAGCAGGAACTGATTTGCAGTCCTACTGTGTGTTAGGAGGCTGGAAGTACTGACTGCAGTCAATCAGTACTTCAAAAGTGAAATTCCCACAAACAGTTTATTGCCCTTGATAGAGAAGAAAATGCTGTAGGAGTTAATGGAACTTGGTACTATTCTACAAGTACTAAAGTGAAGTTTGGTGTTCCACAGGGTTCGGTTTTCGGCCCACTGCTATTTTCTCTTTAAATGCTTCCTCTTATGCAGCATAATTCGTAAGCATGGTATTAGTTTCTACTGTTATGGCGGTTCCTAACATCTTCCATTTATGGAGAAAGGAGGCCACTGTGCTCATCTGGACATGATGCAGAAATTTTTCAGTAACCTTCCCCAGATCTGTGCCTCGATACAATTCTGTCTTGGAGGTCTACAAACAATTTCTTAGACTTCATGGCTTGGTTTGTGCTCTGACATGCTTCCCGGATTCACTATGTCTCAGAAAAGTCAGAGGAGAAAAGCCAACTTAATGAAGTTGAGGAATGTGTGAAGGACATTAGACACTGGATGCTAATTAACTTCCTTCTGCTTAATCCTGACAAAACAGACATACTGGTACAAGGACCACATGCAGCTAGAAGTAAGCTTGCTGATCACACTGTAACTCTAAATGGCTTTTCTGTTTCATTATGTGCAGCAGTAAAGGACCTTACTGGATTAAATTTCATTCTTTCATTTCCAGCTCATGTAGATATTACTCTTTCATCTTAGAAATATTGCCAAGATAAGGCATATATTACCTCTACATGGTGCAGAGCAATTAGTTTATGTTTTTGTCACCTTCAGGTTGGATTAATGTAACGCCTTACTGTCTACTAGTAAGTGCATAACTAGGTGCGTAAACAAGTTCCAATTAGTCCAGAATGCAGCAGCCAGAGTCCTTAACAGAACCAGAAGATATGAGCACATCACCCCTAACCTATCCACACTGCATTTGCTCCCAGTGAAGTTTTACATTGATTTTAAAATAGTTTGATTACCTCACAGTGTACAAATATGTGATTCCTCCTGGATTTGATGATGTTTGGCTCATTCAGTTCATCTGTTGCAAATGAGGCGATCCAATGGAATATATGCTTCATAAAATGACACGCAGCTAACTGACATGTCAAGGTGTGCACCAGTGATGAGCATGCACCTAAATCTTTTCTCATCCTCGCTCAATCCATAGGCTCACTAAGTAGGAGGATTCCCTTTCTGCACGTATGCAAAGGAGCGGGATAGCTAAAAAGGTGAATCATTATCTTTACTGAATCATGGGCTTTCTCCGCAAATCTCCTTCACCATATTCCTCCCTCCTTAAAATGCTTTCTTTTCCCATTTTTCCTACTAAAATAACCCCTCAAACCTCACCTCGTGTCCGTGTGTCAGTGGTGCCACCCATGCGAATAATCTTACAGACATTTCAAGCTTTTAAATTAATAGTCAACTGTTCTGGGGTTGAATTCCAAATAGAGTAAGATGTTAAGTTTCCAAACTCCATACTCAAGTTTGCCAAGAAATACTAGCCAATAAATGTGCTTCACTGCATGTAGAAGAACCAGTCCAATTTCTTTACTCAAGTAGCAGTGATGTTTTTTGAATATATATCTGACTGAGTTACTGATAAACAATATTTTAATGTGTTTTAAACACAGTTAAAGATGATGCTGTTGACACCATGAATGTGGTTTGCTTCCTGCTGAAATCTAAAATGTTTGTCACTTTTTTAAGAGAATGAAAGTACTGTATAAATTAATAATGAATAAATGTACAATTCAATGGATGTGTTCATATACACTGGAAGTTCATGAAACCATGTAGGCATTACAACAGATAAAATGTTTTAGACCAATTTATTAAAAAAAAGTTAAATAAATTATTTGACTGGTTGGTTTAGACATGGGTGGACAGAGTGTGAACAGCTAGAATGCTGGTTAAAGAGGAGACCACCTTATAATGATGCAAGTACTCACTCTGCCAAAAATAAAACATCTTCTATAGTCAGTGCTCTAGTGCTTGACAATGTCATGAAATTAAAAAAAGAAAAAATATATACCCAGAGAAATGTACCTTCTTTCTCTCAGACCAGGGGTCGGCAACCTTAAACACTCAAAGAGCCATTTGGACCCATTTCCCACAGAAAAGAAAACAACGGTAGCCACAAAACCCTTTTAGCATCTAAAATGCAGATAACACTGCATATATATCGTATTTTACCTCTATGTATAAAAAAAAACTATAGTGGGTTGCATTTATGAAATCAATGAACTGCTACAGAGAAAAGGAAATCTTATTTCTGCATGCAACAAAAAAACATTTTTAAACTTTGGAAAAAAGACGCTGGGTTAAAGGTTACTTTCAAATAAAATACTCAATGTCTATTTGAGTCCTCTTCGTATTTATGAAATAAAAAGCCGAACTTAAATTATCCAGCTGCAGCAAACCAAAAATGCCATCTGCCATCATCCTTTTATCACGTGCACTGGAGCAAAAGATTAATATATTTATTATAATTATCATCAACGACGACATCATATTAATATGACACAATAATTTAAAATTTAATTGAATCGAGAAATCTTTAATATTATATAGACTAGTAACCTGTAAAAAATAAATAATCCTTGGTACATCTTTAATCATCTATTATTATCAATAATACAGTACGAAGGAAGTGACGTCAGCGCTGGTGACTTCGCAGTGTGTTCAAAATGGTGGAGTTTTGTCGAGGAAAGTTCCCTTTACCGACATTCACTGCAAACGGAGCAGGAAGTAGGGAGAAATTACACTTCGGAAGGGAATGCAGCTCGAGGCTCGAAATCGCGTGCCGGCGGGTGTCACACATCGCCGATTGTGATAATATATTAAGCGGCAAAAAAAACCTTTTATTTTAAAGTTACAAGATTTGAAAAAAAAACTAACATTTCAATTAAATACTCATTATTTATTTTCCAAAGCCACAGGGAGACGCATGTTGCTTCACAGCTGCGTGTTGCCGACCCCTGTCCCAGACAAAAGAATGAAAAATAATAAGTGAGAGATTATTATGTTACTGAAACTAATCGAAATGAGCAACAAGATTTGATATTAATGAAATTAATTTGTAGTAGCATCTTTAATTACTTTGGTAGTCAAACTACCTAATTGCTTCCATTTATACCCTGTATAAATTAAGTAGTCAATGAACTGCCAGTCATTTTTGTAAACTAGGAGAAGAGGAATTGTTTTGTATTTGTACTTCTCACATGAGGTAGCTTATGATGTGGTATAAATACTTAAATGCATAAATACTTGGGTTTAAATTTGAAATTCAACAAACTCTTTTGTGTTGGCTATGTGAAATTTAAACAAGCATCTATTAAACAGGTAAGAAGTAAAAGTACAGATTTTTCGTCAAAACAATGCAGTGAGTAGAAGTAAACAATAGCACATACGAAAAATAAGTAATAAGTAGAGACACATGAAAAAAAAATTTCTTTAACTTCTGTTATACCTGTCTCTTACAATTTATGCAGTCACGTTCAAAAGTTACAGAACCAAGATCTACAGCCCACCAGTAAATCTATATCAGAATTGCAGAATAATTTGGAATCAAATTCCAGTCCTCAACCCAATTTAAATGCTGTAGCAGGACCTTTAAAGAGCTGTGCCTATGCGAATCCCAAGCAATGCTAAAGTAATACAGGAAATTATTTATTGCTTAGTTAATTAATTTTGCTGCTTAAGTGGATCTACAGCTTTTTGAATCATGGGGTACTTAGTACCTCATGGTTTTTATTCTTTTCTGCTTCATTTTTGTTAAATAAATAATGGCATGGTGGACAAAGGTATATGTTGTTATTCGTAGGTTGTATTTGCCCAATACTAAGACCCACTATGTTCAGATTATTTTTATTATGTTTCACATATAGAATTAAAACAGGGGATACCAACTTTTAAACATTGTATTAACGTTAAAAATGTAAATGGGGATTTGGTCTCACCGGATAGACAATATCTTTGCTGTGATCACGGCTTTCCCTGAATGCCAGCTGTACCAGCAGGCCCATGGCAGCAGGCAACTCTCCCTCAATTATGAGTTTGGGTCCAGCACGGCTGATATGTGATGTGTGAAAGAGCTGTCTGGGTGTCTGGCCATAGGTTTTGATCATGGTCTCTAGAGCCCGCCGCTGTACAGGATCTTCCACCGCTGACACATCCATGCCAAAATATGTCTGCAGGACAAAATGAAAAAAAATTATGCTTTGTTCATTTAGCCATTATAATTCATTACAATGCAACAACAACCAAGAGCAAACCGCATACTAGTATACTATAGCAGAAATGGGCTGCAACTCTCAGCATGCATGTTCCAGCTTACCTGTTCTAATCAGACACACCTGTTCATCATTAACATCGGATATAAAAGGAACTCGTGTGAGCATTGTGAATATATAGAGCTGTTTGTATCTTGTGTGACTCTCAAGTATGACCGTATGCTACGATTTTTCTGACTACGACATGTTGTTTGTGAAATTTTTTTAATTACCTGTGATTGATTTGACCGCCACCGTTGACTTAAGTAAAAAAATATAAAAATAAAAAAATCTATCTACGATTGTGTCCACCGTATTGTACCATTACAATTACTGATATTATTAAATTGAAAGCAGAAAAAAAGCAAAGCACAAGCTCATATTACAAGGAAAAATGAAGGCTGCAGAGAAAAGTATAAAAGTAAAAAGAAACAAAGTGTACCTGCTGGAGGAAAAAACAGCAGAGAAAACACCTCACTCACTCACTCTATCATCTTCTATACTGCTTTATCTTGTATTCAGGGTCGCGGGGGCCTGGAGCCTATCCCAGGAGGCTTGGGTCACGAGGCGGGTTACACCCTGGACAGGGTGCCAATCCATCACAGGGCACGCACACATACACTCACACACTCATTCACACACTATGGGCAATTTGGGAACGCCAATGAACCTCACTTACATGTCTTTGGATTGTGGAACGAAACCGGAGTACTCGGAGGAAACCCACCAAGCACAGGAAAAATATGCAAACTCCATGCACACAGAGATGGGAATCGAGTCTGGCCGAGAATCGAACCCTGACGGAGAAAACACCTGTTTCTGGTAAAGTATGCATAGCACTGTATATATTGATGATTATTGAGGTATGACCTAAAACATAAGATGATATGCTATGCTGCACCATATCATCACCTTTAGGATAGTCATGCTGTTCTCTTCTCTCTAGCAGCATTGGCATTAAACACAAACATACTGGCAGATTTTTCCACAAGGTTCGGTTGAAAATGGATTTTTCATTGGAATGAATGCAGTGGATTACGAGCATAATTCATTCAGGAAGTGGGCTCGTATTCCAAAACACCCGTAAACCAAAATAAATTTTCCAATAAGAAATAATGGAAACTCAAATGATTCGTTCCAAACCCCAAAAAAATAAATAAATAAAAATAATTAACACAAAATATAAAGTAAAAATAAAACAAAGAAACTCGCACTTTACCTTTTAAAAAAGTAAAAATAAATCCCGATAGATAAGTGTTTCCGTTTATGCGCGCAGGCACTGTGTGCGTGTGTGTGTGTGTGTGTACTCTTTAACCAAATATCTGCTGTGGAGGATTGGGTCAGAGGGGTGACGGCTGGCCTTTTCGAGCTACTGAAGGAGCATGATCAAGCTGTTGAAGTTGCTGTGGTGTTTGAAGGAAATTGTAGACCTTGAGGGCCTGGGTGACTATGCAGCAGTTTTAAGAGGGGTGTTTGGTCAGGTCTGTGCTCTGTACATTGAATTTTAAAAGGAGCAGATGTACACATTTGAAACCATTCAAATAATTTTTACTGGACTTGGAGAAATGTGCTCTCCTCAGATTCACATGTTAGGGAAGAAACTCTTGTTGCCTTGGACTATTTTTCTGTGTCAGACAAATTGGGAAAATTTATTTTATTGGCCTTTGAGCAAAATAGAACCTGTATTCTGTGTTCTGAGGTTGTGTTCTGAGCCCCCTGCTGTACTCTCTGTACACCTATGACTGCGTGGCCACTACCAACTCCACCACCGTCAT
>JAOVVA010000041.1:8255252-8267982 GCA_028565275.1 Leiocassis micropogon
TGATTAAAGTACCCGAAATAACACAGAATTTTGACCCAGCATAAACAACCCAACGATGTGTTTACAGAAACCCAGCAATTTTTTTAGTGTACTACTACAGTACTAACGAATGGAGAAAGTGCAGTTAAAGCCCGAGGATTCTGCGTGCTGTTGCGTTGTATTCAGAGAGTAGTACATATTTTTGTGGGGTTTTTTTTCATTTCATGTCTGTTGTTTAATCGATAAATCTGCTCATATCTGCGCACGCGTTTATCAGCCTTTTGATCAAAAAGCCGCACGCGCAACTCACATTCACTTTGCACAAGACAGTGTTTATTGTTTAGTGTATATTTGAAGCGCATAAACACAATAAAACAATAATGTTTCAGGCTAACATATCATACATCTAACATATCATACGTAGTCTTTTTGCACACGCGCAGGTGCGTTATAATAATAGTAATAATAATAAGAATAATAAGAATAAATTCGGAGAACTACTCCTAATAATAATTATAATTCTGAATGAAGAAAGCGCAGTCAAAGAAGTATCATCATTGAAGGAGAGAAGAAAATGAAGAATAAATACATATCAGTATTTACAGTTTGAGCTTGACACGTTTATGAGCTCTGTCGCTTGCCGTCAATGGGTGCCTAAGAGAGAGAACACATTTTCGGCTTCAGTAGACACACAATACTTCAGACTGAAACACGACTGCCCCCTACGGGTAATGAAGGGCATTTTCACAAGTCGCGGGATCCCTTTTCTTGAAATGTTTTTAATGGCGACATCTGTATAATAGGGAATTTGGTGCATGACTAGTCCCATTGCTTTGTCGTAAATGAATGAAAGGAGTGTCAAATCGCGCGCTCATTCGTGAATGGGGTGCTTGATATGACTTTTCTAAGGGATGGGCAGGAAAATGCCCCATCAGGGGCAATTAACATATAATTGTAACTTCCATAGGAACTTTGGAACTGAACCTAACTGTGGATCCCAATGATGTAGAGACATGAGGGTAGGCTCATTTAACTCGGGCAACCAATAATGTTTTCGCATTTATCAAGATGCAAATAAGCCAAGTAACATTATTAGCATACTGTTAGCATTATGCTATCATGATTAACATGTTGCTAGCATGATACTAACAATATTAGCATGTTGCTAGCATGAGTCTAACAATAGTAGCATGTCGCTAGCATTATGCTAACTATATTAGCATTTTGCTAATAACATGATTAGCATGTTGCTAACATAATGCTAGTGTGATGAGCATTATGCTAACTATATTAGCATTATGCTAACTATACTGTATTAGCATGTTGCTAGCAACATCATTAGAATGTCACTAACATGATGCTAGAGTGATTAGCATGTTTCTAGCATGACTCCAGTGTTTTGCCACGGCAAGCACCACTCACATTTTCCTTAGAAAATGTAACCCTCTAGTTTATTATTATTATTATTATTATTCCACATAAAAAGATTTAGTAAAAATGTCATAGGTACATAAAGATAAAGTAGGAAAAGGTAAAGAAAAAAGTAAAGATTCTCCAAAGTAGCTACATTTCGTTTTGATGACAGCTTGGCACACTCGTTGTATTCATGACAGCTTGGCACACATACGTCAGATTCATCCGGTAGTCAATTCACAAGTGTGCCTTGTAAAAAGTTAATTTGTGACATTTCTTAACGTGACTTCTTAATGCGAAATGAGAGAGAGAGACAAAAAGATAAAAAGATATGCACACACATTCATGCACTTATGGATAGAGTAATGGAAATTTAAAAATTTAAATTAATTGAAACCTCATAATTTCATGCATCATACATAATGCATCATACATCATGCAGACACTATTCCTTTACTATACCTTTGTGTTATCAAATGCCAGAAGCAGAGTTCGGCCATTAGTGAGGAATATCTCCACAGCATTGTCTCTAAGCTGCCACCAGCGTTTGTGCACCTCCTTAATCTCCTCATAAGTCCAGCAGAATGATGAAGTCTCCATCTCCCCCTGAGAAATCTGCTGATTAAAAAAAACTTTTTTCATCTTGAGCCACTCACGTAAAGAAAATTTCACAGAAAATTTCACAATCAGAAAATTTCACAAAAATCTGCTGAGCTAACCTGGCTGATACTGGATTCAGATGCATTGTCCTCCACAAAGTACATCCCTGATTTTCCTACAGAAAAGTAAAATAATGCAATGAATCATAGTACTATATTTTCAAACCCCCTCCCCACTTCATACATACATTCATATAAACATGCACACAAATACACAGTCGAAGGCAGAAGTTTACACACAACTTCTCCAAAAACATTTAAATTCACAAAAAAAGTTTTTCACAATTCTTCACTTTTAATTCAAGTACTATAAACATTCCGTCTAAGGTCAGTTAGGGTCACTACTTTATTTGCTGACGGAGAACTGGTTAAATCCAGGTGATAATAGTGCCTTCTCCTTCCTTCAGGCTATTCTTTTATCTGCCATTTACCCCCGTGTAAAAGCTACAGTAGATTTAAGCTAGAACTGGTTTTCATTCAACTTGCATGTCCTGTATTGTGTGCTATTAGCATCGTGCACCTAAATACAATAAGCACTTTATCTCAGTTCTCAGAGTTACTTTCTGAATTAATGTATTCATTAATTACAGAATATAAGATTTTTCTCATTTGTGGAGATTTTAATATTCATGTCTGATGTCTGTCCAACTGGTAAATGAGTTTCAAAGTTTTTTAGATAGATAGATAGATAGAGAGATAGATAGATACTTTATTCATCCCCATGGGAAATGAATTCAGTCATTTTTAAACTCATTTGACCTGACACAATCAGTAAATGACCCACACATCAGCATGGCCACACACTGGACCTTATAGTCTTACATCAACTTCCAGTATCCATCTCAGAAATAACTGACATTTGTATTATGGACCACTTTCTGGTCATTTCTGAATGAACTGCTCCACTTTCTGCTATTAAATCTATTACCCCAGCCTGCCACTACCATACCATCACTTTCCCCACAGCTTTGGACAGTTTGCTGCTGCATTCATGAACACTAGTTTTTACATCCAGAACGAGCTAGATTCTCCTCTGTGTCCAGAGGATTTTGTTTCTGCCCTCTACTCCAACTGCTTAGGAATTTTGGACTCCATTGCACTTTTCAAGAACAGATCCATGAAAACCAAACCTGACCCTTGTCTTAATAATACTATGCATGCCCTCAAACAGCGTTGCAGGCAAGCCAAGCGCAGGTGGAATGACTGGGTATACTGTACTGTGTGATAGTCTTTCTGACCATCATAATGCGGCTAAAGAAGCTAAATGTATGTACTTATCAAATGTCCAATTTTCATCAGCTGTAAATCTTCCTGGGGTGTTATTTAATACAATTCAGTCTGTTAGAAGTCCTTTTTGGATGTATCAAGATGTATCTAGTGAGAAATATTTCAAACATTTTGTTGACAAAGTGGCTTCTGCTAGGCAGAACATTAACACTAGTTCTAATGGTCTTGACATATGCTTTTCTTCTATGCCCTCATCTGTGTTTAATATGTTTAAGCCAGTGTCCCTCTCTCTCCTCTCTGAGGTGGTTCAGCGGTTATCCCCAACTAACTGTTCTCTGATCATTATTTCATATAGTGTGCTAAAACAGGTTTTTAACACAGTGGGTACATGTCTCCTCCCGTTTATTAACAGCTGCCTCGGTTCAGGGTTTGTCCCAGATGTTTTTATGCATACTGTGGTCAGGCCTCATCTCAAGAAAACCAATTTCGATCCTGCAGTACTGTCTAACTTTAGACCAGTGTCTCATTTATATTTTTTATTTCAGGTTCTAGAAAATGTTATTTTTATCCAATCTTTTTTTGGAAAGGAGAAATTCCAATCTGGGTTTAGAACACATCACAGCACTGACTCTCCTCTCCTGAACATACAAAATGACTACTTTTGTGCCTGGGTTCTAAAAATCCTGTGTTTGATACTTTTGGCCACTCCATTCTCCTGACAAGTCTAGCACAACAAGTTGGCCTTGGCACTGCAATCGTTGAGGTCAAAAAAGCTTTCTCTCTTATGATTGGTAATCTACAGTATCCTCCTCCCCAGCCCCTTTAACCTCTGGTGTTCCACAGGGTTCTATTTTAAGCCCTTTTCTATTTTCTATGTACATGCTCTTATTAGGGTCGATTATTTCAAAGCAAAATGTTTCATTTCCTCATTTTGGAAGATGCATCAGACTGGGGAGGTTAACATTTTTTTTCATGATGTTAAATAAAGATGGACTGAGTTTAAAGATCGGCCTTAAAATACATGAGGTACACCTTCAGGTGACTCAAATTATGTCAATCAGAAGCTTCTAAAGACATCGCATATTTTTCTGGAATTTTCCAAGCTGTTTGAAGGCACAGTTAAGTGAGTGTAGGTAAATGTTTGACCCATTGGAACCGTGACACAGTGAATTACAGTGAAACCTCGGATTGCGAGTAAAGATTTTTAATAAGCACCGAGTATCATTTATCACGCATGCGTTTCTTGTTTTGACTCCGAGCGTCACATGATCACAACTGAGCCAACGTTTTTTCTCTCTCAACACTGTGACCACGTGTGTATGTAAAAAATATTTTATTTTGTGTTTACAGTGCGCGTGTACTGTTTTATTATAACACGCGTGTGTGCGTGCATGTAAAGCAAAAGAAAGTCTTATTAGAAGGTTAAAACTCAATTTTTTCCCTCAGCCTGTGCACGCTCGTAATTTGACCCTCATGTTATGCGTGTCAAATTACGCACGCGCACACACACATGACGAGAGGCCCAAACACACACACACACACACACACACACACACACACACACACAGTGCCTGCGCGCATAAACGGAAACACTTATTTGTCGGGATTTATTTTTACTTTTTTCATTAAAAGGTTAAAAATCCATTTTCTTCCTCAGCCTGTCATTTTGTGTGTGCGCGCGCGTAATTTGACACTGTGCCGGTTCACACACTCTCTCTCGCCTTTAGCGCGTGTGTGTGTGTGTTTGTGAACCGGCACGGTGTCAAATTACGTGCGCGTGCACACATAATGGCAGACCCAAACACACACACACACACACACACGCACACACACACACAGCGCCTGCGTGCATAAACGGAAACACTTATTTGTCAGGATTTATTTGTACTTTTTTTTTAAGGTAAAGTGCAGGTTAATTTGTTTTATTTTTACTTTATATTTTATGTTAATTATTTTTACGTATTTATTTTTTTTGACTGTGGAACAAATAATTTGAGTTTCCATTATTTCTTATGGGGAAAATTAAATTTGGTTTACGAGTGTTTTGGAATATGAGCTTGCTTCCAGAACGAATTATGCTCGTAATCCAAGGTTCCACTGTATAAGTGAAATTATCCATCTGTAAACAATTGTTGAAAAAAATGACTTGTGTCATGCATAAAATATATGTCCTAAATGACTTGGCAAATCTATAGTTGGTTAAGCACTCCAGCTTACCAAGCAACAATTCTCCTGCAGTTTCTCTTGAAGGCGCTACATTCATACACTTCCTTGTAAATCTAAAAGCATGGACAAAACAACATATTTTAATACTTTACTTTCTGTGCCATGAGAGCAGAATGCATTGCTTTCAGTAACACAGATACTAATGACAGATACATGATGTAAAAAGGACATTTAAAAATGAGCGTTAAGGTAGCAGCACCTGATAGGCTCACTGGTGGCTTTATCCTTCACAGTGGAAGAATAAGATGAGTGAGTCTTCTCTTCAAAGAGGAAGGCAAGTGGGGCCTTGATTGGGTCTATTTAGGGAACAAGAGGTAATATTTTTGTAAGCCATAATGCCAGCTAACATATAATGTATTCCTGAAAGTATTATCTTCACCTAAAAACAAGTCTGTGCTTTCTTGCCAACTGATATGTGGCTATACTATTAATTCACCAGCTTACTTTGCCTCCATGAATTAGGTTTAGTCACTGATATGAAAGGCAAATGCCTTATTGTGTTAAACCAGACAAGTCAATGGTACTGCCACTTTGGATAGATGGAACTTCCCAGGACAAGTACTTGAAACAAAGTTATTAAGTTAGAAATCAAAAGTTAACCAAGATATTCTCAACATTGGCTCCAATACTTATACAAGTATATTTTTAAGTATAAAATCCTTCCATGACTACCAGGTCTAATCTTACTGTCTAAACCTGCATTTAGCATATTTACTACTGCTTTGTTTGCCAAAAAAGCCAAGTCAATACACAGACAATGTGTGCAAGTATGACACCAGAAGTGAAATTTGTAAAATTTTGAATTCAGTAAATATTTTGACTAAAGCAGTCATTCCTGCTGTTATCATGGTATCACCTCTCTCTCTACGGGCATTGAGTTTATTTGTGCACCTTGCAAAATATGATGAGCACAAGAGTTCTCCAGACTGGTACTGCATCTCTATAATTATGTCAAAAAGTTTATATAATAATGCTGTGTACCCTCTGCTTTGCAGCGATCCTTAAGAAGGTATTTATTAGGAATTGTAAGGTAGCATCTCTGCAGCCGTCTGCGCTCCCTGTTAGGCCCCTCAGTGGGATCCAGCTGCCACGATGTTGGGTATGATGACTGGTCATACCACACCGCCCTAACAGACACACGCATGCACGCACGCACGCGCACACACACACACAGTTTTAAAGCAGCACTGGCGTTCTATTGAGCACTAATATCTAGCATTATTGACTATGTATAACATAGGTTAGAGACACATAACTATCAACTAATAATGAACTATTAAGTATCAATTGATCACTGATTATAAAATGAAATAAATTGAGTTGACTTAAGGTGAACTGAAGCAAAATGGATAAACTAAACTAATAATCAAAGGAAAAACAGGAGAAAAAAAAAAGATACTGACCGGTCATGCGAGAGTTGCTGCACCAGCTCTCTCCAATAACGGCTGGCACTCAAGTCAGTCTTATAAAGGCTTCGAATGTGCTGAATGACCTTCTTTCTTTCTATGCCTTGTCTAAGAGACATGTTTTGAGTGATGTCTGCTGCAATCTTGGAGATGTCCTTTGACTTACCATCCATTCTCTGCATTAGACTGCAAAGGAAATATTGAGTTAACATATGTAGTGAAACAAATGCAAAGAAGGGGAAAACTGATGGCTAAAGTTTAAAAGAATTTAACTTACATCTTTTGAGCACTGGCCAGTTTTTTCTCCCATGCACATTTGCTTGTTCTTGCCTCTGAATCATATTTTAGTTGTTCCTGTCAAGTAAAAAAAAAAGTTTTGAAATCACAAATAAAAAATGTTATTATACAAGATTTGTATAAGGTTTGGGGAAGTTAAATAGCTTTAATTAAAATGTTTAGAAATGTAAGGAAAACCTAATAACCACTAAAGTATGAATACCAGACAGATAATATTAATAATAATCTTATTAAGATTAATAATCTTAATTGGCCACCCAGAAAATCCATAAAACACCCACTTAACACAGTCTGTATATGTACAGAGGCATTTTTGAAATAGCTTAACCTACAGGTCTTCCTACCACACTCGCCATACACTACAGTTGAAGTCAGAAGTATAGGCACCTTTAGAGAATTAGGCATTTGACAGATGCTCTTATCCAGGGCGACTTACTTAAGTACTTTGACGTTTTTATCATTAAATATATTTTTACACTAGATCACTATATTAATAACTAGGAGTACCATCATTAGTCAAACACTGTTAGAAAGAATTTATTTAGTTGTTTGTTTTTTTGTCTTTGGGTGGGGAGGAGTTAACCCAAATACATAAAAACAGATAAGTATTTAGTAGTTGCATAAAAACTGGCAGTGACTCAGCTGTACGGACATTTAGAGGAAGTTCATTCCACCACCAGAATCAGAGAGAACCAGGTGCAGTGTGGGTTGTGACAAGTGCTTTGAGGTAAGTAAGTGGTAGGCTGTTTTTAGTTTTGAAGGATCAGCTGCAGAGGACAAATGGTACACAGTTGCAGACTTGTCAGGAGTAAGCAACAGTAGTCCAGTCTTGAAATAGGCACCTAAATGGCCTGTGTGGAGAAAAATGGACGAATTCCTCTGATGTTATAAAGAAGAAATCGACAAGACCATGTGAGGTTAGGTATGTGAGAGGAAAAGGACAGTTGGATGTCCAGAGTTACCCCAAGGTTGTGGTAAAGGAACTAAAGGAGAGTATCTCCCTAGAGTATTGTCCAGGGAGATCCTGACAGGGGAATTAATCACCTGGGATGACCGGCAATTGGTTTTTACTTTAAGTTATATTGAGTATAGAGAAAGAACAGATAAGGACCGACCTTCTAGGTAGGACACAAACCACTGCCATGCCGTGCCACAAATTCCAAGACTTGCAAAGATAGACAATGGCACCTTGTGATTTAACATGTCCAATCTGACAGGAGGATAAAGATAGATGACAAGTCTCTAGTTGGGCAAAAGTACAGACTTAATGTACAAGCACCATCTGTGACAGAGAATCGCCACCTCACAGTCTCTACCCCTAGGTAACTATGAGGTGACCGTATAAGTTAGGTGTATAAAACACTGACTGTAAGTCAAGAGACTGCAGTCAGTATCACGTGAGACGGGGAAACACATCGGCTGCTGGCCATCTCAGGGACACTGATGGTATGATAACACCGCTTTTTACTTATACGGAGGACTGATTATTACTTGGATCTGAGTTATTTGATATTTGATTATAGTACTCAATACAGAGAGAAAGAGTAAGTTATGTTATGCTATGATTGTTTTTTAAGTGTAGTTTCCATGCATTCAGAAAATTTTTTAAAACTGGTAAATCGTTGCTAAATGAGAACATGTGCTAGATCTAGTATGCGCTTCCTATCTGGATTTGTGGCTCTAGCTGTTGCAGGATATGCTTTTAGCAAAATATATTTAAGGATATACTTTCAAGCCCTGTCCACAATTTACCCCTTACAGGAGAGTGAAACTGCTCTTGATTAATCACCAGAGAGAACAGACGAGGCAGACTCCCTTATCCAAAGAGTTACTTATATTTTATCTCATTATACATCTAAGCAGTTGAAGATTAAGGGCCTCGTTTAAAGGCCAGACAGTGGTAGCTTCACATTATAATCAATACTACAGAACAACAATACTAGGTACACAATATAGAACCAACTGTGTCAAGGGAGAGTACAAAAGTCAAAAACCTACCCTACCAATGAGAGAAAAAATAAAAGATAGAAAAACTTTAAAAGCACAAACATATTTGTTTCCTCTACTGTTTTCAAGAGGTCCTTAGCTGTGCTTCTTGGATTGATTTGTACTTTTTGTACTGAAATATGTTTATCGTCAGAAGACATAATGCGTCTCCTTCCTGAGCGTTATGGTGACTGCAACATCCCATGGTCTTCACACATGTCCCATGGTGATTTCTTTTGATTTTCCTAGGATTATAAATCAACAACTTTATGCAATTGGAGGTGTACCTGTGGCTCTGGTTCTGAAGGTAGGCCTTAAAATATATCGACAGGTACACCTGTCAATTAGCCTATCAGAAGCTTCTAAAGGCACAGGCACAGGGAGGGTCACAGGCACAGGGAGGGTCAACTGATTGTATGTACATTTCTAACAAACTAGAATTGTGATATAGTAAATATAAGTGAAATAATCTGTATATTTGTAATAAAAATTATGAAATAAAAATGTCCTGACCAGCTTGCCAAACTGTTTACAAAAATCTGAGAATACTTTTCATATTTTCTTGTTACCTTAATGTTCTTATTACCTTAATGCATGCTCATATTACATATAATCAATTTCATGCTGTTGGTCTTGAAAATGAAAGGTGGTCATGCATTGACAATCAGAAAACAATGTACTGCTATCAGTCTTAGGTCCTTAGAAGGGGGCTTTGTACACCACTATCAGGAGACTAGGCAGATATGCAGAGGGTTGTTAAAGATGAGGAAAAGTAAATGTCTGAAAAAATACCAGAAATCACTGTATGCACACAATGGAGGTATGTGCGTCAAAACAGATAAGAAGGAAAGTTAAGGCATTTGTGAGCTCCGTCTGACTTGTTGCTTGCCTGGTGTTCATGGCCCTGGTTAATTGAGGGATTTAAAGGAACAGGGTGACTGACATCTATTGATGGCGTAGAGAGTTGGAGAGTATAAGGTAAATTAGAATCAACAGCTCTCAAGAGTGACCTCTTTTATGGATTTGGATTACCCAGTTAATGAAATTTATTATTAATTTTGAGCAGTTTTGGCTTCCTTGCTTATCTTCAAACCTGGGCAAATTCCATAGAACACAACCCTACATTTATAGTGTAATGGGGGAAGCCTACCTCTTTGATGGCCTTGAGTAGGTCTGGTTTGGGTGGTGCAGTTGGTGGAATGCACCGATGGCCACACAGCTTCAGTGATGTCATGAAGGTACTGACAGCTGCCTGTTCTTCCTTAGTAAGACTCTCTCTGTGGTCATGAAGCATCTCGTACAGGTAGAGAGCCAGTTTGGGTCCATGCTTAAAAAAAATAAATTTAAGTTAAAACCCTTAAATCTCAAGCAGCATTCGCTGCTGTGAACACAGCATATTGCAATGATGTTTTAAAAAAGGAAAAGAAAAAGGGCTTATATGGAAGCCTTGCTGGTGTGTGTTAATGGGAAGGCTTCATACTTTAAACTGTGTATTGGTTTTAAGATATGTCGAACATTATTACTTTTATAAAGTATGGTAATGATGCTGCAAAAATCATGTGTATGTGTGATTTCTTTGCCTATTTGACCAATTTAAAATTTTTTTGCTCAGTCATGTTTGGGTTGTTGTTGGAATTTCGGCTGCTCCCCCATCGAGGGGTTGCCACAGCGGATCATCCGATTTGCACAACTTGGCACAGGTTTTACGCCGTAGTCGGTTAAAATTAACTAAAACTCAGTTCATCATATTGCCTATTTAGTGTTGAAAAAAAAGATACATCACTCTATACTACAAATCCTGAGCACTATCTATATTTATTAAAAAACAGCAAAAACAATATTGGCATAAATGCTCTCAGCTTTAAGAGCTACATACACACTTAATTCCCTCAAATACCGCGGGACATAAAATGTCCTACAGCAATGAATAAAATTCATATTATACTACATTGTCAAAGACGTACGTGGAAGGAGGAAAGACCCAATAGCAGAAGACAGATAAACTTAGACTGGTTTTATTGAATGCAGCAGAGCTAAATGAACAGGGACTGAAAGAGAAGAGTATGTATGTGACAAGTATCAAATAGACAAGACAAAATATTACAAGAAGTACGGGGCACACGAACGAGACACTGCGGCGCTGAGTGATGTCTTTGGCATGCTTATAAAGCTGAGGGATGATTACCTGATCCCATACAGGTGTGCCGTAATTGAAAGCGGAGCGTGCAGAGGGAAAATCCGGAATGGATGTTTAAGCCTGTGAAGAGCTTACTCTCGCTGGCTTGTGACAGTACTCCCCCCCCTACGAACACCACCTGGCGTTCTGGATGGTGCGTTGGGGTGTCGCCGGTGGAAATCCTCAATGAGGGCCGGGTCCAAAATTAATCTAGAGGGGATCCAGCTTCTTTCCTCTGGGCTGTAACCCTTCCAAACTACCAGATATTGGAGGCCTCTGCCTCGTCGTCGGACTTTCAAAATTTTTACTTGATTTCATTCGATTTTACTTACTTTTGGGGAGTAGAAGGTACCTCATCTGGTTATAATCGGGGAGGTGCGTGCAAAGCTGAGACATGGGCCTCTTGAAATATGCTCGCACAGGAAATCTGAGAGCTATACATTGGGACGCTTTCATTGCGAGCTAAAGAGGGCCCCTAATGGGAAACAGATGTTGGAGAGATGTATAGCGCACAGTGTATATATAATGAGAGAAAAGGACGGGAGCTTTAGTTACTCCATGCACTAGCTCCGGCCGTTATTGCATGATAAATAAAGGTCATAATCTTCTGGAAGCAAAGCCTGACTCTAAGTATTTTTCCACAACATCTTGGCGCTGCGAGCAGGGTGGAAAAGGGGCAAAGGCGTGGCCGATCACCGTGGGCATCCTTGGCGGGCAGCACAAACAGGTGGCCACCTAAAAAGGTAAGCAATTTTTGCTTATATACTTAGTTTGTGTTGTTTGCTGGGATAACTCATGGTGGTAAGGACGCCTGATAAAGAACTCTACAAATTAAGTAGTTTTTCAATGGGCTTTGTTTCCAGAAGGAAATGCATGCATCAGCTTACTAACTGTTGTACTGATAGTAAATTGATAAAATAAGCAATGGTCTGTTTCGTTGCCAAGAGGGCTTTGATAGATGGCAGCAATAGCAAGACGAGTATGAGGAAGCGCATTTGAGCATCTATTTGCGTTGTTAAGAGGGCTTTGATAGATAGCAAGACGTAAAAAGTGGAAGCTCTATATTAATTTGTATTCATTGTCAAGAGGGCCTAGATTGGATGGCAATTGAGGAAAGCAGGTTAATAAGGAATTGAGCTTAATTAGTAATACTGCTTGTGTGAGGATCCACAGTGGTTAATATAGATACCCTTTTTATAAGGAACATACTGAGGTATGTCAAAAGAATTGTGTAGTCACATAAAAACTGGTATTGTATGAGTATTGTGGCTGTTATAGCTATCATTTTATGAGGAACATACAGTTGTATGTCAAATGAGTTGTATTGCTGCTGGTTAACAAGTATTGTATGAGTACAGTGG
>JAOVVA010000041.1:8297643-8308756 GCA_028565275.1 Leiocassis micropogon
TTTGTGAAGCTGCTTTGAGACAATGACCATTGTTAAAAGCGCTATATAAATAAAATTGAATTGAATTGAATTGGTCATGGGGTTTGAACCTGGACCTTTTGGTTGGGCTAAGGAATTTCCAGTAAAAGAAAATCTTATTTCTGTAGCAAATAAAAACATGTTAGGCAATTCTTTGGATCTTTGCGCCCTCACAATGGGGAAGGCTGACATACTGTATGGGTGTGATTGTCAGGTACCCACAAACCTATGGCCACATATTTTCAGCTTTGGTCATGAGCTGTGTGAATTGATCAATAGAGGTCATGAGCATAAGCAACAGAAATTAGGTTTCTCCACAAGGTCATGGCGCTTACTCTCCATGACAGGGTACTGAGCTTGACAACTCTTAACAGCCAGAAAGTAGAGCCACCGCTTCACAAATTAAGATAAGTTATTTGATTTTGTTTGGGCAACTTATAAGGATGCCACTTGGTCAGATCCCAATAAAGCTGCATCAGGAATGTTCCATTGGATAGAGACCCTAGTGCAAACACAGTACCTGCTGGAGAAATTATATCTCTCAGTTAGCTTGAAACTAACAGAGATATATTAAGGATTCCTAAGGAGGAGCTGGAATCTTAGCTGGAAGTTTAGGCTAACCTTCACAAGCGTAAGAAAAAACTATTTTCCCCCCGTAAAAATAAAACATTTGAAAAATCTGTTTTAAAACATCTGTGTTAAAAAATCTGTTTTTCTAAGGGTATGCCCTCAACTTTATTTAAACTCACAACTTGAGTCACAAATGTGTAATTGTGAGGTAATATTTACAAATTAATTCTATTAAGTTCGTGACAAAGTAATAACACATCCCTATATAAGATTTTACTTTTGCTCTTAACTTACAATAATACATGAAGTGTCTATTTCAGAATTTCTCATCAGCAGCTGTCGAATCTGCTCACACTGAAGCCCTTCCTGAGTAATGTACTTGAACAATGCTCCCAGGGGCTTTCCATACTTGCATGGCATGATGGAGGTAAGGTCAGGTCCATTTGTGTAAAGATAAAAGGCCTCTTCAGTGTTTATTCTGGAGCCTTAAAACAGAAAAGCAACAATTTATGAGCAAAACAGCAAAATAAGTGTGGTGAGTTAAAAAAAAAAAAAAAAAAGGTAGAAACATTGTCACTGCAGTGAAAAACTGAATTTAAGTTATTCACTTAATTTAATGATATATTACATTTATAGTATATGCTACAAAATATATGACTTTAAATTAAGCATTAAGTACCTTAATCGTATTATATCAGTCACATCAATATTTTGTCATTATGATGTTTTATTATCTAAGGATTGTATAATGCCTTAAAAATTTAGCTATTACTACTCCACTCCACAAACTATTTAGCTATTACTACTCCACTCCATAAAACCCCACAGGAAATGTGGAGGACATGCAATCGGGTTTTCTGTTACAGTGTTGAGTGTGTTGACAGACAACAAAGGTAAGTACTTTATTCCCCATGTTTTACGCTCATGACCAGCTAAGGGCTTCAGCTCACAACGACTGCAGACAAGATCATTCTTTTTAGTAATTACATCTATTTCCATCTTTGTTACCAAAGCGTTTTCAGTATATGTAATACTAAATGATATTTAAAATTCAATGATTTTTTTTTTTAACATAATACTCATTCCAGAATTGTTCCAGGGGTACAATTAATCTTTAGCATAGCAGTTACATATAAACATAGTACATTGATACCTTTCAACGCCAAACAAGCAGACTGGAGGCATCAGTTTTAGTGTTTCAGATGCAATAACTTAAATACTGCAATGACAACCTCAATGATGTTCCCATGTATGCAATAAAAGTAGAATTATTGATGACACTGATGATACTGTCATATCAATATAACAGATTATTAACTGTATAAGTATAGCAAAATGTTAGCTACAATTGTACAAAGAAAATACTGCTTTAAATTTACAGTACACTCTGGCTGAGAAATGAGAACAGAGAGTCATACCATTAAACAGAAGCATGCTGCCCATATCCAAATGAGAATTCAAGGGTTGTGGCAACTCTTCCGAGTTGTTTAGGGAATGGCCCAGCATGCAGAAGGTCTTGTTACTATCAGGTGACAGATTAGACTTTCTTGGGAGGTTGTAGTCAAGTGAGACCTCACATTTTCTGGTAAAAAAGACATTATAGGACACAGACGTTATTGCAGCTTAGTGCCATTTAATGTTAGTACAATGTTACAGTACATGTGTATTTTCCCTGAATTAAATCTAAATTGTCAACAAAAGAATACTGCATTTCTTTCTTTTTCATGTATGTCATTCATATAGCCAATGTTTACACTAGGGCAGTATAAAAACAGAACTGATTATACTGCATTAAACTTCAGCAGCCTTTTCTGATTATGGAAATGTAGAGTAAATGCTACAGGCTCCTCTGTTACTGAGTGTAATGACAGACAATACTCAGGAAAAGCTGCTTTAGAGCATGACTTTTACAAGAAATGAGAAGGTAGTTGAGTGCAATATTATCATTAGTGTTTTCATGCTGCTCTGGTGCAAACAGTGACCCTATGAATGCTACATAAATGAAGAATGTAGTATTCTTTTGTTAGTTTTTGAAAAACAGGCTTGTGATTTACAGCATAGGTTGGGTTTTCTACTCAAACTGAGCTGACTCAACTTGTGTGTTAATTGCCAGGTTTATTGAATTAAGTGCTGGTAAATTAAAAACTGTGTGTGTGGGGGGAGCAATCCATTGCAGGGCAACCCCAATTAGCCTAATCTGCATTTCCCTGGATGTACAAGGCGACAGTACTAACCACTGGCACCACCATGCCGCCATTTTGATGCCCATGCCAAAAGTAATTTCTGTAATTTGACTTTGATGCTCATTATGAAAGTGTGTTTTAAACCAGAAAATAACCTAAAATATTACACAGCCCCATACACAACAAACTGTGATGCACTGTGTTCTGACACCTTTCTATTGGAACTAATGTTTTCAGCAATTTGAGTCTTTATTCCCCATATGCATCAAAGAGCCTATATTTCAATAATAAGATAAATGACATTCTTTACATTAATGTCATTAATAATATTTTATTAAAATACTAGACAATTATTGCTCAACTGAACAGATTTTGACTTACTTGATGCCACAAATCCAAAGTGTCAAGCAACCATGGATGTTCTTCTTGCCTTCAGGCTGCTGTGCATAAGTGAGGGCAAGGTGCTGCCACCGACCTGTACTCAGTAAACCAAATGGAGACTCAGCCTGGGCCAGAAGACCAGCCTTCATTTCATCATTAGGATCAATGCAGATCCTTTGAGCACAAAGTTGGTTTAGGTAAAATTACTTAATCATTAGCGCATACATAATTTATTTAGAAGTATAAAATCTACCAACATAAGACATTCTAATAAGCACTGAAATGCATTTGCACCTGAAGGTGCAGGCTCCTGTAGAAATGTCAGCCCACACTTGCAGCATTAAGGTTTTGGACCCAATGGATAAAACATGAAGGAGCTTCTTTTCTCCTTGTTGGTCCACAACCTGGTCGCCATCACCCCACATCATTTCAGCTGGAAAATACAGCATAAATTATAACCAGGAAATAATATTCTGCTACAAATAATGATCTCATTTTTCTTTTGAGGTACACCCCACTACTGTAAATAGTTAGCAAAGCTATATGGGATACTGTAGTGTATCCTTATTGCATTAGTGTGTCATGCCTAAATTGTAAGCAATATTACACACTGAAAAACAGAGTAGTATATGAAATGTTCTGCACCTCTTAAAGTGAAATAAACTATAAGCTTTATCATACACAAAATTAAATCCGTATATAATATTGCTTACAGTTTATTTCATTTTAAGAGGGTTGGTATTTAACAGGTGCAGAACATTTCATATACTACTTTGTTTTAAAATCTAAATGAAACAAAAATGTAAACCAATTTTGTTAAATATTTATGAATGAAACTGGGCATTAATAGCATACAGCAAGAATCTGGTTTATTCCTTTGCAATTTGCTGAAAATATTATTGCTAGTCAGTCATGAAAAAAGCATGAGCTGACTCAGTCTTTTTTAGGGTGTGGGGATAGAACATGACATCATATTTCCTGATACTAATGTGCAAATGCACAGTGACACTCAAATGTTGCCGTACTTTGGTAAACGCGATTCAATTATAAGTTTACATGAGTTTCTATTTTAATTGACTCATCCCACAATAGGAAAATTAAACTTCATAAATAAAACTCATAAAAGCATTCAAATAAAACATCTCTGAAAAGCTCTTCTTTACCTCTATGTGTAGGCCTATCCTCCTCGTTGTGCTTTACAGGTCGGATCCAAAGTGTGGCACTAAAGCCGCTAGCCATATGTGGCCAGATGTTCTGCCCAGACAGAGGCAGGTGGAGAGGAGCAATGTGCCAAGGGGAAGCCTGAAAATGCACGGGATGACTCTCACCTTGCCCATAGTCTGAGCCATACTTGCCCCTCCAGAGAGTACCCACTGCTGACCTGGTGCCAACCACTCTATTGGGGCTGGTGTTGGGAGAATTGCTGCACAGGAACATGGGAAAAGACAAGTAATGTTGGGGCTCTGAGTCTGTGTTAGCCTCCACCATCTGAAGAATGCCATTCAGCAGAATGTCCTAAAGAAGGACAGAAAGAACCTTTATAACAAGTCATTAGAATTATGATGGACTGCAAGTTTCAGAGAGACAAAGTGGCAAAATAACCATATGGTTAAAATAAGCAGAGGGCATAAAGGAGAACTCTGCCACGCACTTTTGTAAATCCTAAAACATGTTGTCTAAACATGAGAAATGAGCAGCATGTGTATTGTATCTGTAGCCTACTTCAGACCTTATTTAGATAAAATATAATATGTAGCACAGCTATTGTGTGCAACAATAACTTTCTGTGTCCTGGCAGAAGCAATATATGCTGGCAAAAAATTAATTGAGATATCCGTTTTTACAAGACCCATTATGAGTTTGGGTAAAGTATCAGTGATGTTTTTTAGGGCGCTCTACCAAGACTGGATCGGGCAGATTTGCCTTGGTAAAAGACACATATATAAAGTCACATGGTTATCCTGGAAGAACACTTGCTTCCTTTTGGTCTGATTTACCCCAACTCTGAGGATTGGATTTTCCTAAAAGAAAATGCTCCATGTCACACAACCAAGTCTATCAATGTGTGGTTGGAGGGCCACCAGATAAAAACCCTGTCATTACCAGACCAGTGTTCAGATCGGAACCCTACTGAGTACCTCTGGAATATAATCAAAGAGAAAATAAATGGTCATAAGCTACCAACTAAAGCATTTTTTCCCTCTCTTTTTCCACCAAGAGCGGCATAGAGACACGGACACATTGAGTGCTTCAAAGTGAATCGATGGGACAGTTTTCAATTCAGAAATGATTCACTCTAGTAGCTCACGTGTATTGTTAAAAAAAGACAAAGGCTGTCCTGCAAAGCTGTTCTGATGGTGAATAATCCTAATTTTAGAAAATCCTCAACAAAACAGACATCACAGTCCAAGAAAGTGGAAAACAGCTCTGAGACAAAATGGCATCCAGGATTCCCCTCATGACTTAAAGGGGCAGAGACAACACTGTTACACTTCATGTGTAAGATTCATTTCCTTAGGCACGATCACGGTTTTTGACCACATGATGGCAGTGTGGGAAAAGGGGACAGAGATTTAATCAAGTGGATTGGTAGGAATGCTATACATTGTATATTTGTGTCAAAGGCGTACAAGACTTACTTTATAGGTTTTTTGTAAAGGATAGACACAGAATATCAACCAAAAATCTAGAAAAAGCACATGATACAAAGGTTCTAAATTGATTTGCATTTCAATGCGATAATTAATAAGTATTAGATCCCCAAGCAAAACATGACCTAATACAATTTGTCTCACGGAGTGCCGCTGAATCCTGAAAGCACCATTTTAGAATTTTAATAGATGTGTTGTGCTTGACAGAATATCCGCCAGATGACGCATGGAAGGATTTTATCTAAAAGCCAGACCAAATTGCTCATTCACTGCTTTCAATTCGGATTGTTAAAGATGCTTATAGATACGTAGGTTACATTATAAAAGTATCTGAAATTACAAACTGCATGTAATGTAAAATATGAATAAAACAGTATTAGACACAAATATATGATATGGTAGTATGGACATTGAAAAAAGCTATTAACATACGAGTGCACAAGTGTAAAGTAAACACAACAATTAATTTATTGTATATACTGTATATAACTTTATTCAGTTGTCTAAGTTATATGAAAAATAACATGCCTACCAGCTCACTATTATTTTCTGTTCAAATTTAAAGATGCTCGTGCATGCAAAAAGACGAGGTACAACAAAGAATTGTGCATAATACTTTATCCTAAAACAATATTGTTTCCAATGCTAAAGCAAGCATGATTTTTATTTTGATTTACAATAGATCTTTCATGATGAATGTGTGTATATGCGCATTAAATTATGTTCATAATAATGAAATGAGATTTCCTAAATCGTATAAAAAGTTTGTTATATAGTTTTTGTAACGTCTTAACAGGGACAAAACAATGAAAGACATGGCAATGCCTCGGTTTAAATTGTCTTAAAATTAATTTTATTTCCTGATAGTAGGCTAGTGTTAACTATGTGAATGTTGTGATTCGTGAATATATCAAAAACAACATATCTGCATTAAAATGTAGGAACATGTCAACATTGAGCACCATCAGAAGACATAAATGAAGAAGCAAAAATTTTTTTTATATTTTCAAGTAAATATTCTTATATGAAGAAGAAAATTAATTGTCGCATGAATCCACAGGAATCCACAGTTTTTTTTTTCTTTTTTCTTAATGTTAATAATAGTCATTTATAATAAAATAGTCATCATGCTTTTTTGCTGTTTGTGTCCTGCATTTAATAATTATTTGATCCACTATTTGACCACGAATGGCTGGAATGTTGTAAATTTATGACTGAAATAAAGCTGCTCAACAGCGTGCGCTTTACTTAGTAAAGGGCAGCGTTTATTTACTGAGTATACAGTGAAACCTTGGATTGCGAGTAGCGCGGTTTGCGAGTGTTCCGCAAGACAAGCAAAGATTTTTAATAAATTTTGACTTGAAAAACGAGCAAGTCTTGGTTTACGAGTACCGAGTATCACGTATCATGCATGCGCTTGGTTTTGACGCCGAGCGTCACGTGATTACAACTGAGCCAATGTTTTTTCTCTTTCTTGCGCTGCAGAATTGTAGGTAACACAATCCGAGGATGCACTGTATATTTGTGCTATGTTATTTTACTGATTTTACACTTTGCAAAACTTTGCAAAAGTTGCCGCTCTTTGTGATCCGAGTACATTATGACTGATTCCCCAAAAATGCAACATAACACAAATATATACTCACTTAGTGAACCTTTTTTTGTGTAAAGAATCTGAGTGTATAGGTGTGAGCAGGTAAGACATAAATCCTGGGTATGCCAAGTGTCACCTGAGCCAGATGTCAATAGGTCTTACACATTTTTGAAAAGTCGTGGATTATTCAGTAAAACAGAGGCTCTGCTGAAAAAAGTTAGGCACAACAGTTCCTTTACCCCAAACAAATTCTTTCTGAGTGTTATAATTTAGTTGTTTTACTATGGATACGCACCCGTCAAGACTTTCATGAACTCGGTTCTGCATTCAAAACAATCTGCCAGGTTTGTTTAATCTCCAGAAAAAACATAATACAACTGTCCAGAAATAAAAAGAAATATTTGGGCCTATACACAAAATATATTTAACTTAAATATTACAGATTAAAACCAGGAAAGAAGATGTGCTGAGCTTCAGTTCATTGTGGACAAAAGGGCTATGAAGGAAACTGAGAAATCAGTTTTCAGTATTTTACCAAATAGTCAGTTATATAGTTAAGCCTATATCTGTGGCAACCTGGAACCTGGGAATCAAACCGCCAATCTCCCGATCAGTAACTCGGTGCATTAACCCTCTGAGCCATCACACTGATTTAAGTGCTTTAAGAGATTTAAGAGATTCTATTTCTTGAGACGCGCATTCTTAACGGCCACATCTGTACACTCCTCAGGAGAGATTATGGTCCACTATTCTTTATAGATCTCTAAATGCTTATGGTTTCTTGCCTGTCGTTTGCCAACTTAAAGTTTTAGCTCCCTCCATAAATTTTCAAAAGGATTAGGAAAGCCACTCCAAGACCTCAATGTGCTTCTTCTTGAGCCACTCCTTTGTTGCCTTTGCGGTATGTTTTAAAGTAATTTTCATGCTGGAAGACCCATCCACAACCCAACTTCAGGAGGTTCTCATCCAAAATTTTACAATACATTGCACCATCCTTTGGCCCCTCAATGCGGCTAATCAGCCTGTACATTTAGCAGAGAGAAAGTCCCAAATCATGATGTTTCCACCTCCATGCTTGATGTGTTCTGGGCGGATCCCTCATTTTTCTTATGATTATCCTAATCCATGGAGCTCAAGACTAAGGGCGATTGTTGGTTATTTTGTATTTTTTCCATTTGGGGTAATTGCTCCAACAGTTGTCGCCTTCTCACCAAGCATCTTGCTGATGGTCATGTAGCCCATTCCAGCCTTGTGCAGGTCTACAATCTTGTCCCTGATGTCCTTTGACAGCTTTTTGGTCTTGCCCATGAGGGTGGGGTTTAAATGGAAGATAGAGATTCTATGGACAAATAGCTTTATACCAAATACCATAATGTGTTGTTAAGAGCACAACCTTAAATTATTCTGGGTACCACATGAACACACAACCAGTCTATGGGAGCCAGAATTATTGTTGGTTGGTAGGGGATCAAATACTTACTTTACTCACTGAAATGCACTCAATTAATAACATTTATATGTTTATTTTTGGGGATTTTTTATTTTCTGTCTCTATCCTAAAATAAACATACGACAAAAATTATAGACCCTTTATTTCTTTTTAAGTGGGCAAATCTATAGGGGATCAAATTATTCTCCCCACTGTAGCTGTTTGAAATTAATCAGACAGTAAGCTTATAACCAAAACAAAACTAAAAACAAATTGTGTACCTATAATTCCCTACTCTACTGTCCAGATTTTTTTGGACCTAACTGTACACTGTATGTGCACATACACAGTCTTGGATAGAAGCGAGTATACACTCCTGGGAAGATTGGCAACTCTCTTGAAGGTTCTTCAAAAATTTGTAAACAGTCTTTCTTACTGTAGAATGGTCAGAATCAAATATACTCATATTTGAGGACAAAGGAAATGTTGCACATACAAATCTCATACAAAATGTATTTGCCATATAAATAAGAAAGTTGAATATTATAAATATGTGTCCATCAGCACCAGAAATTCACCAGCAATTTCATAGACTGAAATGAGGGGCGGGGCTAATTACTGGACTGGATGTTAATTAACTTCCTTCTGCTTAATCCTGATAAGACAGAAGACCTAGTCATAAGACCACATGCAGCTAGAAGCAAGCTTTTTGATCTCACTGTAACTTTAGATGGCCTTTCTGTTCCATCAAGTGCAACAGTAAAAAACCTTGGTGTAATTATAGATTCCAGTCTTTCATTTGAAGCACATATAGATAATATTACCAGGGTAGCATTCTTTCACCTCAGAAATATTGCCAAGATAAGGAATATATTGTCACTAAACGATGGAGAATTGTAATGGCTTCCTGTCTGGTTGTTAACTAGGTACATAAACAAGCTTCAGTTAGTCCAGAATGCAGCAGCATGAGTCCTCAATAGAACCAGAAGATACGAGCACATTACCCTTATCTTATCCTCACTGCATTGGCTCCCTGTGAAATTTCGGATCGATTTTAAAATACTACTTTTGATGTATAAAGCATATAAATACTCGCACCGCAGTATTTAAGTGAACTGCTAGTGTCTTACGATCCGCCTCAAAGGATGCAGGCTGCTTGTCAGTAACGCGTATTATGAAAACTACAGAGGGGGGCAGAACTTTTTCTTAAAAAGCCCCAAAGTAATGACCTTTCAATTAATGTTCGGGACTCAGCCACAGTCCAAGTCTAGGCTAAGAACATATTTATTTAGCCAAATATTTTTGTAAATAGATCTGCCTTAGGTAAACCCATGGATGTGGAGTATTATGGCGAACTGGTATGTTTAGATGTTGTCTTCCCCACTCTCACTGATCACTCAGGTTTGATGACGGTGGAGTGACTTGCTGCTTTACATCTCATCAGATTAGCTTAACTGTAGTGTGTGATTGAGTGTGTGGTGTGCGCATGCATGCTGAATTGGCGCCTTGTCCAGGGTGCACCTCACCTTGTACCCAAAGTTTTCTGGGATAGACTTGAGGCTTTCTGCGACACTGTATAGTAGTATAGCAGTATAGAAGATAAAGGAATGAAAAAGGAATGATACCAAGACATGTCAGCCGGACATAATCACATGGCAAATTTTTGCACGGCACCCCTTAGTTAAGTTAGTTAAGTTATCCACAGTAAAGTAGTGCTCTACTGAGCATGATGGTAATTTTACCTTGTTCTTAATGGAACAAGGCAAACAAAATTATGAATTAAATTTTGGGTTATTGTAACAGTACAACTGCTTGTGTAAAAAAATTTTTATAGTGCAACATTTCTTTTGTCAATTTCTTTTGCAGGTGGCCTTATAGCTCCTCCCAGACTGAAGAGCAACATCAATGACTGATGTCTTTTCCTTTTAGAATGATGCAAACACACAACTGATTGTTCCAGAATTTTTTGGAGGCAGTCACACTTCTTGATGATGATCCTGTGCATTTTAGTAGTAAATATACTATATAATACTCCATTATGTACTATTTGCAAAATACACATTCATGACATCAGCACTATTAAATTCGTAAACTACAAATCCCACACACACACTATACACACACACAACACACACACTATACACACTCACACACTATACACACACACACATTCACACACTATACACACACACACACTCACACACTATACACACACATCCCACACACACGCCACACATCCCACACACACGCCACACATCCCACACACACGCCACACATCCCACACACA
>JAOVVA010000041.1:8308856-8319047 GCA_028565275.1 Leiocassis micropogon
TATATATATATATAAAACTACCACGTGCAGCTATCAACAAGCTGCGGCTCATTAATCCTTGAGAGAATGAACGAAGTCTATCATTAGCGGTAAAGCCAGCAAACGCACACCCCGTCGCTGTGGAAGACACGGTGGTAAAACTGTTATTCTGTTTAGGTACCATCTATATACGTGTGTGTTTGTGTGTATATAAACAAAGACACAAAAAGTGTAAATTCCAGACTTACAAACATTCAAGTCACGAATTTCCACAGATACGAACGGACCACGGATCTACGAACATTCGTAGATGTGAACACATCACGGAAGTAGCTTACGTGTATTGCACAAAAAATATACACTGCAGTGCACCAGATACCAATAATTATAATGATATACAATATTTTCAGGGTCTAAGTGAATATATAAAATGTCCAAAATTCCGACTTATGGATGTGCTCCTGTAATGGAACTCGTTTGTAAGTTGCTGACTATATACAAATTAAAATTACCTGAAATGAGTAAATATTTAATACTGGATACTTATATCCTTTACTTAATATTTACGTTATATTTTATAAGAAATATTAGGTAAAAATACACATTTTTACACAAGTTTTTTTGACTATATAATTTTTGTACTGTCCTTACTTAATGTGATAAGAAATCAGATAAAGAAATAAATAAACTGTCTAATTTGTCAAAGCCACAGTAAGATTTCAATCACTCAAATAATTAAACCAAAGTTTTCCATTTAGACATGGTTAGTAAATAAATCAGGTTTCAAGTATTGTGACATTTTTGTTATTTAAATGTATAAAAAGCAGCATTGTAATATGACTGTAATAACTAAAATTTAACAAAGTAATATTAAAATTTGCTTCTCATCACTGAGAAAAATTCTATAACAAACAGGCACAAGCTGAAACAAACTTTAAAGTAGTTACATAATTTTAGTGAGTTTATTACTTCTAAGGTCAGTGTGAAATTTTAACAAGAAAAGCCCTTACCCTTTCAGGTTTTTCCTCAATGACAGTAGCTGGGACGAACACCTTATCCAGTGCAACACGCAACAGGCAGTCAAAGAGGGGAACAGCCAGGTCAGTGTTCACCACACCAGAGAGAGACAAGTGATCCTTTACCTCACACAAAATGTCCTCTACAGACTGAAGAGAAAGAGACCAAAAGTAAGGGTACAAGAGCGAGCGAGAAGGAGAAAAAGGAGGGAAAAAAAAAAAAAGAATATGAAGTTTGGTCAAAGGCTCCTATTACAAATCCAGTAATAAGATTGAAGTCTAATTCAGCTTAACAGGCAAAAACATTGAATGAAAGTATTAAATCTTGATTTAAAAATGTTGCATAATAAATACCTGGATTGAAATGTTCGATTCAGGTTCCTTGAGCACTGACTTGGCACTGTGAAGACAGATAGATAAGAGTGCTTCCAGGAGGCGTATACTCTGTAAGGCCCACTCTTCCTCCAGCTTGTGCTCTGGAACCTTGCTTGTTACCACCATGTGACCAGGACTCAATGAATTAGTAAGATCCAGCTGTTGTGTTTCATGTGTTCCAAATACTATGGCCTCAGAAGCAGTGTGTACTGGTGTTGAGGCAGAAGAGTCCGTGCCTGTGTGTGATGGGCTTGCTTTGCACTTGCTGTCACTTTTTTTCTCACATTCAATTTCTTTAGTTTTTAAGGTAAGATTCAGAAGAACCACAGTAATGAGGCGACAGCACATATTTAGGCCACCTAACCTAAAGAGCTGTCTTTGAAACACTGGGTTTTCCATGTACAATCGATGGCTTACGGACCACACATCTGCAGCTCGCTTTACCTGTTCCTTTGATGCCAGTTCCACGCTACCTGGTAAGAAGAAAGGTAACCCCTCACCCAGAGGTTCATTGGCCGTATTGTAATATCCTGAGGGGTCCTCAAAGTTAGTAGCAGAGTCCTTATCACAGTTTTCCTTGCATACACATAGGAAGGCCACACACAAAAAAAGATTAATAATGTTTAAATATGCTCCATCATGGTTCCATCCGATTTCTGCACTCATATGGTTTTTGCCTTTCCAATTTAGACATGCCTCATTTAGATCGTCATAAAATTTACAGAAACTTTGTGGACCACCACCCTTCGCTTGAGAGACATGGTCTTCTGCTTTAGCCAGCTCATGCAGGGCAGCATCTTTCTGATGGTCAGAACCACTTAAAATCAATGTCTCAAACACCTTAAGGGCCCAAGGCCTAGTGGAATCCAAGTAGATCAACTCAGTCACCTGGTTCAGCCCAGTACTGCTTAGGAACATGTCACACACCACTGTGCTGTAGGCAGAAGGGATTATAACCATTAAGAACAGAAGTTAATCAATGAAGTGATGCCTATAAAAGTTATAGAAATTGTATAGAAGCATTAGCCCAGCAAAATGCATTTACGCTACAGTTTAAAAAGATCAAAGTGGTGGAATGACCTTGACAAAAACTAATTAATTACAAATGAAGAGTTAAGCACCTTGCCCTCATTCCTAATTAGATTGTGAACAACAGCCATTATGAGAAATTAAATAATCCGAAAGTTTTGTAGAGTTTGGTCATGGTTCAGGAGAAATTCAGACCATGCTAAAAATTGTTTATGTTTTCGCAGACTAAAAAAGCAATTCATAAGTTATTTAAAGGTGGATCAGAGCAGTTTGAAGGTGGCTCATGAACTTTGTACAGTAGGTGGTTCTTGACTCTTACCAATGGATCAGAACTCTAAAAATATGTTGAATTCCTTGTTAAGCTTTGATGAGGGCAGTTTTAAGCAGACACTATTGGAGTGCTTGGAAAAACCTCTCACACGGGGTGAGGCAAATCAGAATGGCTGAATTCGACCCTGTGTATTCAACTACTATTTGCATACTTTAAAAGATACTACGCTACTCTGGGAACGTTTAGTATAGAAGTTCACAGCAGATTTGGATCCACCCAGATTTGGGTGTTCGGTTCTTTGTAAACAGGTGAGAAATAGTATCGGACCATGACAAGTCTTGACCATTTATAGAAAATTGTGACATTTCATAGAACATTATAGGTTCATTGTAGAAACTTAAGTTAGTACGCAGTTTGTGAGAATTAAGCATGATTTTAGAGAAGTCTAAGGATTACATTATAATCATAAGGACATCCTACCATTTAGTAGCTATCATGTAGCCAAATAGTTCAGGCATGTGGGAAAGGAGCAAAAACATTTTTAAACTATAATATTTCAAATATAGTTTGTATTCAATTTCCCAAATGTCTGCTTATGATATATTTAGTATCATTAATATCACAAAAGTCAGATTGTGATTTTAATTTCCAATTAATATTTATCCATCTTAAAATAAATGCACTAGATCATTGTAACAGAAAGCGAAGTAAATCATACCTTGACTTCAGTAAGCAGGGCAGTGCCTGAAGGTAAACAAGCAACACTTCCACAGGGAGGCAGCGAGTGTGGTAGCTACAGACCAGACTGCATGCGTTGGACACACCTAGTTTTTTAGCATGCTGAGCTAGTTCAACACCTCTCTGAATCATAGGATAAAAAATGTAAGTGTACAGTTTTGACTGTATCACTGCATTTCCCCTTAAGGTCAGTTGGCATACATGACTGGCAATCTGCTTACTCAACTGCCAATCTTTATCAAATACTATTTCCTGGTAAGCTTTTAAAGCATCCCATTTCCAAAGCATGTCTTCAACTCCTCTGCTTGTTGGAACAATGTGTGATTGAAAGGAAGTGCTAGGAGATGTGAAGGATATGTCAGTTTCCAGCCTACAGTCTTGCAGAGTCTTTTCAATACCAAGTTTCTGGCTTCTGTCCAAGATACAGATATCACAAGAGGTATGTCTAGACTCCACTGATGGTTGTTCCCCTCCCAGCTGTTGTAGCACAAGTTGACTAAGTACAGTGAGAATATAGGACTGATAGCTGCACAACCCTGGGGTTTTAAATACTTGAAGCAGAGGAGCCACCACGGAATGTGGTTCCATACAGCAACAAATACCAACAGTTTGCATGCCAGCCAGCACCTGGAGCATGGCAGGCCCAGAGGGTGAGAGACGTTGGAGTAGACGAAAACACTGGTGAGCACAGACGGCCAGAATGCAACAACGTTCAGGGTAGCAAACACGCCAATCGCTACCATTAGTTTTCTCTTCAAGGTTGGATTGGGTTAACTGCTTAAAGGCATTGGCAGGTAGTCCTGAGATATCATGGTGATGGTGCAACAATTGGGAATATTCACAGCGTCTGTGACGGCGTCGTGCACACGATGACTGATGTAGGTGTTCTGATTTGGCCCTTTTCACCACGCTAATTATCTTGAGGACTTTGGATATAATGCTGTGCAATTGTTCCAAGACTTTAACACTCATCTTAGAATCACAAGTACTACCAAGGACTTCAAGATGAAGGCAATTTTCTTCAAAGAGCTCTAGGCCATGATGCTGTACAAAATCATGAATTAGTTCAAGAGCCTGGCTGAAAGAGGAAAGATTTGGGGCAGAAGCTTCTAAGCAGCCAAGCAAAAACTGAAGGACACCCTCAAGGAGTTCTGGCAGCAGCAGAGCTTGGTGATGGTAACTAGAATAAGAAATGTCTTCTTGCACCTCTTGTATAGCCTTTTTGTTCTGATGAGCAGACAAATTTGTACCTGCCATGAAGGCTTTTCTATCCAGGTAGATGCGAATCTTCAGGATGGCTTTGAGCAGGTCACTTAAGTTTTGCCGCAAATTATTGGGTAGGACCTCACTCTGTCCCATATCTATGCACATTAAATGGAGGATGGTGCGCAATAACATTCTCTGAACAAGGGCAACTGGCTCCTTGGTCCAGCCTGTTGCTAGATCATCAAGTCCTTCCTGACCACTTTCCGCTTCTTGACCACAACAGTCAGAGAACTCTGTGAGAATTTCTGTAAGTTTGGGAACAACACTAATATTTAGGTCTGTCTTGTGATTCATAGTCATCTCAAATTTGCAGATTTTTTCTAGTATGGACAATAAAACTTGACAGAGGTCAAATGGTGAATTGGAAACAGAAAAGGCTGTTTGGTCAAAAACCATTTCTGTGTTGGGCCGCAGTGATTCCAAAGGCCTCAGATACGGCCTGAATCTTTCAAAACTGCTCATGCCATCCACACAAGGATAATGCAATGGCTTCTGCAGAAAAATAACTAACTGATGATGCTGGTGACTAGCGCGAATAGATGAACAAGGTGACTTGCGATGTTTGGACCTTTTGTTTCCTGCTTTGTCTTCTGAGTTAGAGTCAGAATCAGATGTGGATATCTGGGATTTGCACACATCAATCCCTGAAAATCTCTGAGCAGTCCTTCTTATATGCCGTGACTTTAAGTTGTGAAAGAACTGCTTTCCAGAGTTTTGTGCATCACAACAGGTTTTTTGCTTTTCCACATTCAGAGTGGTAGGGTTTTCCTCCTGACAAGGATGTGCTTCCAGGAGTGAAGGAAGGGCAAAATCTAAAAAAATATTTTAAAAATGCACAAATTTAAATTTAGACCCTAATTCTACAGTTCTGCACCAGAAATGGCCTATAAATGTGAAATATAAAATCTGAAACAGATACTCTACATTTGATTAATGAGCAATCTGGTTAAATCTGGATAGAATGTACAGTACAGCTCAAAAAATAGAATATAATGAAAAAGTTATATATTAAAAACATTATTAATATTCTTATATATTCTAGATTCATTGCATGTCAAGTGAAATATATCAAGTTTTTTTTATAATTACTTTGGTATAGTAATTATTAATTTTGTTAAAATCAAAAATCCAGTATCTTAGAACATTAGAATATTTAATTTTAAATTTGTGTACATTATAAATACAGTGTATATCTCCATCTCTTTCAGTACACGCCACCATCAAGTTGCTGACAGGTGACTTGATAATTTTCCAGATGATCATCATGGACAACCAGCACAATGAAGAAAAGCCTCAGAAAGTCATTGCTGAAAATGCTGGCTGCTTGCAGAGTGCTGTTTTAAAGAATAATCATCAGAAGTTGACTGGAAGGGAAAAGCAGATGCAGACTTCCTTTCTCAGCAGGACTTAGCACCTGCCCACACAGCCAAAACTACAACTAACGGGTTTGCTGACCATAATATTACTGTGATTGATAAGCCAACTAACTCGCCTGACCTGAACCCCATTGAGGATCTATTGAGTATGATCAAGAAGAAGTTGAGAAACATCTGACCCAACATTTCAGATGAGCTGAATCCTGCTATAAAAATGACCTGGTCTTCAATAACACATCAGCAGTACCACAGAATGATCACCTCCATGCCTTGCCATACTGGTGCAGTAATTCATACTAAAGGAGCTGCAACTAAGCAAGTGCCTAAATTACCTTTTTTTTTTTTAGACTTTCTGTTTTGTAAATCCTTTTTAGACTGATCTTAGGATTTTCTTTTCGAGATACTAGACTTTTGTAAGCTGTAAGCGTTGAAATATTTCACTTAACATGTACTGAATACACAATTTAAGACCATATAATTTATTTAAATTAAAAAAAAAAGTTTTCTCTCAATGTTCAAATTTTCCAAGATATGTTGTAGGTTGTACTAATGAGGAAACAATGTACGAGGATCATTGGACAGATTAGCATAACACTAAATACTTTAATAAACAGAAACAGTTCACCTAAATTCCTTGGTTACAAGAGCTGCTAAATTATTCATGGGGACATTCCAATAAAAGATAAATAAGAGTTTCCAGTTTCCAAAAAAGCTAAAAAAAAAAACTAAATTGGTTACTTAATGACAGCCAAATTAATATGTATAAATGAAAATCAAGTCATGAACAACTATAAAATGAAAATGACCTTTAGGTAAATAAAATTTATTAAATTTAAAGATAATTTTATGATGAACTGACACTAACCAGGGAGCTTTTCTTCTCGTACAGGAATCTTCCATACTAGTGGTAGAAGTGATAACAAGAGTGTGAGCAGCTCTTCCCGACATGACAGTTCCTACAGGGAAACATAAAAAAGCTCTACATACCCAGTTCGTATGTCAGGACACACTAGCTGATGGGTCAATGTGTATATATATATATATATATAAGAAAAAAAATACACAAAGAAAATGAACAGAACAATAAGTGATAAACAGACAAACAAACCAACACTAACTGCTTGACTACATTACAATAAGTGGATACAAGATACATTTAAAGAGTGTCCCTAAGTACTTGCTACGCTCAGGACATTCTGGGAAAACATTTTTCACACGGAGTGAACAAAGTATACCAGCATGTGTGAATTAAAAGCAAACATGGGGGGGGAGGATTTCTGTTTGAAGGATTTCAAACTTTGACTCTAGGTAAACACCTTACCAAGCAATGTTCACCATACTATTTTAAGGATATAAACCAAATGTTATATGTTAATCAAACATAGTGGTGCAGTTATTTATAATTACATAGTTGTGTGTCCATTACATAAAGAAAGAAAGAAAATAGTTAAGGGGATTAAGGACATTTCAGGAAAATATAACATTTCCACTTCTCCCATCTTATGAGGGAAATCTGTGCCTCAAACATCATTTTCTAAAACCTTATTGAGAAAGTGCTTTTCTATTACTAAGATTTCATAGATATCACACCAGTCCTCAATGGATTTGTTTTATTTTTACTTTACAGCAGTGATTCCATTAGTGTGCGCACACTCGAGCGTCATTAGACATGTTAATTTTTCCGACAAGGCAGTGTTTCCATTAATGTGTACATACACAGCGCATGCACACACAAACACTAACGGAAACACCTATCTGTCGGGATTTATTTAAACTTTTTTCAAAGGTAAAATGCAGGTTAATTTGTTTTATTTTAACTTTATATTTTGTAGTAATTATTTTTATGTATTTATTTTTTTGGGTTGTGGAACGAATAATTTGAGTTCTGTCTTAAGTGGTGCAGATTTGATGTATAGTTAAGTCTAACAAAATCTGCCACAGAAAACCAATACTTTAATCCTTTAAAATGTCCATCCAGTAGGAGCATAAAACAAACAAACAAACAAAAATCACCCAAACACCCTGTAAATATCCCTAAACCAATACAAATGTTTCACCAGTATAAAGTTTATTAGAAATTATTGCTACTTCTCTTTTAGAGCTACAGTATGACCACAGGAACCTAAATACCGAATGTCCATCCTTTGCGTGTGAGTGTTTGTTTAGACTTTTTTCCCTTTTTCCTTATTTTGCTATAACTCTACTCTTTATTGGGTTCCCAGATCATTTACATTATAAGTAGTTACTCTCATTGATGTGGTTCTTCAAAAAAAATTAAAGCATTAAAATGGTGAGCATTAAAAAAAAATTACATGATAAAATAAAATAACACCTTATCACAATATTAAGGCTTCTTTTAGGCCCCAGTGACACAGTTGGAATACAAGTACAGAGGGAATATTCGTAACAGTAAAGAGGGGCCTGAAAAAATCCACTACATGATGTTATTTTTACTTTAAGATTCCCAAATGATATAATAACACTTAAGTAATCCTTCAAGAGTGACTTGACACCTTTTGTTTAAAGCTTATACTCTGCATGTTCTGTGCCTTCCACTGTATTGCCAAGTAAACTGGTTGTTTCATGTAAAGAGGGAAGTTGGAATATTCAGAACTTTCACCGGTATTCCCCCTTTGCCATGTCAGCTGTTGCCTCGTCTGTCAAGCTATGGATCATCACCCAGTCCTTGTAGAACACTTACAGTCCGGCCAGGAACAGAATCATGTGTTTCATTCTTTGTCATTGTGTCTTCTGTGTATTCTCTCTGCCTCAGGAGCTAATTTGTATAGCGCTTTTAACAATTGACATTGTTGCCAAGCAGCTTTAAATAATCAAAAAATTATTTAAGTTTGTATGAAATGTGAATGTGTATGATTCAAAATGATAAGATTGTCGAGCAAGCAGAGGACGACGGCGACAGTGACAAGGAAAAACTCCCTGAGATGGTAATTGAAAGAAACCTTGAGAGGAACCAGACTCAACAGGGAGCCCATCCTCATTTGGGTGATAACGGATAGCAGTGATTGATCTGTAGTCATACTATGTGAGATTGGAAGTTCAGTATAACAGGAGATGTGTTTCAGTTAAAATGGAGTCCAGTTCATTATTGGAGGCTCAAGTAGACTGTAGGAAACTCCATGCCAGGTCATTTTTGTTTGCCTTGAAAAGTGAATATTTTCTTCTACCAAGCTCTTTTGAGCACAACCTTTCACCATGAAGCTTGAAAACTTGAGGTTTCCACTCTGACAGTTTTCAGAGTTTGCTTTTTCCTGTTCTTTTTTTTTTGCTTTGTTTTTTGTTTTGTTTTTTTGCATTCGAAATGTGCAAACCGCTCTCCCCAAATGGACCTCTAAGGAATTCCACCCTAGGTCTTTCTATTGAACAACAAACAATTGAAAGCACTTTAGGAGATACAGGAACACCCACCACTTCATACCTTGATTTCCAGAAAATCTGTCCACAAAAAAAATCAAGTCTTTTTCAGCAGTTCCCAGAGAAGCATATATAATAATATAGCCAGGAATTTAAAATAACCTTTGCTGATATGTGCCACATTGGGGACTCCAGTGACTATGCTTAAGTCAGTTGAGGACCAACCAAAGAGTCACTATTACTATGAAAAAATATGTATGTTAAGTCAATAACCTTTTTATTCCAATATCATGTTTACTCAAACAAATATTAGAAGATATAACTGCACCGCTTTTAAAAATTGTTAACTTTTCACTCAATAATGGCTGCATTTCTAAATAAATAAAACCTAAAATTAAAAAACCTGACCTTGACTGCTGTCACCTGTCCATCTATAGCTCACTAGCAGTGAGAACAATCAAATCCAACAGGATAAGACAAAATCCAAAGTCCAAAGTACGAGCAGGGTCATACACAGTTATTAGTCCAAAATTAGATCAAGGTCCACTTTTATTGTTGCTCAGGTCAAAATCCAAGCTGCGAAAAAAAGAGAAAAATCAGTGAACAGGCAGGGTCAGCAAATGAAAGATGATTACCTAACCAGGTACAGGCGTGCAGTGGGGAAGAGATCAGCATGTCAAAAAAAAAACTCCGGAGTAGGGGTGGGCGATATAACCAAAATCTTCTATCACGGTAGAAGCAATTTTCTACCTCGATAACGATATATATC
>JAOVVA010000041.1:8351989-8369489 GCA_028565275.1 Leiocassis micropogon
TGGTCGAGCATAAAAGGAAGAAGAAGAGGGTGAAACGGAGGAGGTAAGCTGAGCAGAAGAGTGTGCTGGAACACAAGCTTGCGGACCTTGCAGAACTTCGCGGAACGTCAGCGGAACGTCGGCGGGCAATCGCGGCAGCTCACGGTGCCTAACTCCGCATCTCACCGTGAGTCAAACCGCATAGATGAGATAGAGGTATTATGTGGGCCAAACTTCGCGAGTGATGAAATTATAAAGGTCTTGACTAAAACAACATGCATGAGGAATCACAAAGTTTTCATTTGCTGCAATGGAAAAGTACTCTAACTAGTTACTTTTATCAGAAAGTAACGCTGTAATGTAACTGATTACTGCTGGTTTTCAAGACCTCCTCATTCTCATGTGCTGAAGGCATAATTCAATGAGTTTTAGCACAGCATTGTTCTAAAACTATGCAGTCACTCCATTTATCCACTAAGTTTTCTCTCTCTCTCTCTCTCTCTCTCTCTCTCTCATGCACACGCAAACACTCACACACAGTGCTCCCAAGGTGGCTCAGAGCGGACTGTGGGGTCAAATAGCCAGAGGTTTCAGCCAGCAGGGGGCACTGAGACTCTTTCACTTTACTGCAGCCGTTCTCTCTCTCTCTCTCTCTCTCTCTTGCTTTCTCTCTCACGCGCACACACACACACACCCTCGCTCACACTTCTTAATAATGAATTCAATGTAATTTTGTATTCGAAATTTTAATAAATTGCATTAGCTATAATGATGAAAGATGAACCCCTGACCAAATGTACATAATAAACACATTTATCAGGTATGAGGATAAAGTGATGTGAAAAAAAAGAAAGCTGCACAACTTAGTATTACAAAATTCAATACATTATTGCTAAAGATTTTAACGGTAATATAAATAAAATAAATCTGCATAATAAATCACTCAATTTATGCTTACAGTAAAAATGTAGGCTAGTATCCAGTTGATTTTGATTATTTGGTTAATAAATTGATGAATTAATTATTAGATAAATTTTTTAAGCATATTTTTTACGGGTTAATTGTATTAAATTATCTAAGACCTTAAGTGTGAGCATAATCTTTTTTTTAGATTCTACGGAGTTATCAGAGTATTCGTTTTTTAAAAATGTTTTTGAAGAAATGTATCATTTTGTACATTTTGGTCCCTAATATTCCACTAACAATTAGAATTGTAACCAAATCAGAAAAAAAAAGTTGCATAATTTAACTGCCTCAACTAGAAAAAACTGGCCAAATCCGGCCTGATCCAAATAAATTTTCAATCGGAATGCGGGGGGGGGGGGGGGGACAATTGACAATTTTAGCCATGTAATTACTTAATCTAATAATTTCTTTCTTAATGCCAGAAATATTTGCTTCTACCCCTGATGGAAAAACTCAGTGAGAACAACTCTTTTCCACTGGCTCCTGCTCTCTTTCTTGGAGGATGGAGCACTGATTGGCTCGCATTCCATGTGCAGTGAAGCATCTACCATTCATAGATAAGATTGACTTCTTGAAACCAATCATAATGCAGAAGGCAGGATTTGTCAGAAAAAAAGAGCTGAGAAGCTTAACCCTCATTTATTTGTCAAATTTATTTATAATTTAAATATATTTTTATATATTTGTCACAAAATGAATACTTCACAGTGGGTGGAACTACATTGCCCATTCAAAAAAAAAGTTTCATTTTGATTAAATGCTTTAATCATGTAACAATCATCTTATTGGACCAGAGTACACATAAACACTCAAGTTGGAATATCTCATCAGAATCAGGCAGATTAGATGCTAACAGCTGTAGGCTGAGCTTCCAAAATGGGCTTTCATATTCTTTGTGTGTACTGGTAAAAAGCACATATGCATGCTACTGGATCAAATATAAATAAAAGTATAATAAAACTTACAGAACTGTGTACAGTATATGTGTGTTGACTGTGTATGTGTTAGTGTGTGTGGGGTGTTGGTGGAAGGGGAGGTTAAGATGGCTGGAGTTGATGAGTCTTATACAGCAGACCTGGCTGGGCTCCTGCCTCAGGAAAAGTTCAGTTCCTTAGTGTTGTGTTCACACTGGAACACCAGAGCCAGAACACCCTGCTTTCACATGAACACAGACACACACACAGACACGTAAACAGAAAGAGAGTGAAACATCAGATCCATTATGTTAACAACCAATTCAATTTTGCTGTTATAATAGTCTCCCTTATTTTGGAAAGCTTTCCATTAGCATTTGGAATGTGGATGGGTGGATTTGCTTGATCAGCCACAAGAGCACTAAGGAGGTCATGTACTGATGTTGGGCAAGGAGGTCTGGGACCCAGTTGGCATGCCATCCATCCATCCATCCATCCAGCCGAGTAAAGCCTTCTCCAGCACATCTCCAAGATTTTCAATTGAATACGGTCTGAACTCTGTGGTGGCCAATCCATTTGTGAAAATGGTGTCTCATGCTCCCTGCACCACTTTTTTTTTATTTTATTTTTTTACAATTTTAAGCCAATGAATACCACCTCTTTGATATACTCATCATTCTGGAACTGGGTAGTTCTTGACTCATCAGACCATCATCATGTGACCTTTTTTCAGTGCTCCACAGTCTATTCTGTACTGTATGCTCCCTAGTAAACAGAAGCCCTTTTTGTCCAATTAGCCTTACTGTTTAGTGATTTTCTTAAATCTACACAGCTGTTTAGTCCCAAAAGTCCCTTGAGTTCTCTTCTCTTCCCATTGTCCATATGGAAAAGTTCTTACTTTAACTATTACTGTAAGTTATCCTTTTTTTTTTTTTTTTTTTAAATTGGGCTCTTAACTATTTGCTTAGTTAAATCCAGATGGTGACTTTTTTTTGGCTGGGCAGTGTATAATATGTTAATTTATGTTTTCAATACTTGGTCGGCGCTCCTTAAACATGAATTACTGCATCACTGCAGCATGGCTTAGAGGCGATCAGCCTGTGGCACTGCTGAGGCGTTATTGAAGACCAAATTGTTTTGTTAGGAGCCATCAGCTCACCAGTGTTGTTGGAAAAGTGGTTTTTCACATTCCTCTTGACAATACCTCATAGATTCGCTGTGGGTTTTAGGTCAGGTGTGACCTGGCTAATCAAGCACAGTAATATCATGGTCAGCAAACCAGTTAGTGGTAGTTTTGGCAGTGTGAACAGGTGCTAATGATTGCTGGAAAAGGCATCTCTATACAGCTTGTCAGCAGCCAAAAGCATGAAGTGCTCAGGGTGGGATTAGGACAAAAATGAGCCCTGGTATTTTTGGTCCAGTCGGACACCACTTGGGACACCACATGTCTTTACACATGAACTGAAATATTTTAAACTTAGTTTGTTTTAATTTGGATGGATTTACAATTCAGAAATGCCCAACTTTTGAAAAATGTTAATCTATGCACTAAATCCTTTTTGTGTTCTAAATACTTGAGACTTGAGATTGATCTTAGGAAATATTCTTATATTTTGAGATACTGGAGTTTTTATTTTCATGATCTGTAAGATGTTTTTTTTTTTTCAATTAAATTGAGAGCAAAATACTTTTACATTCCATTCCATTTCATTTTTTTGACATGCACTGTATACACACTGCATTTATAAACACACACACACACATACACACACACACACACACACACACACACACACACACACACACACACACACACACAGTAGGATAGGCTACCACCATCTTCCTTTCTTGTGAGACCCCGTTATCCTGAAGCTACTCTTTACTGATAACTTCTCCTGCTCCTCATCTGGCAACCCAAATCATCACCAACTGTGAAGACTTCACACTGGACTTCCAGTAACTTGGATGCCTTTCCACTTGGTCTCTCTCTGGAATATAATTTGCAATCAAAAATGCTAAGCCCAGGTATGTAAGATGCATTTGACATTTTGTCTGGTTCAGGACTGGCTTGGTGCTAGGAACTCATCAGTTATATCCCATTTCCTGAAGATGTCTGTGCAGAGTGGCCCTTGATCCACTGACTTCTTTCTTACTCCACTCTTTGTGAAGCTATCCCAAGTTCTTGAATTGGCTTTGTTTGACAATCTTTTAAAGATTGTGAGTTTTCCCTGTTTCATGTACACCTTTTTCTACCAAAATTTCCCTTCCGGTCAACTTTCCATGAACATGCTTTGATACAGCACTGTAAACAACCAGCCCTTTCAGGGATGCCTTTTTGAGGCTTACCCTCCTTGTGGAGGGTGTCAATGATCATCTTCTGGATAACTGTCAGCTGTCTTCCCCATGATTGGGGTTGTGTGTATTGAACCTGACTGAGAGATACATGATGTCTATACTGTAGGACTTTTACTTAAACTGGAAATTAAATATTTTTATATTTTGAGATATTGGAATTTTTTTATTTATTACAAAAAACCCATTACCAATCTATTATTCGCTCACTCTAATCCTGTATATAGGTTTACAGGAGGCCTGGAGCCTATCCCAGGAGACTTAGGGCACGAGGCGGGGCACACTTTGTACAGGGTGCCAATCCATCGCAGGGCACACATACACACAGTCTGTGACTCATTCACACACCACGGGCAATTTGGGAACATCAGTTAGCCTTATCTTTATTTCTTTGGACTGGCAGGAATTGAACCTGGTCAGAAATCGAACCCGGACCCTGTAGGTGCAACGTGATAGTGCTAACCATTAAGCCACTGAGACAACCGAATTTAAAATTGTATTATATACTATGGAAAACATTATAGAGTTTCCACTAACATTATAGTTTAGTGGAAAAAGTAAAACTCATATACTAGATTCAGTAAACATAAAGTGAAATATTAATTTCAATGATTATGGCTTACAGTTTATAGACTTAGACTTAAAAGCCCTTAATTAGTTTTTTATTTGAAGTCCAAGATTGAATCTAGTGACCATAATATAGACTCCCTGGCCACTACATTAGGTACACCTGTTAATGCAAACATCTAATTGCCCAATCACATGGCAGCAACTCAATGCATGTACTGTAGGCATGTAGACATGGACACACTGAGCTACTGAAAGTCAAGCAGAGCATTATAATGGGGAAGGAAGGTGATTTAAGTGACTTTGGACATGGCGTATTTGGTAGAGGCAGTTGACCTATCTGAGTATTTCCAAAACTGACAGGTTTTACAGACAATTACCTGATAAAAAAAAGAAAAAATACTGTGAGCTGCATTTCACTGTCTTTGGTCAGAGGATCAGAGGAGAATGGCCAGACTGGTTCAAGCTTTCATAAAACAGACCTTTGACATATACTTTCCTGTAGGGTTATGAATCCGCACAGGCCACCCGATACAATTTTATTATGATACCTAGGTGCCAATTCAATTAATATTAAATTCTGTTATTATCATGATCAGAATATAAATATTCTGATTAATTTTTTATTTTTATTTTGTTACAATTCTAGATGAATTTAGCTAATAATTTATATATATCAAAAGGAAAAACTTTCTTGCGTGTGTGTAAATGAAATAAGCAAGCATTTACTATTACTAATAAATACTTTTAGCATGTTTGAGGTAAGCTTTATGGAACAGTGTAGTACACAAACAACACTAACAATACAATAATTGCTGGATGTCACATATTACACTAAAACTTATGTTAGCACTATTAGTATAATTATCTACTCCATAGTATGAGTTTAAATATGAAACCAGATGTTATGTCCATAGCTATTAGCTTTCCTTATGACATGCAAAAACAAGTCCTGCTACAGTATATTTTGACTTAAGGTGTTTGACTTAAATAAAACCTTAAACAAGCAAAAAAATCTACTCTGTCCATCTTATGTGTGGCTGAGTATGACTGAGGAATTTTGTCATTGTGTATGGTGATGGATTATAATATCACCCCGTATGAATGAAGTCTATAACAATACTCTTTCAGCTTGGAAGAATTGCCTCTAAAATCAGCCAAATGTTTATCTGTTTATGTGTGGCTTCATAGCACTGTTTACATAAAAGATCAGTAGTTCGACCCATGTACCTATGTATATACTCCACACCAAGCTACACAACATTAAATGAACTTTAATTATAAGGCAAAAATGTTTAAACAATACTTAAGTATCAAAATACTATTATATAACATATTATACTTAATTTTTTAACTATAAATTTCAGTTAAAATCAAGTATACGTCTGTTTAGTATATGTCTGATAAGTACATAAAAAGTAAACAAAAAAAAAAACACTTATTTTAGTCAAATCATACTAATTGTACACTTAAATAAACTTGTTTTTTTTTTCCTGACAGACAAGTGTGGGGCACCTACCAAATGTACATACATTGTCTTAACTGAAGAAATGCTTTCTACATAAATCCTGGCACAGTGACCTGTAACTGATTCTGTCAGTAAACACAAGTGTCTCAGGCATTATTGTGTGGCCCAGAATTAGCTGGTGCATACACTGATCATTCCTCTGAATTAATATCTTAACGTAACTACGTCTTTTCTAAACATTAAACATTTTGTGAGTGCCATTTAGCATCAGCTGCAGGAGATCATCACCTTGTATTTATTTGTGTGCTGCAGAGAGTGAAGCAGAGTAGCAATCCTTCACAAATTCCTTTTGGAACTGCATACCAGAAGCACATAGCCAGTGATACATATGACTAATATTTCACAGGGAGACCGTACAAATAGAATACCCTGCTGTGCTAAAGAAAACATTGTGTTTCTGAGCACTGAGATCTAATCCATCACTGTGCTGTCAGAAAAAAGAAGAAAGGAAGAAAATGCTTACCTGTTTTTCAAATCAGGGAAAAGAAAGCTTTACATTTAGAAGTGTCTCCCATATATGCTCAGTGAGGGCTGCTCAAATCATAATCAAATAGGTATTGAAACAAGAAGTTATTCCACTCAGATCACAATGCAATTTCACTGCCCACACAGATACAAAACATTTTGTGAAATTCTCTACAAAGAAAAATAAGAGTAAAATACAGTAAAACTAAACTTAATTTAAAGGTTCTAACCCTTGTGTAACACTAAATCTAACCCTACAGTGGTGGCCAAAAGTATGAAGACAATATATGCCATGTTTTATTCCGGCACTAGTTCTATCTGGCTGAAGAGTTGTGCTAATTAACTGAAGAACTATGTGACAATAGTATTCAGTTCCTTGACCTGTGACCTAGGTCATCTAAGAAAACTGTTGGACAATGGTGAAGAAGGCAGTAACAGTCAAAAAAACTGTATTCTGTGCATGATCTTCAAAAGGCAATCAAGAGACATGTATTGATCAAGTGACACCAGAGTACTACTGTATAGTTGTTTTTTTGACTCTATTCAGCAGGCTTTGAAGAAAATAAAGGACTTCATACTAAATATTGATTGATGCATAGCAATTTCATTGCATAAAATAACAAATAATTCTTATTATTGTAATTTGCAAAAATAAAAATGTCATTAAAACATTAAAACATTAAAACAACTTCATACGTCCTCTGAAGATCTGTCAGACCGGATGATGAGCATTTTTAACTGGCATATTAAGGTAACTTTCTTTTCTTTCCTTTGACAGCTTTTCAATTAAGTATATGTCTGTGTAGTGTTGTTTTGGATGTTGTAACGGGTTTGATCTTTCTTGCATGGGTGGCACCATAGACACACGGACACGAGGTCTTATGGAAAAAAGGGTAATTTGTTTTACGTAAGAAAAATGGGAAAGGAAAGGGTTAAAGGTGGGAGGAAGGGAAAAGGGGGAGGAAAGGTTGTGAAGGTGTGCATTTGCAGGTCCATTGGCAGTGCCAGTATAACATTGCCCCACTCGCATGCCCCTCTTTTAGTAGCTCCTCCGCATGACTCTTTGCTCTCTCCCCGAACCTCGGTCTAAACACTGCACCTCGCTTTTATAATGCGTAGAAAGCCCAAGATCGCCAGCGGCGATCTGCGAACTCGCAGGCCTGCCCCTTCGCACACCTGCAGAAACGGGGGCCACCTACTGTATGTAGGGAACCTATGGAGTAAGCAAGGAGCAACAACAGACTGTGACAACAATCACAGGCACACGCAGTGACAATGTTTAGAGTAACGTCTTGATAAAAAGTTAACTGTCACAAAGTTTGTATGAATTCTGAAGGAGAAGAGTATCCCAATGCCTGACATTGAGAAACACTACTATAGCATGATGCTTTCCTCCCTTGTTTCACTATGGAGATGGTATTAGCCAGGTTATTTGCAGTTCCTGTTTATCACCTGACATAGAGGTTGCTGTTTTGTCTAAAGTGTTTAATTTTATTCCATCAAAGCAGAGAATCTTTTTGCGTGTACTGCAAAAGACATTTACATGACTTGTAACAAACTTCAAGTTAGTTGACACATTGCAAAATGTTTAATTTCTTAACTTGTTGCTTTGACAATGCAATGTAAATTGCAAACCATTTTTGACCCTAGTGGGGGCCAAAATATATTAAATAAATTCACGAGAGGCATTCAGGTCAAACTGAGACTTTTGATTGTGCAGAATAAGAACAGTAAGTGAAAGAAGTAACTTTAGACACTGCTTTTTGCCTTCGGATATCATGATTGGAAGCTACAAAAGCATGAGTGAATTATAGTGCTATGCTTGTGGATTTCATGATTGACTGCGTTCCTTCAGCAGCAGACTTGCTGAAATTTATCCTTTATCATTATCGAACTAAGAGACTCCTTGGACTTTGAGCTTTATTCTGAGCTTTCTTGCAAGGTGGAGAGTTTTATCAGACTGCATCTGGGTCCTCTATCTGGCCGTCCAGAACCTCAGAGCAATTGCAGAATCCCAAGTACAGTAGCTTTATTAATTCCTGCTCTTCTACTGCAGCGAGATCCCCACCTCCCAGCCCCTCAGATTTATGACAGGGATCCTCCCACCTACCACTCCTTCATCTCTTAATGCTCCTTAGTAATTGAATCACAGGACTCTATGTTTCCCACTGAATGGTCCAGGGTGGCTTACATCATTACCCTTCTATCTGGGAAAGCACATGAGTGGGATACAGCAATGTGGAATGCCTAAGACCCATGCTGCTCCAGTTATCAAGAATTCACTGACAAGATGATGAAGGTGTTCAATTGATTGAATAAACTCATGAACCTTACCAGCCACATCAGTGCACAATTGCACCTCAGACCGTGGAATAGACATACAACAACCCAGGTAAACTCACTCTCCCATGCCTCCACCACCCAGTAGATCACCTATGTTGATCAACAGGATCTCTCCAGAGAAACACCAACGTTGATGTGACTCGAAGTTAGTCGAATGACAGATAGGTCTCAGAACACACATCTCATAACATCTTGCTGGGTTTGGGGCTAAAGAGATACAGACCACTTAGAATGCCCATGCTCACCCTGTCAACTGTCAAATATGCCAACAATGGGCACATTAGCATCAGAACTGGACTGTTGAAGGTGGCTGGGAATAACATTTTCCTTTACATGGTATGGATGGCTTGGAGGTTATTACCTACTGTAGGGAAGAGATGGAATCAGAATGCACTAAGGAAAAAAGGCAAGCCAATACAAGTCAGTGTCCTTGTGCCCTGGCCTTCATGTGGATGTTACATTTACATTCGGAAGGTCCCTGGTTCAAACCCCACGACCACCAAGTTGCCACTGTTGGGGCCTTAAGCAAGGGCCTTAACCCTTAACCGCTCAGATGTACAGTATAATGAGATAAAAATTTAAGCACTCTAGATAATGGCATCTGCCAAATGCCTAAATGTAAATGTACCACCAACTTAAACATTGATGCAGACAAAGTACACCCCTTCTTTGTAATGGTATGTTTCAGATAATGCCTGCCACACTGCAAAATCTGATCAACATGGCAAAGAGTTGACTTGGCCAAATCCTCACAACTTAAAGGATCTGCTGCTAATGTCTTGGTGCCGATACCAGAACATACCTTCAGAGGTCTTGTGATGGTCTTGAGATGTTTATGTGACTAAAGTGGGACTTACGCAATATTAGGTAGGTAATTTTTTATAGATTGGATGTCCAAAAATGTTCCATACAATAGTGGAAATGAACATTATTAATTACAAGCAGGGCTCCAGATAGTGACTGAAATGGTTGCCAATACACAATTTTGCAACTAGTTTTATCCAGCTAGTTGATAGTGGTGACTATCAACAACAAAAACTGCAGCAATTTTTAATCCTTTTGTAAGCCCTCTCCTCTGCTGTGTCTGCCTGCCCAGCATGAGAGTTCAGGCGTGGGTGTGATAGTACAGCAGGTCCGTGTTGTTTGCCACTTACAGTACAAGCAGTTGGAGAACTGAAATGCAAACCAACAGAAGAGATTAGCTTAAAGCTTAATTCAACAGTATTTTCTGATCTTTTTTAATTTTATTTTTACGATGGTGTGATTTTCCTTTATTTCCTTTTTTATTCTTGGTAAACTTTGAAACTGGCTAATGCCATGCTAACTAACAGTCATGACATGGCTTAGCTTGCTGTAGTTAATTGATACTGTACCTACAATGGACAAATGAAAAATCTCTGACTTTTTCTCATTTTCTGCTGGTTTAAACCCCTACATCAGATGCCATCAATACAGAGGCTGAGTCGACCAGTAAAAGTTCTCAGATATATTCATACCAGCCAGACTCAGTCAGTATTCAATCATTATTATCCGGTGTAAACTGATGTAATGATTATCTGATGCTAGCATAGCATCAGATATATCAACACAAATTAGCATGAGTGAGAGAAAGGACTGTGTATTTACAAACAAGTAACATTTGAGCAGCTATGTAGAGAATGTTTTGTAAATAAAGTTAAATTACAAATTTCCCCTATGTATGGAGACTTAGGGCTTTAAGTAAATTAAAGTGAATAGCACTTATTTGGTTGCATTTACCTTGCTTGCAATGACTGCATCAAGCTGTTGACCAACTACCATCACCAAACTGATGCATTTTGGGAAAGGTCAAAAGACCAAAATACATAACTTTTTCTGTAAGGTCAGTATTCATTTCTGAATTAATAGTGAGTAATTTGATAAGTGAGATTTGCATTGGGTGTGACTTATTTTAAAGAAAGCTTTGACAGCTGGATGATAGATTCTACACACACAGAGAAAAAAAATCAGCCATTTCAATTGGAATGTCTTGTGGGTCACCAAACATGACCTCATGCAGCCTTCTGAGAAGGGTGAGGGTGAGGTGTACTGGACAGCACTAGAAGTGTATTGGGCTCCCTCTTACTCTTATCAGACCTTTGCCTGTTTAACTGTAAAACATTGGAAAAGCACATTTCGCCTTAGCTTATGCATACTACACCTCCCCTCTCACTGACCCCACCGACCCTGTTTGAACTTCTTTTCCATGAATGCATGCAGCTGTGACAGCATTTGAAGTGAGGAGCAGGGTGTACTATGTGGAGACTGTATATGAATAGGAAAGTGTGGACTAAGACATATCTAACAGGGCCAGTGCTTTTGGTGACATATCTCTCACTGCTTCAACCAGGATGGCTTACAAACATCATTATAAAACCTCAGTTAAATTCCCCTAATGTCTGACAATCAACCTGTAAATGTGATTTTTACACAATAACAATGAATTCATCAAACATCCACCAAAGCTATACTTTCTGTTTTTGCAGACATGAAAATGGTACTTCAGATAGTCTCCATTTATTTAGTTATACGCAGTCATAGTTTACATGTTCTCCCTAGGAAGATATTAGCAATATCATCAATAGGAACGGTACTTTACATGTGAGGTTCCCTGTAGTTGTACATCTCTTCTCACATCCCTGTGTACACATTTAGTCTTAACATGAACTAACTGTCAATGGACCATGAGTCTGACTCTGACCAGATGGATAATGCAGGGTCACTCCACCTGCTTTCAGTTAAATTTTTGGAGAAGGTGGAGGATGTCAGGTCGATTACAGGAAAGTGTGGTTTGTTATTTTCACTTGGGCTACATTGACATCTCTTCTAGTTGGTTAGCAATTTGACAGGGTTTTGTTACACAAAAGCCTTACTTTGATATACAACCTTCCATGTAGATCACTCAAAAGTGTAAAAAAAAAAAATTATATATATATATATATTATATGCACTATATAGGCATATGTGGTCACACAAGGGAACTGTATGAAGCTGCAGGGATTGACTGTATGAGTGTCACTAAGTGGAGTCAATGGGAAAAAATCTTATTGTAGCTTTGTCTCATTTAGTTGTCATGCTGGGGTAAAGGGCACCATTTCTAAAATAGTTCACTTAAGAGCAATTTTCATAATTACCCAACCCACAGAGTGTCAAACTGCTGGGAGCTAAAAACCATTAACTCCTTGGATTGTGCCTGGATTTTATCTCTTTATTCACCCTTGTCCACAGAGGGGCTTCTTGAGCTAATGATGTGTGATTGTCTGATTTCCACACACCACACATTAGTGTGATTTTATGTTTTTATACTCCGGTGTTGTCTGAGATCATAAAGACCTTTGTCCTGTCAAAGTGTTTTCATTTTACATGAAAGTAAATTGGTTCCTGCTTGATCTTAAAGGTTAAGAATGTACCCTCTGCCTATCATAGATGACAGGAAGAGTCTTTGGAGAGTTTTTGAAGAGTTCCTACTTATTCCTGCACAATTCATCATCCTCTTCTTATTATCTTTTTCCTTGACCAGGTATCTGTGTGGTGTGGCTTTATGGTCAATCTCTTTCTGTATACAACTGAAGGGCATGTTAGAAAAATGTATAAAAAATATTAATAAATATCTTTTTACTCATTATGACCAATCTAACTGGGAATGTGGCTCTAAGAGACACTGAGGTGCAGCTCTACATATCTTCGTTCATCACTCTTACTCCTGAACAAATACATTTTTATTAAGGGCTATGAAGGCAATACAGTACAATTCTTGACCTTAGCCAATCATAAACCAGACATAGTGGAAGGTCACCAATAGATTGAAGTTCGTAACATGATTTCAGGCACATAGAGTGAGAACAATAAAAATTTAAATAAATATAAATTTAATGCAGCGAACATAATCCTAGAAAATAAAAAATGTAAAGTAGGTGTTTGTAAAGTTTTTCATATTTATTTCATAAAACATTGGTATCCTTTATGTCAGAGTCAAGTTTTTTAAAAAGACAGTCCTATGATACAATTGTTGCTTCTTTGTAAATGCCTAGATACTCTCCATTTATTTTAAATGGAACACCTGGACAACATCTTATGAATGCAGTTATCCAGTCATTTAATTATGTGGCAGCAGCATAATGCATGAAACAAAAGAGTTTCACTTAATGTTCACATCATATATGGAAAGGAAGAAAAAGTGTGATTATTTTGACAAGTATTGCGATTGTGATTTAAACTCAGATATATAAATATTAAATTAACCATTTTTTAATCAAACATATTATAAAAAAAAACACACATATTTAAATTATTGTCAGGCACTATATAAATTTCCACTATCGGCTATAGGCATATATCACCTGTAATAAGTTGCAACTTTTTGATTATCCTGTTGGATGGTTGTGGTCATATAGCTATAGTAACATTTTAGTGAGGTTTACCATCAGGACAGAATAACTGTTAATATGATGTTAAGATAGCATTGAATGAATGACCCAAACACAACATTGTAAACACAAATGTAAACAAAACTTTAACAAGAATTCCGCACACAACAACTTTCCACACAGCTGGTGTATCTCACGTCACTTATCTTTTAATGGTGTAATGTTACCACTCTGTTTGATTGTCACTGAGAAATATTATTGTGATGTGCGTCTTAGCTCCCAAATGACTGCACTGTGTGTCCAAACTGCATCATGTTCAGTTTCATCCTTTCGGTTGCTTTACAAATTAATATTTAGGGAAAAAATCCTGTTGTCTGATATGGTGGATGCTCAATATGTATGAGGATATACTAACGCTGCAGCATGTTCTCAAGTTGTAAGCACACAGGGCTCTTGCTGCAATGTCCTGCATGACATGTTAATGTTCTTTTAAGGACATTTTTACAACATTTTGTAAGAGACTATTTGTTCAATGCTTTTCTATTGTCATGTGCTCAATATTATTCTGACTTAATTTCGAGTGATTCTTACTTCTAAAAACCAAAATTATCCAAAATTTGTAAGGTTGCCAAATTTGTATCACCTAACATTTTGACAACAAAAAACAATCTTGCTAAAATATATGGCACTTTGATGATTTTTCCTAACAATTGCAAATAGGTGTGTTATAAATCAAATTAACATATTAACATATAAGATTTAAATCTAGTTAGGCTAAAAGAGTTATCATGAAGACCTTTCTCTTCTCTAAAGTGATGACTGTAATTAGTTTCATCACCAACAGTGAAGAGTCAGTACCACTCTGTCATTCAACAACAAGCCTCTTGGTATATATGGAATAACCATGAACTTAGTGATCTTAAATGGACATTGACTTCTTAAAATGCATATTCCATTTTCCACTCATCCCAACCACATTTGTATATTAGGATAGCACTTGGTGTATTGTCTAAGGTATGTTATACAGTATATATGTAATCAACTTAATACATTTCGAATGCATGTAGATGTTTCTGGTTTGTCTTTTTGTGTAGTGTCTTTTCTTTAGTGTAATTATCAGTTTCATGTCATGCTTTAAATATCACCTTGTGTTTATAGTGACAAAATTAATGAGTCAAATAGAAGCTGAAACAAAGTCCTTTGCTGTCACTGAATGCCAAGAAATCCAGAATCCATATGCCCTCCTGGTGTATGGCTTTCCAGACAGATGGCACAGAGTTGGAATTAGTTTCTGGTGTTTAATTACAATCATAATCATGGGAAATAAGGATCAATTAGAGCAAAAGTGAAATTAATTAAACAGGAGAGCCATAAGCAGTGGACAGTTGTCCAGTCTATAGTTAATTTCATAGCAAAGAAAGCTGTCATTTTGATATAAAATGCCAGTGCAGATTGACATAACAAAAGGGCAATAACAAAATAATAACTATGAGTTGGTTTAGTTATCACTAAACATAGTCATATTTAGGAACATGAAGAAAATGAGAAAATAAAGAAGTGGCATCATGTTATAAGTTAACAAAGTGATATCCAGCAGTTAAATTGTTCTTAAAATGATTTCTTTTAAATAAGATCTCTTTGAATAACATTATCTTGTGTTGGCCAATGCAGCTGTCAGTGGCAGACACTGTGCTGCTATAAGACTTCTCTCTGGGCTTCACTCCTACTGAGTTAAACCTGGCACTGGGTATCTACTTTCCTCCAAGCTGTGGGTGTCACATCCACCACCTGAGCCAGAGAGACATCAGGAGGGTAAGGAGTATTTTGGCCAGACAAGCAGATGCCACCACAGCCGCTGTTACCTAGCTGGATATAAATAGACTCAGATCAACCTTGGGCCAAGTTAAACAAAGCAAACAATACCATGTGGAGCAGCTTTTGAGAGATTGTCAGCAGTTATTACTATACTATACTACTGTATAAATAGTGTATTGTCAGTGTGAAATATTGTAATGTCAGTGATCTTATGCATACAAATATAAAAAATTTTATTATTATTATAATTTCAATGCTTATTTTAATGCACAATATTAATTGCGCTAGCATGTCTATGGGATTTATAATGTTATGTTAGCAAAGTGTGAATTGCTATCTACAACATATTAAACACTAGGGAATGTTAATTGTTAGTGAATGTTAAATGCACTTATTCGCTTATATTTTTCAGTTGCAACTTTATATTTATGTGGTTTATGGAAATATTCATATAGATAAAAAGGGGAACAATTTTACAGTGCTTTATTCAGTAAACATCTAAACCTAGCAGAGTTGCTTCTTGGGTGGTTACTGAAGGGATCTATATGTCAGATGTGGATCAGCCTACCTTACTCACTAGAAAGGACAGAATAGTATTAGATCGTAATGTGTAAAATAAAAATCAGCATCATACAGTACATTGGCCATTGGCTGCCATGATTTCCACAGATTGGCACTAGCATTGGCCCTGACATCATGACACATGCATTTTTTCTATTAGTGAGTCCTGAAATTCTAACACTTATGAATAACCAGAATGAAAGGTATTGGGTGCTATTTGTATTTCTAGAAGCTTATAGTATTTACAAGCTGCCCCTCCCATATGTGAAACTAAGGTGATGACTCACCAAGTCAGGCTTTTGTACTAAAAAACCTCTTGTCAGAAAAGATAAGGAGCCAAATTGCAGACATCCCATTTTATAATCCTTTTCGTTGCCTCTTTCTGGTATTGAGTAGCTTGAACACATCAGCAACTGGTTCACATGAATTATGACTCACTCTGAGTCTGGGCTTTATCAGGTGCATGCAAGCCCCTTCATGCTGACAATGACAATGGAGGACCAGTAGCAATATACACCACATTCTGGTCTTGCTTTCCTGACAGTACAGATTACGTCTCCTTTTAATTTATGGCAAACCTTTGCATGAGGTCCTGTAAAAGTTGAAAGTGGGCAGTGTTTGACGCAAAAAAAGTTAGATGTTTAAATGGTTTTAAACACACACACACGCACAAACACACACCATTTTTTGCCAGCCCAGGACAAACCATAACATAGGGGATAGGGATATGAAACTATGAGTTAAATCCGGAACGAAGGGGCTTATGCTAAAACATTCTAACAGGGGAAGCAGCATGCCATATTATTCATGGCTGTATTTTTCCCTCCCTGTCTGTAATTGAATCATTGCCATCTGTATCTCTAGAGATAAGATATGTTATTTAGGAGAATTATTTAACTTTAAGAAATGTGCTAGCAAATGTAATTAGGCTGCAATGATCACAGCTGCACATCTTTGTTGGAAGTGTAATTATGTAATCTAACACATTAAATGATGGAAATTGAGCATCACACTGATACTGTATCTTTAAACATGTTTTTTTTGCATCTTGTATAAGCAAGCTGCTTTCTTTGTGGTGTTTAATGCAATTTAGAAGCTCAGCACAATATTTACCTTATCATTAAATCATGTCAATACGAAATGTTTATCGAATCATATTTGTTTTTTGATTCATGTCTCTTTGAACTGCTATGTTGTTAGTATTAATGGGATTAGAACTATATTTTGCAAAACAATATCAATTTCTTGTACTTAAATAGTTAATGCAATGATATGATACAAATTAGGACCCACTGATTGATATATGACTACCTTTGTTCAGAATCTTGGGCAAGCCTTCTTTTAATGCATGAATGATGATGATACAGAGAACGGCATCTTGCTTCACCTTTCTAGCCTTTTAAATGATTTAAATTAGATTAAAGCAGCAATTATTTTTTAACCACCAGCTTTACACCCATACAAGGGTTGCTCTTTACATCTCTGCTACCGCCACCCCCTCACCCCCACCCCCTGCTCAGGCATTGTTTTTCTTTTATGTTGTGAATCGAAGGTAAAATTGCACCAGTAATTTCAGCATCCCATACTAATGTTAAGTGTAATGCAACTGCTTGTTCTCAGATGCA
>JAOVVA010000041.1:8370945-8383784 GCA_028565275.1 Leiocassis micropogon
ACAGAGGATTGGCTGCAATCATTTTGTGGTCCTACGGTTAGGCCGGTCTTGAAGTGATGGCCAACTGTAACCAATCAATATTAGAACAGTGAATTATACACCACACTCTGGACTCTGCATCCTGTCCTTGGCAGTGGAGGCAGCATACCAGATGGGGCAGGTCAAGATAAACTCAGTGACTGTGGTGTAGAAGGCCACCATCACTGACTGTGACAGGTTGGACTTCTTGAGTAATATATGCTTAGACCCTAATTATAATAAAAATCTTGATGATCACAACAGAGGTTTGCTAAATGCTAGGACCCCTAATAAGGAACAAAATTCCAAGAAAAACAAAAAAGTTCCAGCACTTTCAGTGCTTTAAATCCTGAAAATCTTAACAAAAACCTTTAGTTCTTGGACCCTTTATCATGTAATACAGGGTAAAGATATGCCACAATCTCCAGCATATTACTGAAAATTAGTAAACCAATGAACCCAACAGCAGTAATTCTAATCACACACTATTGTAGCACTAAGATATTGTATTATATATCCATGTGAACCATGTGTTCACACTAAGCTAATTCACATATGAATGATGTCCAGCTGTCACATCTAGTCTGATATTTCCATTTCACCCATAAACTCAGTAATGTAATAAGCCTGTGTCTTATCCTTTATCACCAGTGAAACAAATCAGATCCTTTCTTTGATTGCATTTCCTCATGTTGCCCTTAGCTGTTTCCACTGATTCATCTGCCACTGCATGTATTTGTTTCATTGTACTTGCTTACTGATTATTGAAATCCATTCCTCCCTGCTTGGTAAGTATCACCTCTGACAAACAAAAAGCATGCAGCATGTTTCTAAATGTCCTGCAGGCTGAACCATCAGCTTGGGATTATTATTGTTTATGTCTGTGGCCATCTTGGGCCTGCAGGGGCTCCCTGCTCGACATAGGCAGGGCCTTGCCTTGCCTTGTCTTTGCTTTGCCTTGCACGCTTCTATGATGGATGACCATTAAGGCAGCTTATTGGAAATTGTTTGATTTATGGCTTGCTGCTGCTTCAGTCTAATGGCTTCATTTCTTTCAGCCAACCCATGATGTCACAGCCAAGGTCATTTCAGCAATGCCCTTCTTCTTTGTTGTGGCTTTTGCACGTTGATGATCAGTGGAGGGGTGGGGTGGGCAACTGCATGGCGACACTCTTCCTCTGTTTGTGTATATAAGTTTTGTTTGTTTGTCCCAGAGTTTAATATACTGTATGTTACCATGTGAAGTTTTGGAAACATAGATTTAAAGATTTCCATGATTAATACTGAAAAAAAAAAAATTTCCTTTATTTATCATTTTCTTTGTATACTGCTTTTACCTCAGTAAACTGCAGACTATCTGTGTTTCTCTCTTTCTCCTTGTGTAGGAAAGTTTCCATTTTGTATCCATTTTGTATTATGTTAATCCATTACTCACTTACTTCACCTTAATAGCATCACATCTTTTCACTTGAAAAGCATCAGATTTGTTCTGCTGCCAATATGGGCCTGATCAATAAAAGATTATTCATACTTTAAAAATGCAGATTTTAGCACTAGTTAAAAAACTTAACATTTTATTTCCAGTGCCATTATCCATTATAGGTTTTAGACCGAGAAGTTAGGCGTGTATCATTATAAATAAGAAACCAGGCTGACACTGGCATTCAACTGTTTATTTGAAAACATCACTTGGTTCAGTGCACAAAACAATTCTCTCCTAAACCCCCACCACTTTTTTTCACATTACCAATAGTTGCATGCTATCACTGCAAAATGGGAGAGTTGGTCTTATCTGCAGCAGGCAAACTATGACGGCCCTGGTCGTTATTGCTAAATTTCTATCCTAACTAACTTAATGTGCCTTAGAATTGAGAATACATACAGCACAAATGCAGAATCAGATGCAAAATCAGGTATTCCATCTGTGTCAAGCTGAATGCCACAGAAAAATATTTTTGTTTAACATCCTTCTCCAGCAGTAGTCCTGTGTTGCCATAGATATTAATTTGTGTACATTATATTTAAATTATAATTGTTGTGACTCTTAGATCTAATTAAGTACACATTTAAGAGTAGTTCTCATTTGCCAAATGCCCAGTTTTCTTGACCTCATACACATGTTTGACCTCTTTTCTTATCATTAATCCTATTTTTTCCCCTGTGTGTAATAACAAGTGTGTCTATGTGCATGTTATATAAGAACTAAAACAGAAGCTGAAGGAAGTTACTTATTAACAGGCCTTGACGCTAGCTGTACTCATTTACATTGACTCTGGCCTGGTGACATGCTCTACAGTATTTTGTGGCTTTTAATTATATGGTAAACATTGAAGCTCTGGGAAGAGCTCATTTATGGGAGGAAGGCCTGAGATCAGTATTCTGTGTGGTGGAAATATCCGACTTTTGTCCTGCACCTGGATGTGGTCATTCTCTTATAGTATAATACAGAGTATCAGCATCTGGCATATTTCATGCATATGTCAGAAGCAGACCCACATCTAAATATACAACACTGACATGTATTTATGCATGTGTGACTGATGCTGTTTTTATTGTTGAAGGGATGATGCATGTGTGTTTGTACAAAGTTTTTGGTTGAAAATAATGGGAGAAAGGCATTAATGTCATGACATATTATCAAGGTTTTTAAGACTCCACTAATACTCATGCATGTATAAAGTATCCAACATACATGAGATTTAGCCTGCAGGTTAGACAGTGGCTGGTACCATACTATTTTTAATGTGAATATATATTTTTATCATACTTAATAGCGTAATAAGGTACTCTACATACTGTTTAATAAATAAAAAAACCCTATTTATTGTGTTCCCCTTCTGTAAAGCAGAATGTGGAAGTAGCATTCAGATTGAGTACTTTCCCAGGGGGTGGAATAGTAGAGTAGTTCAGCTGTAGCCCAAACAGACTCTTAAATCATGTCTGCTTGCCAGACAATTCCTCTTTAGGCAGCAGAACACCGCATTTGATTTATGAAAACTCTTTCCCTCAATTTGTCACTGACGCGACGAATATATAATGCAAAACCACTTTTATTTGCATATTCCAGGCCCAGTTTGTCCATGCTTGTTTTTAATGCACATGTGTACACAAATGTTAATGTGGAAGTCAATGACACCGGTCAACGCAAAAGTCCCTTTCAATAATTAATCATGATCAGCATATTCTATGTTGTTTGAATACTGGTGGTTTTTAAACACCTATAAAGTAGTCTATGATGTCTGCCATATTTGTATGATGTGTATAGTATGTATTTCTTTATCAATAACGTCATTGTAAAAATTAATTTGTTTTCAATTGTTCATAAATTCAGTTCAGCTTCTTATATACTCTGATTTTGTGTATGGGGATTTGTATGTCTATGCATGATTTGTGAGCGTGTGTTTTGTATTTATGTGCTCACTGAGACCCAAATGTTATGAAGTGATTTTAGTGCAGCCGCCCTCCAGTGGCAGGGTAAAGATTGATGTCATTTATCTGTTGGAACAGGCAGTAAAAAAGTCTCTCTACTAGTGATTGCCTGAACATCATGGTGCTCATCTCTCTGGCTCAGAGATGCAGTAAAATTGAGGAAGCACTTACATGGATGAGTACTGATTTCACGCTCCTTTCGTTAGCACAGTGGCCAAACAAAAAGCTATGATGCCTCAGTGATCCGCTGCATACACCTGCAATACCAGTGCAACATTTACACCACCCCACTAGAGAATTCTTCATTGTTACAAACACTGAACAAAAATGTATAGCAAGATTTATAGCATTCATTCACAGCATTCATGTTAGTTGTGCTTTTGTTAAAATTGCATTTTTATTATTATTATTATTATTATTATTATTATTATTATAATTATTAATAGTAGTAGAACATTTAAGTAGTAACATTAAATTTGTTCATTTGTAGTAACCAAGTTTGCTTTCACTTTTTTGTAATATGGTGTAAATCCAATGTCAGAGGACTAAAATCCAAAGCGAGCTGGGGCTATAATGCACAGATTACAATGGATAGAGATGAAGAATGTGTCAGTGCAATTTGGGTGTTCTTGAGATGGTGGAAATATCTAGGACAGTGGCTCCAGGGGTGCTCCATTATGCCCTGAGAATTATGTCCCTCATTGTTAGCCCCTGAGGGACAGAGGATCAATCAGCCTCAACGACAGCACCGTAGCATTGTTAGCCCCTAATTTCCTCTGAGTTAAACCAGATAGTGTCTAGAGTTGATTGCAGCAGCCCACTTTTAGGGATCCATCTTATAGAGACACGATTCAATTATTCCCTTACTCAGCTACAAGAATTAAGTTATGGTGGACATAATGCAGTTCCTGAGACTGGTCCTGTCCTGTAAAAACCATTGGAATGGCATGTACCTTTGCCAAAGTTGGTGTAGCAAGGCTCTTTTAGTTTGGCACACCAATGGGTTAGAAAACCTCCAAATTGAAAATGAGAGGATCCCTTTCAGTTTGGAATGAGATTTGAGTTTAAGAGGTAGGCCATATGAGGATTTTTCTTCCATACAGCATTGATTTCTGCATATGTCCAGTAAATGGCGCCATGCATCTGAGGGTTTGGTTTCTGTACCAATAAAAAGGAAACATGAGAAGTTTTCTGGCCACAATATCTATTGAATGTTGTGTTGGGACAGCGGAAAGAGTCTGACGTTCAGGAAGTTAGATGCATGCAGGGACACTATCTTATTAGTTCTGAAAGTTCATCAAATGAGGCTAGATTCAAAGTAGGTCTACAAGATTAATAAAAAAAATCATGGTCTTAATTAATGCATACACACAATCTCATTTCTGAACGGCAGTGATTCACTTGCGTGTATTTCCATGCATTCAGATCATGTTGCATTCATGTGTTCACTTATTTTATATCTTGACAACAATTCCAGGTTGCTATATATTAGTTATACTCACACAGTTTAAAATAAAACACAAATCAGCTGTTGCATACAAGTATACTTGCTTGAGCAATAAAATCTTGGACAACAATAAATTCGATACTATAAACTATGTACAGTAAGTTCCCTATATACGAACAAGTTCCCTTTTGAGGGCTGGTTCATAAGTCTAATTTGTTCATTGTTCAAATTTGTTCAAATCCAACAAGCATTGTTTAGGTACTAGGATACTACCACAATTGACTATACACAGTATATTACAGAACAGTGTTGTGTAGAATCGTGGCGAGAGTAGTGGCACCTCGCTTCATTCTCTCAATTATTTTACTTTTGTCCCCAGTGTTATTGCTTGACACTTCTTAGCAGTACCAGCTTACACTTGCTTCCAGTCAACCAGGACTTGTAGTGCACTTGCATAGGACGCACCAGTGTGCCAGACATGTGATCTAACTTCTGTGATGTTCTAATGTTCGTATATTTTAAAGGTTGTAACTCAACATTTACCTTATGCTAATAAAAATAATACTGATCTGAACTTATGCATGCAGTGATGAAGGAATGTAGTTGACCAATTGTCCAAAAAGCAGAGGTGGTATTTATTATTGTTAATATTCTGGACATTTTCAACAGCCTTAAGGGTACTAAAATAAGGAAAATCAGCATTTTTACAAGAGTTGAGGGCTTTTTAGAGAGCATGAGTTCTAAATGGATTGCAATAAATATTTTGGTTGGAAAATTGAGAATAATATGGCACAGAATTTTGATTCACATTTTAGCATCAAGCAGCCCTAGTTCAAGCCTGGCTGTAAATATTGTGTAAATGTGTTTCAGTTAATTAACAGTTCAGGAAATTAGTGGAACATAAAACATTTTTCTCCAGTTATAGATTAGCATTTGAAAATGCAGACAAACATGTACCTATGTAGCCCTCTGGATGCCACAAATAAACCATAGCACAATTTACAGGATTATCAGGATAAATAAATTATAAGCATTAATAAATGATCCTTGAGGTTTCTGTGCATTTGGACGGGCCCCTGATCACCTCTGGATGGTCCATAGTAAAAATCTGTACACAAACAATCAGTCTGAATAATAGGTCTGTGGGATATAAATGTCAGGTCTTTAAATCACAGCTGAAGAGCAGTGCCTGGGCTCTGAATGCTTCATCACTACTTAAACCTCACATTTATTATGTGTATGTTTATATATCACTTAGGAAGGCCAGCATTCCTCCTGCAAATAAAAATGAATAGAGGGCAGGAAGGAGATGGAAGAACAGAAGAGGTGGTTAGAAACATAAAAACTGTGAATATTTGATAGTGCAATGTGTGCCACATGGTAAGGATTTATTAAGCTTCACAGACAGGCAGTATATTAGAAATGCTCTGCTCTTCTTTGCAAAGGTTGATCTGTCTTTTGCTCCATCTATTGGTTCAAAGACTCATACAAGCTGGATAGTTGATGTTTTTCTGATACCTGATGAACACAAATAGAAAAAAAAAAAATCTAAATTTTTGCAACAAGTCATACTCTACACTATCAAATTCTTGCGTTCTTACAGACTTTAAGATTTAATTAATTCACCATACAATATATTAGCAACACCTATACACCAGCACATTTGTGCAGTTATCTAATAAGCCATCAGCCAATCATGTGGTAGCAGCACAATGTTTAACATTATGCTGGTACAAGACAATTATCAAGACAAAACAATTATCAAAGCAAATTTGTATGCACTAAATGATTGTGATATGAACGCTGTAAGTTGTGAGTGAGTGAACTGAATGATGATAGAAAGTGCTTTTAAATAACTTTAGTTACATGAAATTTTTACATGCAAATTAGATGCAGCTCTCCTTGGATTTTTAAACACAATAATTTCTAGGAAAAAAATCCTAGGAGCAGAAGGTCTACAGCCTGAAATACCTTGTTAATGAGAGAAAGCAGAGAAGAATGACTGGACTGAGTGAGCTGACAGGAAGTTTATAATAACTCAAATAAAATCACTCTTTGCAACCATAGTTAGCAAAAAAGCATCATAGAGCAGACAGCACATCAAGCTCTGTGTTCAAAGGTACACATAAGCAGGTACATCAGGTTCAACTCTTGTCAACCAAGAACCTTATTTTTGTTCTTGGCTGACAGGAGTGATCGTCTTCTGTTGTAGACCATCCACCTTAAGATTTGATGTTTTGTGAATGCTAATATGAATTTCTCCTCACCAAAGTTTGTAACAGTAGTACAATGACATTCAGCTGATGAACTTTGAAACAACTAGATAGCCAATGGAAATGTTCTGTCTTTGCTAAGTAGACACATGTAATAGGTGTGACCAACAAGTCAAAGCAAATCAGCCTTAATATGGACAGTCGCGTTCTTTTGTGCCCCCAACCACTCATAATTAAGAAAGAATGACAAATGTTACATAACGTAGTAGAATTAAAAGAGAAATATTTTCAGATACTTGAAAGTATGATAATGGATTACTTTTACGTGGCAGGTGTTGTAGTTACATTTGAAACTTTGAAAGTTTGAAACTAACACACCTCTTGAAGATTTGGTTTCACATGGAAATGTTTGGCCTAATCAAGTCACTGCAGGGTTAGATAGAGCAGCTACACATGAATGGTCTACACATGGTCTGTCTTTATCTCTAGATTTCACCTGTGGACTGCTGCCAGGGATATTCAGAATACTAAATTTGCGTAGATTAAAAGCTGCCAGCTTTCACTCACTTGCTCATGATTAGAAACGTGAGTCCAGCTGGACACAAGAGTGTATTATTTTAATTTCGCTAGAAGCAACTATGTCTCTGTTACAAATCAGTTTCAACATGGGGTGCTAGCTCTAAAAGCACACTCTAGCTATCTATTATGACCATGCCATCGTTAAGTTACATTCTGATGAAAGGAAATGAGCTTAAGCGATATTAGATGAAACATGGAAATTAACATTGTTGGGAGGACTGGTATGTTTTCTCTGTGCTATGTATAATGAGATTTGCTTAATATTCAGTGAATGTACATGGTTTTAAAAAACAGTAGATTAAATTCATATGTGCAGTGTAATATTTTGCATTATAGGTTGTGTTGTCTGTGTAGCTGACTACAGGCATAGTTTTGTGAAAAGCTCTGTGGTATTTAAAAACAAGTTCACTGACTATTCATTTCTTCTATTTCTTTGTGAAATTACATCTAGTTAAATTACTAAGAATACATTTCTAATCTCATGTAGATATTGTTACAAGAATAATGCATGAAATAGCTAAAGACATTTCAAATTCTCAGCCCCAACTTTGGTCCATTTACTTTTACAAATAAATAGATGACTTTATTAAATTTAATTAAATTCCATTTAATTTAATTTAATTTCATTTAATTCAATTTTATTTGTATATTACTTTTAGCAGAAGACTCATGCAGCACCTTTACAGAAATATATAATAAAAATATAACTAAATTATATTTATATGTGGATACAAATTTTATAAATTTAGAACTTTGCACCCATAATGAGTAAGCCAAAGGGAATGGTGGCAAGGAAAAACTCTCGGAGATGAGATGTTGAAGAAATATTGAGGGAAACTAGACAGAAAGAGAACACATCCTTATCTGGGTCACAGTTACTTGTATACTATACGGTCAAAAATGCAACCTTGAAATCGATTGTTATAATGTTAATTGTTCAGTGATGGACACTTGAGTGGAAAATTATAGCAACTGCATCCTAATGCTATCCAAAAAAAACAACCCACAGCCATCTTTACAGTTCTGTGAAAAAGTAGCAGTGATTAAAAAAAAAACAGAAAAAAAACATTACAAGTTATTAACCCTTGATTGCAGTTGTTGCTGCCAAGGGTAGCACACCCAGTTATTAGAGCTAATTACTTTTTCACATAGGGCCAGGTAGGTTTTGACAGAACTTTCCATTAATAAATGAAATCATTATTTAAATTTTTTTTTTAGGGTATTTTTTGGTAATATTAAAATTTGTTTGATGATCTCAACCATTTATTTGTCAAACTTAAATAATCTCAATCATTTAAGTGTGACAAATATGCTAAAGGGGGCAAATACTTTTTTAAGTTACTGTATGTTCTATGTGGTACTATCTAAATTAATCTTGTTTATCTTTACCCTGTCCATGTGGCCCATCCTCAGCAAATAATTTTCAGGTGATATGAGAACTCCAACCAGAAATAGATTATAAGAATTGTCCAGGTGAGTAATTGATGTGTGCATAAGGTGAGAACTGGCATCATCTTCTTTCCTTCTTTTCCATTCTTCTTTGTTTTCCCTTTCCTTCATCAACTTTCCTGTATTAATAATATGATAATTGCAATATTACTTCCCAATAAAATATGTAATACAATATTACATATAATTATACAATATTACATACATATACTAGATTGCTGTGCAATATTTACAAATGCTCTTGGGTCATATTTTTGGTACTTACTGTTTTAGGACTCTTCATATTTATTAGATTTTTTTCGTAGATTATTTATTAGCTTTCCTTAGATAACAACTGTGAGCAACTGTAATCTAGCATAAGCAATTTCCCTCTGGGATTAATAAAGTTCTTTGAATCTTGAATTTTGTATCTTGAATCTTGAATCTGTTGAACAGTTCGGACAGGAGGCGAACTGTAGTGGATCCAGTGTGTCAGGTAGTAAAGAAATTATGAAGTCTTTGATTAGCCACTCAAAGCACTTCTTCATTACTGAAGTCAGGGCTACAGGGTGGTAATTGTTGAAGCAGGATGGAGTTTCTTTGGGACAGGAACAATGATTGACTCTTTAAGCATGTGAGGATTACAGACTGGGATAAAGAGAGGTTGAATATTTTTGTGAACACAGGTACTAGCTGGTCTGCGCAGGCTCTGAGGACTCGACCTGGACTGCTAGCTGGTCCTGCTGCTTTCCTGGTGTTCACTGTCCTGAAGGATCTCCTCACGTCATGCTAGGAGATAATGAACATGATTCCGGTGTTGGGCTTCTCTTCCTGACTGGAGAGAGCGATAGCATTAGCATCATTAGCTGCAGCGTCGAAGCAAGCAATGTTCAGCTCGTCTGCTAGAGACATATCTGCGTTCGTTGTACCGGATGTTGGTGCTTTATAGTCTGTTATTGTCCTTAGTCCCTGCCACAGACTCCTAGAGTCACTCTGTTGGAGCTGTGTCTCTAGTTTCCTTCTGTAGCGCTGCTTTGCTTCCTTCGCTGCATCACTTTCTGGATGGTGTATGACGCAGCCTTGTACAAGTCCATGTAACCCTATGCAAGTCCCACGTTATAGGTGGCTGTGTGAGATCTCAGAGCGTCACGGCTGTTCATATTCACCCATTGCTTCTGAATGGGAAATGGATGGTCTCATCTGCTACGTTCCCAATGAATCCCACAACCGCTTCCGTAAACATGTTGATGTCATTAGAGCGAGAACATGTCCCAGACTGCGTCATCGAGTGCATCCTGAAGAGCGGCCACCGATTGATCCATCCATTGCACGACCTCCCTCTGAGCCGGAACTTCCTGTTTGAGCCTTTTTTTATATTTTGCCATGGGTAAGATGGTGGTGTGGTAAAATTTCCCAAATAGGGGGAAAGATTGTGCCTTGTAGTTGTCTTTGATTGTTGTTTAGCAGTGGTCCAGTTTCCTTTCACCCCTGGTGGGGCAGGTGATGTGCTGATAAAGGTTTGGCAGCCTAGTGTGGTGCATCCTTTGTTATTCCTTAGGATCTTGAAGAATTTACCAGGTTAAAATTACCGAAAGTTAGTTTAAACAGTTGGACATCTCCATGTGATGAGAACTGCAGAAGTGGGGCACCTGGATGAATGGGTCAGTTACTTCCAGAGCAGAGTAGGCAGGATCACTGGTAACCCAATGGGTGCATGTGTAGCTTGACATTGAGAAAAAGAGACAGAAAAAGTGAGAGAGAAAGAGAGAAAAACATTAGATATGGTCACTGTCACGTAATGATTAAGCCAATGTATATTTTATGCAGGGCCAGAAAGAATATAAATTTGAGGGCTTTTTATTTAACTAGCCAATTTACCATCAACAAACCTGACTGATCTAATAAGAGTGGGGAAAGATGCAGTCAAACATAGCATTTACCTAAGGAAAAACTATTTACAACATGCTTGACTAAACATATAGTTTTTGCCTTCTTCAGCTTGGGTTTATTATTTTGTCCGAAACTGACGTTACATTCTGCCAACTTATATATTGGAGTGTATAAATACACAAGTGCACTCAGGCACAAAACAGAATTGGTAATGTGAAAGATAGCCAGCATGGGGACAGGGCGTGGGGAGTAATTGCACCTGGGAACGGTAGAAATCAATAGTGCCTAGTCCCTAATTAGACTATTTGGAAGGCTATTCCATAACTGTGGGACTTAGAACTAAGTAAAAAGCTGCAGTGTCTGCTGTAGTTTTTATTATGTGAAGTACCAACAAATAGCCTGCATTTTTAAGGTGGCATGGCGGACTCTGGTACTGTGACTCAAGAACATTCAGTGCTTTTTAGGTCAATGGAAGTACAGTATTCTGAAAAAGGGTAAGTAAGAGAGTGAGAGAGACAACCACTGCTTTGCGACAATGACAATTGTTAAAAGCGATATACAAATATAATTTAATTGAAGTATTTAAAAATCAATGCAAAATTTTAATGGGGGAATTCTAGTATAGATAAGATGGAATCATGTCAGTTTATAGATTATTAACAGTTTGTAGATTTAAATGGTAACTATTCTGCAAAGTAAAGTTTGGTGTTCCATATTGCTTGGTTTTACACCCATTGCTTTTTTCTCTTTATATGCTTCCTCTGGGCAACATAATTTGTAAGCATGGTATTTGTTTCCACAACAATGCTGATGACACACAGTTTTATGTCTCAGCAAAGCCAGATAAGAAGAAAAAAAAGCTTAATAAAGTTGAACAATGTGTGAAGGACATTAGACACTGGTTGCTAATTAACTTCCTCCTGCTTAATCCTGACAAGACAGAAGACCTGATCACACAGTAACTCTGGATGGACTTTCTTTCATCAAGTGCAACAGTAAAAGACCTTGGTGTGATTATAGATTCCAATATTTTATTTGAAGTTTATGTAGATAATATTAACAGGATAGCATTCTTTAATCTTACAAATATTGCCAAGATAAGAAATATAGTCAATACACGAGGCAGAAAACATAGTTCATGCTTTTGTCAAATCTAGGTTGGATTATTATAATGCCTTGCTGTCTGAATGTTCAACTAGGTGCATAAACAAGCTCCAGTTAGTCCAGAATGCAGCAACAAGAGTCCTTACTAGAACCAGAAGATATAAACACATCACCCCTATCTTATCCACACTGCATTGGTTCACAGTAAAATTTCGCATTGATTTTAAAATACTACTATTGACTTATAAAGCACTAAATGGTCTTGCACCACAGTACCTGTGTGAAATTGCTAATGTTTTACAATCCACCAAGCCTACTTTGATCAAATGATGGAGGCTGCTTGTCAGTACCGCATATTGTGAAAACTTACAGCAGGGGCAGTGCTTTTTCCTACAAAGCCCCAAAGTTATGGAATAGCCAATTAATGTCCAGGACTCATACACAGACTCATACACAGTCTCTGTGTTTAAGCCTAGGCTGAAAACCTATTTATATAGACAAGCTTTTTGTAAATAGATTTATCTTATGTAAAGGAGCAGATCTAGGGGACTCATGGACGTAAAGTATTATGGTGAACGTCTCGGGTTACTTTGCTGTAACCCTGTTCCCTGAAAAAGCGGGAACGAGATGCTGCGTGAAAACGCTATAGGAACATGTTGCCGGTTGTGAAGCATGTGTGTATCAAACACGCCAAATCTTGGCATATATAACCTCGGTCAGGTGACGTCATC
>JAOVVA010000041.1:8398407-8408720 GCA_028565275.1 Leiocassis micropogon
GTGTGTGTGTGTGTGTGTGTGTGTGTGTGTGTGTGTGTGTGTGTGTGTGTGTGTGTGTGAGTGTGTGTGTGTGTGTGCGTGTGTGTATGTGTGTGTTGCACATTCATTTCCACAGAGCCGGGAGCAGGGTTGCCACTAATTATTATTAATTTGTATCACCTATACCCTAAGTATATACAGTATTGTGTAAAATTCTTTACACTTTAAGTGTTAAATTCATTTGTGCATTTTGTTTTAAACAAACATAGCCTTCATATTCATGCCACATAAAAAAGTCTAAAATGCATTTTCCAAAAAAGGTGTTAATAATAAAGAATAAAGGGATGATATTATGTAAAAATGATACTTAGATTGTCAGTCAAACGTTTGGACACACCTTCTAATTCTATGGTTTTTCCTAAAAAATTTTGATCAGCTGATATTGAGATGTGTCTGCTTCTTATGCTCTGTAAAGCCTTTTATAACCACTCTAATCTAAGGTGCTGTAAATTGGTGTTTTCTGAGACTGGGACCTCTAACTGAACTTCTACTCTGCAGCAGAGGTAAGTTTTATTCCAGAACAGCATGTCTTAAAATAACAACTGACTCTTGTTATTGTTGCGGTTACTTAATTACATAATGTCATATGTATTATTTTTTATAGTTTTTAAATCTCCAGTATTTTTCTAAAATATAGAAAAATAAATCCAAACTTGTGTCAAAACTTTTGACTGTATTAGTATTAAGTATTAATTAAGTATTATGTATTAATGATATTCCCATTTGGATAATGGATAATTGGATGAAGATACAATGTTCATGTTTTGGTACAAAAATATTGCTCTGTAACATTGCCAGATTTTTAAGATCTTTTGTTTAATAAAAGGGTGGCCACACAAAATATCATTGTGTTAATTGTGTGTGCGTGCACGTGTATTAGTGATGAGAAGTTTGGATCATTTTAGTGACTCAGTTCTTTGAATCTCGTTCATCAAAATGAGCAAATCTTTTTTTGAGTCATTTAGTTCATTTAATTTTTAAATCAGAAATAAAATAAAATGTTACATTTTCAACAGACCCCCCAGCACATCTACGTACACAAATTTTTGCTATAGTTCCAGTAATTAAAATATTACAATGCAGCTACGAATGAACGACTCGGACTGGAAGACTCATGAAAAGAACCGTTCTGTTTCCTGTGCAATGCACTGCATAGCGTCTATGGGAGTCACGTGACAAAAGAACGAACGATTGAGACCAAAAGACTCAAAAGTAACTTACTCATTTCTGTTTCCTGTTTCCTGTTCACTCTCTGAGGCTGCTCGTTCTTCTGACTCACATTAAAGACTCGTTCAAAAAGAACGAATTTCTTCCTATAATTTTTTTGTGTGTCTTTAACATTCTTTTCCATTGAGCCAATGTGAGCAGGGTGACCCCTTGCCAAAAGGGCTCGTTCTTCAAAGCCGAGAATGCAAGGATCCCGTCAGTTAGGTTTCCTTTGGACTTCAATTAGGAATCTGTAAAGCTGGCAAGAAGTATGTAGCTCCATTCCTGGTAGGAGACATGGCCAAACTAGCCAGAAAATGACAGGAAAGTGCAAGGCTCTAACCTTTCATGCCCTTGTGAATTTAATTCAGTGAAATGTTGATAACAGTTGAGAGATGAATGGGGAGTTTGGTGTAAGCACATCAAGACAACCGTGGACAAATCTTCACTGCCAGAGCAGTCCTCACAACCACAATAACAAACCATGATTACAACAATCCACATGATGAAGGCTATTTCAGTGACCTTTTCCCTCTATGTCGTATTTCACGTTTGGTATTTGTATGTCCAACTTGCTGCACATACTATGGCCCAATAATATGAGACTCTACAGATGTGTGGGAGATGTGAAAAGAAAAGAAAAGCCTTTTTCAAAGTATGGGCATGTTTGTGTAGACCTGCCTGCCTGTGCGTGCGTGTGTGTGAAGAGAGAGGTCATGGTAGCAGGCTCATTTAACGCTCTGCAGTTTTTCACTCGTCTCTCTGCCAAAATCTCATATTTTCATTCACATCTCTGTTATACAGTACTGGCCAGTGCTTATACTCCTTTTCCCCCACAAGGACATAAAGGGTTAGATATTTGTTCAGCAAAACCTATTTCATTTTTCATTCTCATTTTTCATGTGAAGACCATTAAGCCCCCCTAACCATTTCCCACCTTTACTAAGAAACACACACACACAAACGCACACCAATGAATGATGTGGCATTTTCTCTAATTCTTCTTCTCATTATTATTATATGGAGTCATTATCAAACAAAACAGTACAAAGAAGAAGAAGATGATTTTTATGAACATGTCCATTTACAGTTCTCCAGTGAACATTCATTAATCTCAACTTGTCGGGTCAGAATTACAAATAAGCACAGTATAATTATTACTTTATGTAATATTTTTTTATGTGAGGAGTGTTTAGGAGAAAGAGGGTTCCAATTTATCAGCAAATGTATGCATGTTTATGTATACATAACTTTTTGCCATTTTTTCCTTCTTTTCAAAGTTCATAATAATATTTTCATCCTATATCAGAGGTCAAACTCAAGTCCATGCTTAAATATAAAGCTTTAGTGCTTAAGCAGCCCTCCTATCCTAAGGCTGGGAGATTAGAAGACAGTATCTGTAAAAGCAGTGACTGCATTTTGTCACTAACTCCCAGAGGCTGCCTGGTAATTATATTGCCATACTGCATTGCCATACATCAGCTGTCCAGCAAGTTCCTCTCTCATTCACATGCCAGGTAGTCCTCAAATTAATCACCCCCTCCGTCCTGCCCTGCTATTGTTTTCCTTCCTTGCTCTTCCAAGATGGCTGCTTTTCATGCTAATGGGGGCTCCTTGTACCCAGAGGACACACGGACGAGTGGCTCTGACTCTGAAAGTTTGACAGGCTGCCGGTGTGTGAGAAGGATCTTCTGGGGTGACCCTCACAGCAAGAGGCCAGCATTCATCACCATGAGCCTGCATCCTTGTCTGTCTTTTCTAAATTGCCTGTGGATCTTTACAAAAAAATTAACAAAATGAATATTTTTTAAAAAATAATTTTATAATAAAAACATATACATCAATAATTCATACATTAGACATTTTACTTTTTACCATCAACTCTTATTATTCTTATTAGAGATAAATGTATCATTTTAGATTTATATCTGGAATTAGCTATTTATGTATAAAAGTGCTATACACATGAAATTGAATTGAACTGAATAATATATTACATATATAATTATATATAAATAAAAGTATTATATTAACACTAATTTAATAAATCTGTCTTCTTTTTTTAGTGTTCGCCGTTTAAGAACAAATATTTGTGTGTTAATATTTGTGTGTATTTAATAATTTCACAAATGCTGTAATAATAAATATCACAAACTAATACATTCTACTTTTAAATTATCTTCCAACCCTATACATGATTTAGCCAGAAAGAGAAGAATTTAGTGAAGGTGCAGACTCTATGAGATTTTCTATTTTCAGAGTAGTGTGCCATGCTGGCAGTATGTGAGAAGAATCTTCTGCACTGACCCTCGCAGCAGGAGGGGAGCATTTGTCACTGCAAGGCGACACAGCGCTCCAGGGCTGCTGCATGCTAATTTTGCCCATTGTTTCAGGGTGACTGCTTTCCCAGTGCATCTGAACAAAAGGGCTTGGCATGAGGCTTTGATTCGCCTTGTTTAATATTTACATTTTAATATTAGCCTAGATCCAATACATCCATATTAAGTATGTACTATATGTATCTGTAAGCAAAGCATCTTCTTTTTACCATTTGGTGGGGAGGGGAGAAGGAGAATTCATCTTGTTTTTATTCCAAAGTACCATTTATTCGTATTAAGAATTGGGGTAGTGAGTACCATTTACTAAAGTGAAATGCCAGCACATTAATCAGTACAACAACAAAAAAATTACTTTGCCTTAATGTTAAAAGACATCAACATTGTACATTTCATAGTAGAAGAAGTTTACATATAGTTATTTTTACAAGAAACTTAAAAAAAAAAAATCGTTTAGCAAAAACTACAAAACAACAACAAAAAACTTGTGTGTGTATGCGTCCGTGTGTGTGTGTGCATGCGCGCGTGTTCGTGTGTGTGTGTACATGAGAGAGTTTGGCTTCACTGAAGCCACTTTGTCATTTCTGGAATGAGTCCTGAGCAGACAGATTCACGGCGGGTAGCAGCTTGGTAATTGGAGATTCCCAAAGTGATTAAAATTTGTTTTTAAGCCTCCACTCTCATCTGCATAGCCACAGGAGGACCCTGGAGCCATGAGGGGCTGCACGTTTGCATCGCCGATAAAGGATGGGTCACTAGATAACTCCTCCTTTCTCCTCTTCTTCCTCCCTCTTTTCTTTGACGTCTGAAAGAGGGGAATGAGACCAGGCTGCCATTTTACCCCAGGGTGGCAGCAGGGTCAAAGGTCACTTGTAATAGCTTTGCTGTGAACCTGCAGAAGTGCAAAAGCACACTGGGTGCCGATTCACACCACTACACTCTCGGTTCTTTAGCCCACTGCATAAAAATAACCCAGGCTGGCCTGCATGTAAGTATAATGAGAATTCATGTAGGGTGTGTGGGTGTGTGTAGGTGAGTTTATCTGTTTAAATATCAAATCTTAATGTATTATGGGCACAATTTTCATAAATCTTTGTTACTCTAATGTACTATATTTTATACTTGATTATAAATGATGTAACAAAACATAAATGATGAGTAACAAAACATCACTGGGCATATTGTTATAGAAAAATACCAATAATTACACATCCAAAAATGTTAGATTAATTTGCCTAAATTATATGACATGCCATTTATATGCTTATATTTACATTCATTGTTGTGAAAAAGTTAGTTTGAGTTAGTCTCTGCTATTACTTCATCCCTATTTTTTCCCAGCATCAGCTTCTCTTTTTTTTTCTCTCTTAAAAAGTGCATCGCGTCATGTTATGGAAACCAAACAAGAGAAAGCACCATCTTCCATTTTTTTATTATTATTATTTTAAGCTTATATCATCTAAAGCATCCACCATACAAGTCATGTAAAACATGCATGTATGTGGATGGATGGATGGATAGATAGATCTCAGGTCAGTATCGGATGCAAATAACCGAACAGATGCAGAGCTCTTTGTAATTAATCAATCAATGCCTGACTTACGCTACTAAATCTCTCTTGTGACTTGGTAGCTGGTGGTGCACAGGGCAATTGTCAGGGTACAACAGTGTGGGATGTCAGCAGTGTGGAATGTGTGTGTGTGTGTGTGTGTGTGTGTGTGTGTGTGTGTGTGTTGCCACATGCGGATGTATGGGCTGTCATAGAGTGGAGCTGTGGTGTGTTGTGACCGTTGCTGGGTCTTTCCTCTGCGGAAGCAGCAACTCCTCCAACTCTCAGAGCAGACAACAAGCTCAGGACCCAGCCTGAGAAATGGCCTCCCGGCTCTGTCACACACATCCAGTAAAATTTATTCCACGGGAAGTGCTGCTGAAAAAAAAAAAAAGCAGTTTTTACCTCAGAACTGTCCTGGATGGGGGATTTTTTTGGGAGACATTTATGTTTTTTTAACCCAAAAAAATTTATACACATAACCAATAGAAAAACAATGATAAATGTTTCTAATTCATTACTAATTATTTTTACTTATTATTTGCTATTATATGAACTTCAGCAATGAAATATTTCATTTGTGTTATTAGAACGTTAAATTTACATTAGATATGTTTTATGCTTTGTCCATGAAACACACTATATTAATAACACGAAATGTATTTTACTTGTTGTAAAAGTTCACTACTAGTTCCCATTTTACAATTCATCTCATTTGCATAATGTGAAATAGTTTAAAAAATGAAATGTGGTGTAACTTAAATGTATTAATATTTCATTTATTATACAGTATACAAGTTAACGATACAGCAAGCTGTAGAAGCCTCCAAATATATCAAGCTGCTGCATATAAGAATATCTATATCTACATAGACAGATACATAAATACATACATACATACATACATACATACATACATACATACATACCAACATCACCTCAGCCATAACATGATGTGCAGTTGTTAAAATTCACACAGTGGCATTACCTTCAGTGTATCCTTCTACATGTACACTGACATTAAATAATAGAAGCCTCCTACATGGAAAGGTAAGAAAGATTTGGTGGAAGTGGGTTCATAGCAGGCACTGAAGAGCCCAGGGGAAAGTGATCCACTCAGTGCTGTTTTATTTCACTGAGCAGACAATGGCTGCAGCTTGGATGCACATACCTTCTGTCTCCCAGACAGGAGCAGACTTGAACTCTGAATGTGACACCAGGCCCTCTGGAAAAAAAAGGGATATTTAAATCTACAATTACATGCAAATCCTTTGAACTGTGCTTTGAGTTCAGGGGCACCTAAAACATTAAGCTCTACTAACTCTTCCTTTTGTCCTACTTAACATAGTTATAAGTGGCTTATTTGTATAGTTCGTCCATTACTCCAAGTGCTTGTGGATTATTTTACAATATAAATGCTAAATAAAAGCTTTACCTTTCTGAAAATAATAATCAATTAAGATCTTCTGTAGCTTGAGGACATTAGTTTTTCCTGAAAAATAGCAAGTAGACTTGACAAACACTGAAGATCTGAATAAAACAGAAGATGCTCATAAATCAGTCTTCCTTTGTTTTTAATTGCATACATTTATACACTCCAAAAATAAACTTTGCAAAAACAATGAGATTTAACAATTTAAAGGTACAAGTTTGTGGCCTATGCTTGACACAGTCTAAGCAATTACTTTTCAAATGTGTTTCACTTTTTCACACTCCCTTCCTTACACTCAATACCAGTCAGTGATTTCACTAATTACCTGAATACAAATCATTAAAGGTACCTAGGCTTTTAAAAAGATGTGTATCTTTTTAAATCTCTAAATAGATGAAATATTGCACAATACAAGGTGCAGTGAAAACAACTTAGTGTGCTTTATGTGCTTTAATGTGATATATCTCTAATTAATGCAAATTTAATGTCTTTGGGTTTTTTTTCTATCAAACCTAATAAGTATAGTTTTCTATGACACATTGTTTGTAAATGCGCACACATCAACATATCATCCAGTGAGCTGCTGGTTGAGATTCTGTAGGGGGCAGCAGGAGTCTGGTCTTATTTCATAAGAGTTTGTGCTCTAAGGACATCTTGAACACTGAATATTCAGGGAGAAGCACTAAAAAAAAATAGCAACCACATGCAGAAAAAGTGAATTCACAGATTTTGTAATATACACAAAAAAAGTTATTAGATGGATGTTGAAAAGAATGATGGCCCAAGACTGCAGGAAGGTGTATGATTTGTTGATAGAACATATACATTACATACATTTAAGATACTATTTTATATTTTCCTAAAATAAAAGAATAACTAATAATAAAAAGTTATATGTCAATACGTTTTGAATGTTTTAAACATTCAGCTAATCATTCTAAAGAGTAAATGAAATAATATAACCAATTTTAACATGTGGACTTAATGCACAAAGACTATAGTTTTACTAAATGAAACAACATAATTTTCAGCTAAATTGTTAGGTAATTTCAGCTGACCTTGTTCTAGCAAATTATATTTATTTTATGAATTACCTATTTTTTCAAGGACACATACATTTGGCAATCATATGAAATAAAGTAAAGCCTACAATCAGACTGGATTTGATAAAACCCTCAGGTCGCTCTAGCTGCTGAAACCTCTCTGAGCACATTATTAATTATGACAAAATGGTTTTCCATCTATTCAAACCAGCACATGTGCCTTTGAGAAAACGCAGACTTGTGGGGGGGTTTGCCTGACAGATAAACATGTAAAAAACAAAGTACAAAGAACTGGCTGAAAGTACTTTGGAAATTCATTGTGGATGGAAAATAGCTTGCGACTACAGCACAATAAATTTCTCACCCTACAAAAACAGAGATATTAGGTAGTATGATCTATGTAGGGACACAGTGTAACTCAATAGCTTCTGGTTTATCTGAAATCCAGAGAAACCAGAGACTGGTGTTGTTTGCAAACTCACATGTCATTCCAGGCATGACTGATTTCTCTGTTAAAAGAAGACAAGTAAAACAGTGTTTGAATGAAGAGTAGACCATGATCTGTGGTCTGAGAGAAGGTGTGTGTTTTGCAGGTAGTAATGGCAGTGTGTTGGGACGGCAGGATCTGCTCAGGGAGATTTATCGCTTCAGGTCTTTGCTTTGTATATTTACAACCTGAGGACAGCACCCATGGTTAAATAGAAAAGCTTCAGTAAATCACAAGATGTTTCAGAGTGTCACAATGATGTAAAATACTGATTAATCCTTAACTTTAAATATAGTTAGAATCTGTTTTTAGAATTGATTTAACTAAATTGGAACTGACCATGAGGTCAAATATGACTGTAACAATGTGGCTCCATGATCCACCACAGTAGACAATTTAACAAAGAAATTTGTTCAGGGATCCAGTTAAATGCCATGTTACACCTCCCTTTCTAAATGACAGAGTGTGTGGATGTAATACTAAAAGGACTTCTCTCATGAGGCCTTGCGACCCCGGCCCACCATGCAAGAAAGGGAACTATGAGATGAAGTTAGCATTAAATAAAACAACAGATGCCTGTTTATTTATCTAGCCCCGAGGCCAAGCTCGACTGGTGAGTGAATCAACATCAGGGCCATTTTCACCAGAGCAAATGGCGCATGTCATGGGTGGAGCAAACAAGAATATGGCTGAGAGGGTTTTAATCAAGAGACAATGCAGGACCTTTTATCCAAACCCCCTTCCCATTCATGCAGGGCTTATGACTATGTGCTTTGCATGTGAAAGGCTTGGAGTGAGAATTTTTTTTTACAGTGTGTGTGTGTGAGAGAGAGAGAGAGAGTATCTGAGGGTGTGTAAAAAAAGAGAGCCTCTCTCTGCTCACCAATCATGCAGTTGCATTCATGGCGCTCCCCATTCTCTACTCCTCTCTCTGGTCCTGATGGAGTTCCAGCAGAGGCCTCTGTGAATGGCTTTTCACTCATCAAAAAAAAAATGGGTCTCTAGGAATAATGCAGTCACAAAAAACTTTGCTGAGAGGAATCACTGTGTTTTATGAGCTATTAAAACTTTTATTCATCTCTCCACTGAACCAGGTTTTGGTCAGGGGTCGTCACGCTTTAATGAAGCCCACCCACCCCCACCCTGCATTTCCAACACTCCAACCAAAATCAGCATTATTTTTTCTTTGGGGTTTAATAGACTATTTATTGCTGAATGTAAAGATGTAAGCTCGCTTTGTAGGGTTTTTTTTTCTTTGTTTTAATTTTCCATCTCTGTGGGTTGGTGGTACAGTGGTTTGTGCATATAGACTTTTAACACCTCCGTGCTATTCGCCTCTTTTTGGTGTTTCATACTGGAGAAATTTAAAGAGAACCTAACTCTGCCCCTTAGCACACAGACCGCCCACTGCCAAACAAGCGTCCAGCTTCGGAGCTCGACTCCCAGGCAGTGTTATTTCTGACCTCCGGTTCAACTTTGACCCGTGACCTGCTGAGGTATCCGTCATGACAGGAGGCTGATTAACAACAAAATGGTGCCTGAATCCAGGAGAGCGATGAAATAAAGAGAGAACTAAACACAAAACACAGAGCAGCGGACTCTTCGTACCACCTCTCCATTTTCTCTATCTGTCTTTGTCCCTCCTGGAGCTTTTGTTTTGCCATTGGGTATTTTTTCTCCTCTTTTCTTCTTCTTCGCTTTTTCCTCTCACCGATTGTGCGCGGCAGGTAGCGCGAGAGGAGCTTGGAATTATGGGAGCTCGTTGGAGGCTGTCGTAAATGAGCTGAAGGCCTTCTCAGCCGGTGACTAATGAGATGCAAATATGATGCACAAGCCAAAAACAAGGAATGCGGGTCGCAGTGGCTGATTGACAGAAAGAAGCCACGCCCAGTGCCACGAGCCTCTCTCGCTCTCTCCCTCGCTGTCTCTCTCTGTCTCTCTCACCCTACACCACCGGCAAAACACACTAAGCGGCTATTGTTCTCTTCTACCCACTGGGAATTATACTTAACTATGCACGTTTACCTGGAGTTAAGTCTACTAATATGTGGTTGTGTTATTATTATTATTATTATTATTTTATTTAAAAATGGGAAGAACCGAAACGTCAGTGCTACTTTAATTAGTTATTGTTATGATGATATAAAAAAAATACCAAGCACAATTTTACACATGCATTACACTGCCCACAGAATTTACTGAGTTTTTTTTTACCTAAGTT
>JAOVVA010000041.1:8414270-8457625 GCA_028565275.1 Leiocassis micropogon
TAAAGCAACATAATATTAAATATTCAATAAATAATACAATAAAAACAATACATATTCTGGGAGTACTTTCCCATATTAGCTGGTTTAGATTAAAGCATGGTACAGAGCAAACCATGTGAGGTTCCAGTGCCATTATATCCAGCAAAATAGGTAATAGCATTTACATTTTTACAAAATAGTGACTGATGCAAGTACAAAAAAGCCTGGCATGTCTGTATGTTTGCAAATTAATGAAGTGAATTTAATGACAAGTCCCCTATGAAATATAAACTTTTTTTTCTTTTTTTTTCTTTTGCAAATATCAACACAAATTATTCATCATCCAAAAATGTTCTGGTCCCAAATAACACTGTTTTAGCTCATGGTAATGGAAATATTATGATAACAGCTCATTTTATGTTTGACTGAGATAGCTGAATCATGAGCATGTAGTAGAAGTAAGTTTATATGATTCTGGCATGTGGATGTAGAGGACTCAGGCTGGGCATAGCACTGTGTAAACAGAGCCAAATTCTCAATTTATGATGCTTGTCCCAGCTAAAACAGGGGTCTGCATATTTTTAGCAGCATAATATTTTTTTTTGCTTCAGTCACTAAGTGCCTCTGTTGTTTTGTTCAAAAAGCTGATGCCCAGAGGTGGTGGGTGTGGTTTTCTCTGTGATCATTAACAAAGTCTTAAATGTGTTTTTTATCCTTTTGTTACTTTCTTTAATGTACTAAATTATACAGTCATGCTATAAAAAACTTGCCACACATGAGGCTGCCACAGGGTTACTGACTTGCTGACAGTTACCTGTTCAGGTTGAGGAATAAAATGAACTCTATTATGAACCAGACACATAAATATTCCACTTCCTATTTTCCAAAATAGCTTAATTTTTTTTTACAAGTTTTATGGCTTTAATATTAAGTGCATGTGTTTTACAAGACATTGTGTCCTCTGAGTCACCCCCATGCTCCACCAAAAAAAAATGCATTGCATGTTTTTTCTACCTAGGGGAAGGGGGGATTCATAGGCCCCTTTCAGACACACTCCTCCACATCCAACAACCTTGTGGCCTCCCTTTTTGAGAAACAACAGTTCGGTGAGTTGGGGTCCAGGAACAGGTAACTCCCTGTGTCTCCCTGCTGGCATGCTGACCTAAGAGTCCAAATATTTTAATTTCATGACAAAGATATGTTATGCAATCAGTATTTCTTGTACGGACCAAATGCACTGTCAATATGTTCAAACATCGAAAATAAAATGACCTGACACAATGTATGTGCATTCAGACTTCCTTGGATTTTATCTTGGCAGATCCATAAATTACAACAAGCTGCACACCTGCCTGACTCTGAATTTATCACTAAGGAATGTTTTGAATGAATTGGGGAGGTGTGCATGTATATGTGTCTGTTTATGTATGTGTGAATGCATTCACGGAGAGGAGGAGACTCGAGATATGAGCCAATCCAAGAATACGCCATGTCCTCTCCCCCAGGGACAAATGGATGTCAAGTTGTGCTGTCTGTCAAGATTAAGTGTCTATTTGCTTTCTGTTCACATGTGGCTAGAGCCGTTAGGGCAGTTAGGGTCACCACACTTCCTTGACAAAGCATCTTGCCCATGTAAAAAAAAAATAATAAAAAAAAAGATGGAATGCACACTTTAATCTGGGTGGCTGCGGGATGGGGGGGCGGGTCATTTGCCTTGCCTATTAAAGACATTAGGCCTTTGCTGGTCATCTTTACACGGACACCATCAAATGGCCAGTTTCAGCAGATTTTTTTTCTCTTTTATCTACTGCATTGAGCTACAATCCTTTCTTCCTTTCCTCTCATTTCCTTTGCTAAATACCTCTGATTGTGTTCCTTACCCTACACATTACAAGCATTTATTTTAGTATATATTTTTCCCCCTAATCACATACTAGTATGTGACCTCTGAACAAATAGTAAAAAAAAAACTTTAGAATTATAAGTGAGAATGTTTTCACAAGCTAAATAAAAAAGTAATTGATCTATACATGATGAAACAACATATATGCTTGATCTACAACTTGGCCAAAAGCTGGACAAACAAACAATAAACAGTACATGTATTACAGAAATACACACACTAGCAGGCACATACGCCTCCAGGTTTTTTTTTTTACATGCCATAAATCTGGCCTTCTCAACAGGCTTGGTGTGTCTTAAGGTTGCCATGCCCATAATATTATATAACATAAGCACATTGTAGTTGATTGGTAGACATAAATATTGATGGTGGCTTAGACGCAGTTTAACACCCAGCTACAATTCATCTGTAAACTGAACTGCTGTTCTACGAGAGAGAAAAAGTCCATGTCTGGTGTTCCAGGAGGAGCATAGCCTTGAGCAGTACATCAATACAACTGACCAGTGCAGACTTTCATGGTCTATGCTTTGGTGCATAGCATGTCATCTTAAATTTATAAACTTTTATATCAGAACTAAATACTAAATAAGTAAGTCAACATATAGAAGAGATGAGAAACAATTATTAGAAGTAAATGCTACTCTAATTAACAGTATAATGCTACTTCTTAAGACCATTTGTTTAATTATGTTGGGGGGAAAAAACATAAACTGATGGAGATAAATTATTGCTTGAGAAATTTGGAATTTGATATGTGTTCTTAAGTAAAGGCTAAAGGAACTTCAACCACAAATAGCCATTTAAGAATTTTTTTAGTCTTTCTGTTATTGCAGTTTATTTATAGGGCAAAATAATTTAATCACATATTATAATTTACGTATTGTGTATACACAGAACACATGATTCACAGATCTTGGACATACTGAGCAGTGGATGGATAAAAGTTGGGACAAATCAAATGTGGACATAAAATCCAAGTTTTACAACAACACAGAAATAGAGTAGATCATGCTCCACATCTGTACTTCTTGCACCTTTAAGTTTAAGGTTTCTCACTTGTTCAAGAGCATGTTATTTACCTTAAAGCATTGTTTCAGTCATTGACATTCCAATTAGTAGCAGTGACCCTGCTTATACAAACTCTAAAAAATTAAATGTGTTATAGTAACTAAAAACATTCTTGAACTTAATCCATCATGTGGAACTAACAATGCCCCTCTGAATCTGGACTCATGTTAGCTAATGGTGTTTCATGTAAAGTGGAAAGGGGGCATGTGTCTGGTTTATTAGATAGATGTTTCCCTGATACCTTACAGAACGGTAATGGTAAGAGAGTGCAGGAAGAGATATGGCACAACTTAAATGGCCTAAAACATTTGGCCACTCTGTTTCAAGCTTTTTCAAATATCCAGAATAGTGATTATTTTATTTTGCCAGAGTTTGGGTAAGGAAAATATTACTATTACAGTCTTCACATACATACATAGGCAGATAAATCAAGACTGACTGAACGTGATAAAAATGGGTTCATGTACAAATGTGGGTATTAAAGACTTTAATTAATTAAAGGCCTCTCTTGAGGTTTATGCAAGACACCACTGGGGCCTTTCTGGTAAAATAAATCTCAAAATTTGTGTTGAGGACAGCAATGCAGAATTTGTCAGTTTGAGAAATGTTATAAGGTAAGAGAAATTAGATCAGAGAATTTGGGATGTGTTTTATGATGGTGAGGCTGTTTTATAGTGTGAAATGTTTGGTATAATTTTATTTCATTGTTCAATGTCATCAGAATTAACTTGAATGGAGGAAAGAGGAAATAATAGAATAATAGCGTATAAACTGATTTACTATTTAGGTAAAGGGTAAAATCCGTATATAATAACCTATTCCCCACCACAGCATTGTTTAAATGTCTTTCTAGAAAAGATCTCTAAATGTACATTAGCTGGATAAAGAACGCAAACAATTTCTCAGTCTGTAGCTTCCAAATGAGCTCTATACCAGTTTATATTTATGGGAAGATATATCTTAGATGAACTCTCTTTCACAAATGATCTGAACGCAAAACGACTAACTGGGTGCCTGAATGAAAAAGATATATTAGCCGTTACGTCATGCCAGGTCTGGTTCTTTTCTTTCAATGTATCATGATGATAAAAACTCAGTATCGTATATTTCATGCAAGCGGTAGGATCTAAAGTAGATATCTCATTAGAAACAAACAGCACAAACTGTTCACAGACTTCATGAAAAGACTTCACGTGTTAATTGCGTGTGTTAATTGAAAGTTCGAAACAAACTTTCTACGTTTAAATAATAAGCTGTTAAAAAAAGTATGATTTCTGCGCCTATTTTGGTGCGTTTACGTTTGTAACGCTAATGAGCAACGGTAAACAACAACAAAGACAGAGAAATAAAGTCACTTGATTAACAAGCTTCCACTTGGGGTGTGAAACCGAAAACGCGACTCGGGAACCTGACAAGGCGAGAGGCACACACACACGCACGCACCCGGATAAAGTTGTCACCCATCTCTGTATTCTGAATCAAAGGAACGACAGAAGTGACCTTGTCAACAGTTAGAGATGTTGATATTGTCATGCAGCGAGACAGTTGAGACCTGCGCGCTACCCAGTGTTATTGGGGTTGGGAGATGAGCTGGGCTACCAGTTTTTATTCAAACTGTGCACAGGCAGAAGACTAACCATTTTTTGCCATCAGTGAAGTGGATTGCATTGTTACTATTACAAACTCAATTAATTGAAGATTTTATTTGAAATTAGAAATATTTTGTTTAAAACAACCAGACGTCGGTGAATTTTGCGTATAAACCAGTGACAGTAAAAATGATCTATTATACTACAGGTATATTCAGTAGCCTAAGAACAAAACTGGGGCACTTCTACTGTATTTCATCTCTCTCTCTCTCTCTCTCTCTCTCTCTCTCTCTCTCTCTGAAGGTCATCTTGCGCTCTCGCGGCGGGTAAAGCAGCTTCGGATGTCACCGTGCTGAGATCCGATCCACTCGTAGCCTTTAATGAGCACCTGCTCTCCATGATAATACCAGCCAAAAACGCACTCACCGTCTCCCTCCCATCCTTTCGTACGGTATGAAGTATATTATGTTTCGGTGAGACAATAACCCCTCATGTAACCGCCCGGCTTTGATCGGAAAAAAGCACTTGATGCATAACTGTTATCTGGGGGTAAATAAGTTGCAGGGCGTGCGTCTGTTATGTTGCTCTTCGTGTCCGTGGACGCTTAGCAAATAAGCGCACAACACACATTACACATATTCTGTTAAAATTCCCGTCAAAGTACATTCAACTATACATTCAACTAAATAATGATTTATTCTATATAAAAATGTAAAGTTGAACAAGTTACAATTAATGAATTTTTTTTCCAAGTAAGAACGAAAATACATAAACCAAATATGATCTAAATAAAACAAAAATCACGACGCTGATTAATCGACGTCCGACTTTACTTCATTTTATTCGCTATAAATGATCAGTTAAATACATTAAAGCAAGTCACGGCGCGTTGAAATGAAAGGTTATTGGAGCTATTGCAAACTAAACACGCTCGGCTACATTACATGCCGCTGTTTAGTTAGAACATTAGGTGAAAAGGTCTTGACTCTTCAAGGTAAATATGTGAGTTGCAAGCTGAGACAAGACAGGCAGCCCGAATTCCGCGCGCATAGCAGCGCGGTGATAAACCTGTGACCCACAACCACGTGACCGCTCGTCTTTTATTTACGCTTACGGGCTCACGTTGTAACCGAGAACCACGGAAAAGAAAAAAAAAACAGATAAAACCGACTACTGAATATGGAGACACATGACAGGTATACTTAGGAATGTGTTTAGTTGCGTCTATAAATGAGCACACATAGCGGTCCTGGGGTTCGCGTTTAAGGTATCAATAAATACAACTGTTATTATTCTATAAATATCTAATTTCAGCTTGTAAATGTGTGATTGTTATAATTATACGTCTGGTTTGACAAATTTCTGATTATTAGAAAGGGGGGGGGGGTTACACCAAAGAAATATGAGCCTGACACGGACCACGTAAATTTCTACCCACGGTGGAGTATGGCTACCATGAACCACCATAACAAGTCCAATATCATATACTCTGAACACCATTCTTTCAAACGACATTCCCTCTGTTGTTATTTTGACGTCTTTGATTGAAAGTCTAACGCGTTGGAAAAACTTATTGATCTGCCGTGACTTCAGTCCCAATAGCAGGTTACAGCTACAGGTTTTTCCTTTAATTTTTTTCACATGCATGTACTAACTACCATCAATGCAACGTTAGATGAAGCCCAGTCTCTCTCTTAAACATACATACGCACACACCACAGCAGTGTGCTGGAATTTTTGGGCTTAGCGCCGCCGTGTGTGTGAAGATTAGATCCTAGATATAACAGAAATGCACATAATTTCATATACATCGAGAAAAAAAATACAATTAAATAATAGCTGGCCTCAATTCCCCGAAAGTACTGTAAAATAAAGAATATTTTAACTGGTAAAGAGTGTAAGTTTATAGTTTAAAGGTCATATTTGTTGCCAAACGTTTATGAAAATACTATAATTTAAAAAATACTAGTAATTTGCAGGCGTCAAAGTCATATAGGCTACATTATTATTATTATTATTATTATTATTATTATTATTTCATTTCAAATAGATTTTACCCAATGTATTTTATTATATTTATTCTGTTGTTTGTCTATCAATAATGAGGTTGGATATTTAAAATCTAATAATAGGAAAAGAGGTTTAGCGAACGATAGTGACAGAATAAAATGTTATTAAACGGGCAAATAGTAATAGGGCGACTCCTGACCCCCTGATGCAGCGCCATGGTATCATTGATTACCGGCCTTATGAGATAATGCAATTACAAACATCAATAAGGTGCTGCGAGGAGAATCATTAAGTGGTGACAGTGATAAATGGCAGCAAAGAAAATTGCACGCTCCTTTCCTCTGGGGTTCGATGAGTAGGGCACCTGGTCACCAAAGATGACATCCAAACTAACCCAAATGTGGCAGCAATCCAGGAACTCTCCACCCAGTTGTGCGAACCAAGTGTCCTAGACGCTTTCTTACGCCCAGCACAACTGATTCAGTTCCTGGCGGACTTAAGAATCAGGTGTGTCGGGGGTCCCATAGGTGAAATTTGTCCAAAATCCTAAATAATACTCCTAATAATGGTAATGTGTTTAAATATTATACAGTACAACATATTGCGTCAGAGTTAAGGTTGTCTGTATGGACCACTGTGCCAAAGTCACAAAGGTACGAAATAATAGTTTTCCTTTTAAAACATATTTAAAAATATAAGTTATTAGACTATTTCGTTTAGCTCATGTATAAATGCAACTGAAAGGAAAAGAAACAAGTGTCCTCTGCCCGTTGATTTATACGGAAAGTAATCCTGTGTCAGAGGCATATTTTTACAATAATAGTAGGCCTACTATTTAGTAAGCACATGTGTGTGTTTTTTTTTTTTTGGACGTGGTCAATTTGGGATGTACCATTATTGATAAATAATTTGGTTAAATATTAAAACTACATACAAACATTAGGCTGGTACGGAAAATGCATTTGACATGATTGATTTAACCATTTATAAGGTTTTGCAATTTAAATTAAAAAAAAAAAAATTTCATCCAATTTTGCTTCGCAGACGATTATTCAATATAAAAAATAAGCAGAATTTTTTTTGCTCGGTTTTGGGATGAATGTCGGTTTCATGACTGGTTTAATTAAGTTTTAACAGGTCTGTTTTCAACAGTAAAATAGTGCCAGTAAAATAGTCGACACTGCACAAACGTGGTCCTTTTCCCCATCACTACGCTGCCCAACCAAACTGAACTGAATGTACCAGAAGGTAACAAAGCTGATTGCTCACTTATGTTTGACTGCTGAATTGGTATATGTGCCACAGAACTCAGTAATATAGATATAGACCAAAAACATGGGCACTTATAAACATTAAAACCATGTCTTTGCAATTATTGTATTTACTGTTTTTTTTTTGTTATTCACTGTCTTCTACATAAAATCAAATGTAGAATGTAGAAAACAATCTCTCTCTCTCTCTCTCTCTCTCTCTCATACACACACACACACACACACACACACACACACACACAGATTTCAACTGGGTTTTCCACAGTGTATGTTTGTATAATTTGGTCAAGTATAAAGGTATATAGTTATATAGAGTAATAATAATAATAATAATAATAATAATAATAACTTTGCTAACTTTTTAAATGATCACATTTCACTTACCAATTTTCTCTATCTGTATCATATAGGCTACATAATTGTTGACACCGTCAATAATTTAATTTAGGCACTTCCTGTGCTTAAAAAAAGTCTTAAATCTATTGATTGGAAGTAATGATCTTAGGATATGATAAACATTACAGAAAGACTTGGCGATACAGTAAAAAAAAATCTGATTATTATAACTGTGTAATATCCCTGTATATATAGATAAACTGACTGAGGCACTTCTGTACTTTTGAGTAACAAAGACTACAATAGTAAACATATTCTACCACTAGACAAAACATCACGTTTTTCAAGTAGGTAAATTACAATGTCTTACTCAAATAATTATGAATATTTTTGCCTAAAGACTCATATTATTCATGTTTCAATCTTTATAATTGTATTTTGTTATTAGGTTGAACAACACTGGAACATTTCCATTACATATTTTAATTCCCTCTCTCTCTGTATGTATGTATGTATGTATGTATGCTTGTGTGCGAAAGCGGCATTAATGATTTAGAGTAGCAAGCGTTTGGATGCATTAAACAGACTAAGCATGTCCCCTAAAGGACAGTTTTCCAGCTCCCCTAAAGAGGGCAGTCAAACATGGGATTTATCTCTCGTCTCCGGAGCGGCCAATGGCGAACAGCTCAGGAATTCGGAGCCAAGCAACTCTGAGCCGCTGTAATTAAAAACGCCCATTGAATTCTGTACAAAGAGCTTCCAAACAATAAAACGCAAAAAAATAAATCTTGGCAAAAGCAGTTAAAAACTCGGAATACACTCTTAGGTTTTATCAGAGAGGCAAAAATAACGCACCGATTTAGTATGATAAATGGTTTAAAACAACCCGTACACCAGGTGGGCATTTTGTTTCTGCAACATTATACGCTGGTTTTAACTTTGTTTTGGTTGAATGTTAAACACGCGTTTATTCTGACAGTCTTTAGTTTGGAGAATTGAAATGTAGGCTAATGTATCTGGACAAAAAACAGCCGCCCTGTAATGCCGAGTTTGAGCCGCTGTTACACAGGCATTGAACGTGTGCAGTAAGGCGTGAGGAGGAAACTAATCTTCCTATTTAGGTGTTTGTTGTGAATTTTTCTAAATGAATTTTAATGCTAAACGGGGGATAATTGTTTCTTTATACATCCAGCTAATCCACCGATCCCCTCGTCTCTTCACAAATTAATTCCAGTATATGAATTTACGCTACGCATTTGTTGTGTATTTTCCGATGGACTATGAGGCACACAACCGCTGTTTAAGATCGAAAGTTGCTGATAGAAATTGAGCATCAATTAAAATACACAAACCCTACTTGAACTAACCATGTAATTTGGTTAAAAACACAAAAGGCAGTCACGAAAATACAAGGACAAAAAGGGAAAGATGTAAACTGTCTCAAAAAAAAAAAGTTTAGCTAGGAAAGGAAGAAAAATTACCAAAACAGCTAAAATGCTTCACACATCTATGCTACTAATAGCCCATATGGTCACGTCTTTCTTTTGGCTATTGCTAGAGATACTGTTCTGGCTGAAGTACAAATCCTAGCTGATAGCCTAAAACAGTAAAACGTAAAGGTTAAACAGAAACCGTTATTTCAGTCCATTATCAGTGAAACAGGGGTCATTGTTTGATCCTAAGATCATAATTTTGTCTTTCCTGAGATCTTAACATTAACAGAATAAATGCTGTGCAGTGCATAATAACCCAAAAGGTACAGGCTGTTATGTTACGTACTTTCTTCAAGTACAGAAATAATTAAATTAACTGATGCATTAAATTAATAATACAACGCAATGCTCCAAAGATAGGAGGGAGAGAGAGAGAGAGAATTAAGCTAGGCCTATTTAAGGAAAAATTTACACTTCTACGTATAGTTATAATGCAAGGCTAAGGGTAGTCAAACCTTTAAACATAGAATATCATAACATGATATCTTTAGTCCCCATTATTTGCTTAAAACTTTGCTATTTGCCATCTTTAAAAGACAGCCACCCCCCCCCCCCCCCCCCCCAATAAAATAATTTGTTATTACCACTGCAGACAATGTAGCTTAAACAACAGAACTGCCTCAGTCAGTTAACCTGACTGCACATGGACATTACAAAAGTATAAATAATCATAATTGCAAAATCTTACTTACTTCCACTAAAAATGAGTTTGTAATCAGTAGATTTCAAGCTTTTTTTAATCACAGGAAAACCTGTCCAAATGATGGACTGTGGCAAACATGTATATGTTACAGATCCTGTAGATATAGATTAGGTTTGAGAACTTTGCAGTATTACTTCAAGTTGATTAAGAATGCTTCTGTAGAAGAAAAAGAAGAAAAGGGCCAAGTAAATCATCAATGCAACCAGTTTTTGATTTATTCACATACTTATTTCTTTAAACGCAGGTGATTTAAGGAAGAGGTCAAAAGTCTATGAAGATGGCACACACATAGTGTGGAAAGAAAAAAGTTCACATCCTTTTTTTAAAAAAAATCTATTAGAAACAACATAATATGCAGAACATTACCATTGCATTTAAAATACTTAATTCCCAGTTCTTGCACGAGTCCAATTGTAATTTTACAACAGTATACAGTATCTTTTCCTCCCTCTCCATTAGGAGCTGATATAGCAATGATTTCAAACTTTCTCTTTGTCTCAGTTTGATTCTTTGCAAAAGAGCACATGTGTCCCGTGGAGTGCAGATGCTGGCATCTTTCTAACATCCAGTCTGCACCTAAGAAGGAACGCTTCAGTTTTTGCAGCAAGCCAGCAAGTAATATTTGCTGGGTAAACCCCATAAGCAAACCAATCGCAGATCCCTGTCCTGATCATAGCTGTTTTCAAGGATCCATTTTTGTAGCAAGTTTTTGAAACTACTGGGTGTGGATGTCCAAGACTTGTCTGCCCATGGTGAGGTCTCCTGGGGGAAATATAGAAGGGCTGGAGGCTGACATGGGCACGGCAGGGTGGACTGGTCCTCCATGCATCAACATCGCTGAGTGCTGAGGATGTCCAGGAATGTAGGAACACATTGGAGGCCCAGGCCGCAGCTGGAGGGGGAGCTGTGGGCCACTGTAGGCAGGCTGGCACATGCCCATGGCCATCGGACTGCTATGAGGCAGGTAGTCCCCTGGCATGCCCTGCAATCCTGTGTAGGGAAGCACATAAGAACTGCTTGGCAAAACTCGATTTTATACGGGCAGTTTGGCACAGCATCATGGTTACACATTTGTAGCAAACATATATTTTGAATAGAAAATAATGAGTCACTATAGTATTTTAAATAAGTCGCTGTCTACGAATAAAAACTAGAATAAGCAGCCCTTAAGAATAAAAGTGCTTTATTTTGATCTCACATATGTGTTCGTTATTGTATAATAGATCCCCCAAAAAGTTAAGGAAAATGTTAACTTTTACACAAATGAGGACAGTAAAATTAGAGAGTTCATGCAGTGTGCATTATTGGGCCAGGGGTAGCTCAATGGTTAAGGCATTGGACTACGGTTTGGAAGATCCCAGGTTCAAACCCCACAACCACCCAGTTGCCACTGTTGGGTCCTTGAGCAAGGCCCTTAACCCTCAACTGCTCAGATGTGTAATGAGATAAAAATGCAAGTTGCTCTGGATAAGAGCGTCTGCCAAATGCCTAAATGTAAATGTGTGTATCTGTCTCCAGGGGCTAGCTTACTGGACATAGCACATCACTCAGGGAGCTATCCCAAGCACAATATTTCTCCAGCCTGCTCACAATCACATTAGTCTAGTGAACTAGAAGGCTACCCTTCACTAAGTTCAACTAAAAGGAACACATGTATCATTAGGCATTCCCATTAAACATGAAAACATGAGCTTAATTCACATACTTATGGCTAAATCACCCATTTTAAAGTTAAAAGTAAAAACATATATTTGTGCAGGAATATAGGTGAGACCATTTTATGAATAGTGTGGTAGATTATTGCAATATTATTTAAGAATTAGTGTAAATAATTTCTGAGACTACTGAGCATATAAGCAGGAGGTTTATGAAACAGCTTTACTGAAACATCCATTTTCTGTTGTCAGTGGAAGCGTTCACAGCAGTTAAAATATGTCATGTGTTTATGCTCGTCACCACCTCCATTTATCTCTCTTTAAGGTCTGCAATTCAGTCTAAAGCTGCCTTTATGCCATTGTGTTCAAATTAAATAAGAAAAGTGAAAATTGACAATGAGAGTCACTTGAGATGATTCTGGATGTGCACAAGTGTGCCTCAAGCACAAAAGGCCACTGGCCCCTAAGCAGCTCTGTAAAACCCACAGGAGCATGGTGATCATTTCATTAACCAGCACTGCTCACTTAACAGCTTTCAGATGACCACGTGTTTGCCCTGATTTCTAAATGTGTATGTTAGGCAGTGCTATTTCTGCTTGTAATAATGACCTGAGCTCTTTTGGGGTCATCAGTCATATTTGATTCCAATCTATAAACACATACCTTTGAGAAAATTGTGGATGGAGAACTTCCAGGCCCTACAAAGGTCAAATGTCTCAAATTGCATCTTTACTTCTTAATAAGCTAGTCAATACATTAAGTGGCTTGCTGTTGTGTTTTCTGGATCACAACAGGGCTGAATCAACAGAGGATTTTGTGACCATTTAAGAACCAAATCCCCAAAGACTATGTTTTTGTGAAATGAAAGTATAGAGTAGTGAAAGAGATCAGGGGATCTCGACCTTGTAGAAGGTTAACAAACTTCTTCTTAATAGTTGCAAGGAAAGTAATTGCAGACAAAAGGGTTTCCTGAAGAGACAATGTTTCCAGTGAAGCTCTAATTCTCTTTTTAAGGTCACTGGCGGTCGTGTAAGCATTTCACTGCATATCGTACTGTGTATGACTGTATATGTGACAAATAAAATTTGAATTTGAAATTTGATTGAATTTGAAGCTCACCAGAAGATACCAGCAGCATTTAGGCTTGAAAATGGAAAGTGGAAAATCTGGGAGACAGAGTTTTGAAAATTTAATTGCAAAATTTAGGAATACTAAAAGTAATTATGCTGAAGGATAACAAAAGATGATTTATGGGGGAATGGACATAAAACAGCGATGTGCTTGGCAATCAAAGACCCAAAGACCCCCCCCCCCCTTCTGCTTGAGTACACAAAATCTAAACTGACAGGTGCATTGTTTCCAAGATCCATAAGCTCTGTAATCAACATGGGTAGAAAGAATAATGCTCTCGCTAAGATGGGTTAATTGGCTTTGGTTTTAAGTAAGGTTGCAATGTGACTGCTAGGAACACCTTCATTTCAGGTCTTGGGACTCCCTGGCAAATAACTGCTTAATCTTGCCTTAAGGAAAAATCCCCAACTAATGAAAATTGCTTATAAAATATAATGAACCCTTCGTCTCTTAATCAAATAAGATAACATTTTTTTTCTGTAATAACCTATTAATTTAATTGGTCATGAAGTATAAAACACATCACTTACATTTAATTGACCTAGAAACTAAAGTAACAATATTTAAATTAGATAAGCTAGGAAATTTTGGTGATGAAGCCATAAAGACCAGCCATTCTCAACCACATCGACATATTTCTGTCACGCTCTGTTCTCTCTCTCTCTTTCTCTCTCACACACACACACATATACACACTCAAATGCGCGCGCACACACACACACACACACGCGCACACACACTCACCTTCTCTCCCTTTAACCTATCTCATCTGAGATTCCACACATGGCCCAATTACAGAATTCAGCAAGCAAATTGAGGCTGTTTAAAGCAGGTTGCTCTCCAGTCTTCTGGGAACTATGGCAGCTGCTGAAATGCCAGAATTTGTATAAGAGGATACACTCTCCCTGTTTAGACACACATATACACTCTCTCTCTCTCTCTCACTCTCACACACACACACACACACACACACACACACACACATACACACACATACACACACATACACACACATACACACACACACACACACACACTGATAACAAGCCAAGATGGATGGGAGGCTTTAAATAGCAAGGGTTGCATTATCATAATGTTTCTCTTGGTTCGGAACAGCATAGTCTAAGAAGAAGGATTTTTTTCACAACAGAAGCATTCTGTTCATGGCTGCATTAATGGTCTCTATTTTTGCATACTGAATAAGTCAAATCCATTGGTCACAGTGCTTGTGATGGCATATTTAATTTGGATATAGTCAATTAGGCTGGGATAAGCTGCATACCCTGCTGAGCACACCTCCATTTTGCCCTCCTTCACTTCCTCTCCCTTTGCCATAAGTAATCCTATTAGGGCAGCCAGACAGGAAAATGGTGGACCAGGTCAAGATTGATGGAAACAATGCCACCTTAAAAAGTCTCACACTAAGAACAGATTCTTAATTTCAAAAAGCCTGGCTATGGGTTTTGACCAAGGGGTGCAAGAGTAACTGGAGGTGCACCAGTTTGCGTATTAATGGAACTCATACGTCAGTAACACAGAGGCAGCTTTATGGCACGTTGGGGTGTACACATTTCTCCTGCTCCACTGTTGCTGGCTGCCTACATTTTGCCAATCAGTCTGTTGCTATGGTAACGTCCCGCTAGCACCCAGTATTCCCCCTTTATCCAAAACCTCAACCTCAATCCCCCAATCCTCAACTCACCATTCCCTAAACGAGTTTCCCTCCCTCTCACTCCTACCCTTTGCCCTTAGATACTAATTTTTCCCTCCGATGTGATTCTATGCACCATTTATTTATGTGACCAAGGCATTATACAGGAGGCTTAGACAAGAAAGAACACAGTTATACCACACCTGGTCTGCTAATTACCACAAGATTTATTAGAACAGCAAAAACACTTGTAAAGAAAGTAAGTTAAAGAAGAGTAAAGAAGCTAGTTTGTGATGTTTTTCTCCCTTTTTATAAAATTATATATGAAGCACCAATTACAAAATTTGTAAGGAAGAATAGCTAGAGCGCTGGAAAAGAGATTAATGCTCTGTTTTTGTACTTACTTCCCCCACTGCTTTGCGATTGGTTAGCTAGAAGGTTACATGTAGTGCCACTGTCCCTCCATGCCCATGTTCATGCCCATCCCACTCATAGGCCCTAGAAGGAGAGAGAACAGTAGTAGCAGAATGCCATAGTATAAGAAAATAAGAATAAGCTCCAGAAAGCTAGCAGGATAAGGATCAAGATTACACCACATTTGTGGAAAGGTAGTTGAAGAAACGATCCACAAACAAGATAAGCAAACACATGTAAACAGCAAGATTTATGGGCAAATTGGGAAGTAGTCTGGCTTTTGGCACATCCTGTAGCTTAAATGTAGTAGGAAGCCTGAAATGGTTATCTTAAACAAAGGGAAATCAGAGCAGATAATATTTTGGAAAAAATAAGGAAACCAAGAACGTACAATCTGATCACCAGCACTTAGCAATGAAAAAACGTATGATAAGATTGAGAGAATGAGAGGGGCATAACAATGGGCTACACCTGTGTTTCTCTAAAGGCTGGAAAAGTGGCTAAACTAAAAAAAGCAAAGAAAGAAAATCAGAATCAGTGGGAAGGTGGGAAATTGCAGGCGAGCACAAAATATGCCAAGATCTTACCAGGTGGTCTGATTCCCATGTGCTGCTGGCCGTCCATCACAAAGCCTCCCATGGGCTGACCATCTGGGTTGTAGGGGGCTCCCTGACTTACTGTTGAAGAACAGGGGAGGGCACAAGACAGTGGTCTATTAGTGTTTTTAATTAAGTTTCCATTACTGAGAACACATCATCTGCTAACGGACACACAGGTTAATGGTTGTTAGCCCAGTTTTTCTTCTCACTTAAATATATGTAGTTAATATATGATCTTCTATATCACATGTACGATTATGTGCCATGAATACAGACAAAATCACAAGACAAAAATCATAATAAGACTTAAATATTAAAATAAATACAAATGACAATTAGTTGCTCATAAGCACAATGATGCGTCTAAACTAATGATAATTTTTTCAATTATTTAGTTTTTTTTCCCCATTTACCTGTGATCTATGATAGATGGACAATGTCTTTTCATCAAAATCAAAAGCTCAACCTCAGTTGATGTTTGTAAACTTTCCTGAGTCCTCTAAAGCAACTCTGCCCTCTGAACCCCATTACAGCTCATAAACTTTAAAACAATCCACAACAAGCCATGCACCAGGGAGACTGCTTATTGCAAAGAGGAATGAAGAAAAGCTAGGTGGCCAAACAAATGTACAAAAAAAAAAAAAAAAAAACATTGATATCACTCTCCTCATTTAATTTTACTTGTTGAGTTTTTTGTTTGACTCAAAACAAGTATTTTGATTGGACAAGAGCCATGGTATTTTAGCATCTGACATCAGCCACTGTAACAGTTTAAACTGATAAAGACTATTCACTGTTTCTTTTTTAACAGTAGTATAGGGGACTATAATCAGCATGATCAGTGCTTTAGGTTAATTCAATGGATTTTAGTGGTCAATGACTCCTGACATTTAAGCCAGGTGTTGTATTTACCTAGAGGCAAGACTTTCGTTTGCATGACTTTAACACAGAGGGAACTTGCCTGCTCGGTTGGACTGGTCGATCATTGGCTGGACTATTCTCCTTCGTGCATTGATGAACCTGGTGAAGAGATAAACAATAACACAGTTCAGGGTTAGTCTTACTTCCAATAAGAATAGGATCACTGCTATGGTGCAAAGTGTGCAGTGGGATCAGCTAATTTCGTTTGTGCTTATGACACCCACAAACATACTGTCAGAGGCCCAGCCTAAAACAGACCAGACCTGCCAAGGCAGCTAATCAGGGAGGCAAAGAAGGAGGGATTATGTTCCTTTTCCCTTAAGACCTTATGTGGGAGAGAAGGGAGTGTCACAATGAAATCACCACAGACATAGAAATGTATACTGAATTCACAAAGCTTAAAAGCTTGTACAAACTTGCACAGCTTCAACATACACCACCTCAAGCAAATACAGCTAAGCCAACAAATGGCACTTTGCTCTTTCTCTCTGGATGCTTGAGAGACATGTCATAGTGATTCTAATCCCCATTTCTGCTACTATCTTATAGTGGAGGTGGTTCATACATTCTGGCCATGGATGTTTTCAATGCACATGGCAAGTGTCACAAATATAAAAATCCTAAACTAAACTAATGTCAAGAGCAGGCATAAATGTCAAAGGACAGGCATAGTAGAAAAGAAATGCACTTGTTGGCTTATTCGAGTATATTTGGAGTGTTCCTGCAAGAGTTTTAAAAAAGAAAAAAAGTGCCTGTCACTTTGTAACCAGCTTGGCCAAAAGCTTCTCTGCTGACCCTGTGACCTCAGTGACCTCTGGGAGAACAAGCTCAGGGGTTCTGACTTGATTTATGTCCCCCTGCTGTTGCCACAGTTGGACACTTCCATTTCATCCTTTGAGGGGGAATTAGTAGACTTTAAAGGAAACAATAGCCAGTCCACTCTTTTCAGGAGGGTTAAAAGTACAGGGAAAAGGGGAAGAGGAAAAAGCAAAATTTACAAACAAAGAGCTATTCACTTCCTCATTTTCTAATAGTCCTTATTTAGAAAACTTTTTTTTAATCATCTGCTAGTGTCCATAAATTATGAGTTTTCTTATTTTTAGTTATCACCAGTATCGCTGTCCAAGATCAAACATCACCTGACAGCCTATGAAAAAAAGCGAGCAGGAAAGGAATGTAGCTACATGGCAATACACCATCAAATGAGGGAGCGTCTGGAGTTTTATCACCAGCAGTGTGTGGAGCAAGGGGAGTCTTGGCCTAGGCATTCCATTTATTGCCTTCTCGTCTCTGCCTCCATCTCTGGCTCCAGGGTCGGACGCAGGTCATGCTAGACTATCTGCTGAGTTCTGCCCTTCATGCGTTTCCTGTCTCTCCCACTCTCACTCTATTTTCTCTCACTCTTTATTTTTCCTCAAACTGAGAAAACAACTTGAATTCTGTTGTTCATTTTCTAGTTGTCTTTTTCTAAATGTATCTTAAGCTTCCTCTCCCAGACCTCACCATATCTAAGGCCAGATGCACCAAAAGACTGGGACAAAGGACAAGTGCTACACAATACCAAGCAGGGAGGAAGGGTGGGAGGGACAGAGAAAGAGATAGACAGAGGAAGATATTGAGGGCGGGAATGAGTAGGGAGGGACGGGGGAGCTGTAGAAGTGCAGAAAAAGAATGAATGGTCATGCATTGCGCTGTGTGCCAGTCAGACAGTTAAAGAAGTTGGTGAAAAGGGTACTAAGAATGAGAACGAGAAAGTTGGTGCAGAAAGCTGGCTTCGCCTTGATTATGAGTAAAAGGTTCACCTCTACATAAACCAACCAACTACAGGGACACATTTACTGCCTGTTCAGTGTCAACTTCCCATAGTCACACAATGAAAGCAGCTATTCGACCCAGCAGTAGACAATGTGGGCCTATGTTGGAGGAAAAAGTCCCAACTTTTAGTACCTCTGAACTAGAGGGTAATAAGTAGAGGACAAAGGGAAAAGACAGAACTTTTCCAGAACTTTTAACAGAACTGAAAAATGACTGAAATTTTGAAGGGGTCAAATCATGCAAAAAAAGAAGGCCTGTCATTTCCCCTATCACTTTTCCAAAAGTGTGTGTTTGTTCATACTTTTTTTGCAGCCTCTTCCATAGAGAGAGTGGAACTGATTGCTGTCTCATCTGCAGGGGCCCTTATAATATCCCATTCTCATTACAAATGCCCAGGTGTAGCCCAATCGGCACGTGAAATGGCCAATTAAAAGCAAGAAATTGTCTTTTTCATCAGCTGCCTTTGTTGCGTGACCAATTAGGGGAAAGATCCAGATTGGAGATACAAAAGGTTATATCACAACGTGTCTATCTAAATGCATATGAAGTAGGCCATTTTCCTCAGCAGGGCGTCTTTATTCAGCCTGCTTCTCTCTCCCGTATCCAAATCTAACCTGAGCACAGTGAAAGTGTGTGTGCATAGCCACAGTCAAACCAAATTCACTCATGAAATCACATTTCACCCCACTCAGCTACATTTACATGTATATTAAAATTCCACACAAGGGCACATTGGTTATGCCGGAAAAGAGGAATAGTGAATCTCCCATACATTTGTTATCACAGCAAAAACCTGCACTGAAACAAATGAGTGGGTACAGTTTGCATATGGACTGTAGTTATCATCAGTTTGATCTTTTATTGAACCAAAGATGAAGATGTTCTAATGAGCCCATGCCATGATAACACTGGCATTTGATCTCATAGACATCAAACAATGTATTGTACCCATTCATTTGCTATTCACGTCTTATCCAAGTCTCACAGAGAGATACATTTACTTAAGTAATTAATAACATTAGTCTTCAGTCACATGTTGGCATGCTGAGTGGTACATAAGGGCATCACTCCTTTCATTTCAGTCCCCTCCTAAGAGTCATATAATTCTATGTTTGCTCCTCCCCCAATGTGTGTCAAACAGGGGTCAGTCACTCAGCCTGGCCTGAGTTTAAATAAACCCATCCAGCTGTTTGCCGCACACATTTCATTTACAATTCTGACACTTTATCCTCTCTCCCTTTCTTGCTTAGTCTCACTTACTCTTGTCTTCTCAGCACATGTATATAACCTTATACACTCAATCAATGTCATGTTTTAATTCACAACTTTAAACAGATGAGAATGTTAACAATCTCACCCTGAAAATAAGGCCATAACATCATGGCAGCATCACAGATAGTCTTTTGCAGCGACCATTTAAAAGTTTTTTCATCATTACCGCAAATTTTATAAGTCGCTTTTTTGTTCTGTGTTTTTTGTGCCATGAATTAATGCCAAGGGGAAAAATTAGCCGAATTAAGTTTCTGTAGCTCTATCAAATTCAATTCAGTTCAATTCAGTTTTATTTGTATAGCGCTTTTAACAATTGCCATAGTCACGAAGCAGCTAGAAATTTGTATGAAATGTGAAAAATGTGTATTAATTAAAATGATTAGATAGTCCCTGCTGTGTAAACTGAAGGTGACGGTGGTAAGGAAAAACTCCCTGAATACTCCCAAATACCTGCAAAACAACAAGACCTATGATATCCGCTTATTGATATAATGTTTTGATGTAATATATGTGATATTCATATATCATGTCTATATTTGACTTCACTCCCCACCATGGATTTCACAAGCTTTTGCGTGTTTCTTGCCCATGGAAGCAAGTTCCGGATTGGAGAGCCCTGCTTCACTGCACCTTAGGGAACACCATTTAACTCAGCCCTAATTCCCACAAACAATACAGGGATTACCTGGCTCTGCTCTGCTGCAGGTCTCCCCTGTCCAAATAAAACAGTGGTGATGTGGAAGGGGTTTTCAGGAAAGGGGTCGGCCTAATCCTCCAGCGCCCAAGTGGCTCAGTTGGTATTATGCCATCAACTACCCCCTCCCATCCCTCCATTTTCTAGTACATGCTGCACAGGCCCAACTTTTCTCACCAAACAGAGTTAAAACCTTTCCATTAACAGAACTGTGAAGTTGGCTTTTATGGCACAGAGGCTGCTGTCTAGGGCCCCTGGGACTTACTTTATAAACACACGGCCGGTCAGGAAGATGGAAAAAGAGAAGGAGAAGCTGAGAGACAAAGAGAGATGCATAGGCAAACTAATAGTGTGACTAAGGAGTGCAGTCAGGAATGCTCATCTTTCATTTCAGTAGCCAACGTACTCATTAGCCTATATGAAGCTTGCTATTAGTGCTCTGAGCTATCAAATGTTGCATGGTTGTTATTTAGGTGGGTACAGATGTGAGAAAAGATGTGAGAAAAGACTTTGAGGCATTAGCCATTCAGGAATTATAGCCACTTATAGCAGGATTGTTTGGTGGCTCATAAATAATGGAACAAATGGCTGACAAGCAGTTGCATGGCCAGGTGTGGCTTGTTCCCTTATTGTTCCATGAATAATCAAGTGGGTATCAAGATAAGGCCACTTGAGGTGGTTCTGAGTGTTACATTTGCATTTGGTAGCAGTTCACTCAAACTCTCAACATAGGGTCCAAAGAGGCAAGCTCAGCAACAGCAAAAAGTCTGGAAGATCTTCGAAGACACTTAAAGGTGATGACCACAGACGCTTAAAAACATAAAGGCCAGAAAACTTCCCAGAAATCAAAATTAACTTACCAGAGTGACAGGCAAAGAAAAGTATGGAGAAAGAAAGGAACAGCTTGTGATCCAAAGAAAATCATCTGTTAAACATGGTGGAGGAAGTGTTATGGCATAAGCCTATATTGTTGCTCTGGTGTTTATTTATGTCCTGACAGCTCATAAAAGTAGCAGGATAAATTCTAAAGTGTATACTGCTATACCCTCTGCTCAGATCCAGCCAAATGCTGCAAAGCTGATAGGAGGCTGCTACATATTGCAGATGGATAATGACCCAAAACATACAATGGAAGCTACCCAAGGCAAAGAAATGGGATATTTTTCACTGCCCAAGTTAGTTATCTGATCTCAAACTAATAGTGTATGCTTTTCACTTAGTAATGACAAGACTAAAAGCAGAAACACCCATAACCAAACAGCAGTGAAAGGAAGCTGCAGTAAAGGCCTGGCAAATCATCTTGACGGAAGAAACTTAGCATTTGCTCATGTCACCAAATTTCCCCCAAAATGCAGTGTGTGTATGAAAATGTCTATAATTCCTGCATGGTTAATTCCACGCTCATTGAATTAAAGCTGGATTTCATGACATTGCTCACATCCTGAGTGTTTCATTTTAAATTCAATGTGGTGGTTTACTAAGGCCAAATGGCAAAAAAAAAAAAAACCCTCCAAAATCTATGGACTTGGCAGTGTTTAACAAATTTTGTGCTGTCTGTGTTTGTCTCTGGCTTTGGAGGCCATGTCTCTGGTGCTGTTGAGTCAGCAATTGGGCCAAGTAGCATGTACTCTCTATCAGAACAAAACGCATGTAGAGATCAGCGATATAGGATGGCAGCAGTGTGTGTGGTAGCACAAAGCTTATTACATTTGAGTGTGAGGGAGAAGCTAGGACTGCATGGCAGGACATTTCATGCCTTATCACCATGTTTTCTATCAGATCCTTTAGCACTGAAGGTGCCATCTCTTCTTGTCACCGAGATAATATGCTCAAAGGACTTATCTGTTTGCTAGCAGCCAAGTAAAAATGTAAACTTATGGAAATGTATGTAGTTTTTTTAGGTTTTGAAGATATAAAAATAAGGCAAAGTCACCTCTTTAATTAAAAGTAACCTCTAAAATAATTAAATAATAAAGACATGAGAGACTAATAAAAGGCATGAGAGACTGCATGGGGTGTCTGACAAACCAAAAAAACAAAAATTTCATGAAAGTGAAACTGTATACATTTGGTAATTTTTAGAGATCTGGACACAAAAACAGGAGTAAAAACTTTCATATGCAGAGGAAAGCGATTAATAGAGAAAGAGAGAAATAATGGAAAATATAGGCTGTCCCTAGGGCTCACTGTAATATAAGATGGGGGAGGAAGGCTTGAACCATTGTATGGTTCACAGACTCTGTTGAAATACACAAGCACACTGCCACAGAGCTGCCATATACTGCACATCCCCAGAAACAAAGAAACAGCAACAGTGCACATATACATGTTCTTACGCACAATCAAATATAGCTTCATGAGGAGTAAACACTTTCTCACAAGTAACACAGACACACATGCAAACTCAAAAATCCTTTTATACATGTCCACCCAAACACACAAACACAATCTCATACACACAGAACCACTCCAACAAGTCTTTTGTTGACATAACACAGATAGAGATCAGGTCTGAGCAAGTACAGAAATTCCAGTATGGCACAATTGTTAGCAAACCCTCATGAACAGATTGAATCCAAATGCGAAAAAGGACCAACAAATATAATATAGAGCCTCATCAATCTGCACTGCCCTAAAGTGCAGTTCATGGTGTGAGGCAGGAAAAAAGAGGTGTGTAGTTTGGTGAAAAGGGGTCAATATGGCTTTTGTTCAGCAGGGTGACCCCGGGTTGAGCTGTTGAGCAGTGTTTCACTGAAAATACAGACATTTACGGTAAAGCACCTTTACAGTGTGGTGCTATGTAAGCCTTCTGAATTCTCCCGTGGGTCACATAGACATGCAACGAATGCACAAACAGTGTCTAGCATGTTCAAACTCCTCATCTACAATCTCCTGAAAACTCTACACCCATATAAACAACCACCACAACAATGTAACAATCCTTAGAAATGCACACTAGGTCAGAGGTCACGTTTTCCCTCCAAGGCTAAAGAGCACTGCCAATGAATACACATTCTAAGCATGGAGCAATCAGTGACAGCTTACTCTGAACAAGTTTCAACTGCTTTTATCATAAGCAGGCTTGGCTGTTAGCAAGGTGAAGCATGCCAATCATCTATCTATCCATTCTCTCTCTCTCTCTCTCTCTCTGTCAGGCTGAGAAACCGGATCCCATGACACTATTTCTCCAAAGTAGCGCCGCCACACTTCTCGCCATGCTTTTAAGACTTTCATAAAAGCCGTCTTATTGACAAAACAATCCATCCCTGAGGTTTAAACACCATCTTTAAGGGCATTATTAAATTCCGCCAGGAAGGGAGGACTGGACATGTGAAACCCGATGACCCACCCATTGATTTCACATCAGCGCTCTTTATGGAGCATTCTGAGAACACGCACTTGCTCTGTTATCATCAGAGACTAAAACTCCTTTCCTTCTCTCCCTCCTTCTCTCTCTCTTTCTCCCTCTCTCGTTCTCTCTCTCTCTCTCTCTTTCTTTTGTTAATGTAGTGGATCTACAGGTCTTTTTCTCTGTACTTTCTGTAACAAAACACAATAACTCAGTAAATCAACCTTAGCAAAGTTGCCAAAAATAGATCTTCTAGTCAATCCACATTCTCCACCCACTGCTTGCCTGTTTCAGCTTAACAATGTGTGCTCACGCATGTGTTTCTGACTCAGTGCTCATATGAGCATAACACTATGTGCATGGGTGTGAATAAAATTACATCCTTGCCATGTGTTTTAATCTATGAACTATTTTCTATAAACATTTTCCCATGCAGTTTTTTTGTCAAGTGTCTTTGTGGGAACAACTATTTTTCAAAATTTAAATATCTGGTTTAAGTTTTTTCTGAAAGCCATATTTGAACCAGTTATTCCTGAGTGAACACCCTCCCATGCTTTAGCATTTTTATTTAATCCCCAGCCTGCTTATCCATGGGGCCCTCATCAATAATGAAGCACTACATATGTGTTAACAAGTCTACTGCAGCATACATGATCTCTTCTTTACCCTCATATAGTCTCGATTTGTTTGAATATGAAGATTACACTGAATGCACTGATTGTGAAAATAAATCGCCTGTATATTTTCAAATGAGACAAGCTAAAACATTAAAAAGTGTGCATGCTTGTGAAGGGAGATAATGTTGGTTTAATCTAGAGTGGCTGCTGTTGCTTGCTCTGTTTGATGAATTTCATCACTCCGGTTTTGGACTGCTCAGCGTAGCGTTGGCCCTGTGTTTTGACTTGCCTGATAAATAGAATCCCAGTTCAGGATGTTGCCTTTAAAATCAGTGGGTCAGAAGGTAACATCACCAGGGGTTGCCATGGAGACACCCAATGGTGAGATTCCTACCACGCATTACAGGCCTATAGAGCTACAGATTCGCATACTACCCCATGGAGTGTGTGTATCTATCTCCTTCTCCTTCTCCTCCCTCCTCTCTTTCTCCTAAGATACTTTCCATGCTTCCACAGTTCCCTTAGACACAAATAAACACACAAAAACATGCAAACTCAGCATAGGGCACAATGTCTGTGGGACAGAAAGATCTTAGCATGCAGGATTTAGCATTAAACCCTAGCCTATATCCACCTGCAACTTATCATTAATAAAACAAATGTGACACAACACCACACACACATTTAAGTTCATGAGTATTTTGACATGGACATTGTTTTGCCTTTTTTGTTATTAACTCTTTAGGAATTACAATCATTTTTATAAATCACTTCCATTTACAAAGGCTCCAAAAGAATTGACAATCTAATATAAATGGCATGCTCAATTAGATTGAGGTCTGGTGACTGTCAAGTACTTTAGGCTTTGCAGTATTTGACTGAATCCAAGCAGAGAGTATTGCTCTATATGTACGTTGGTTTTAAGAACACAGTTCAGTACATATCTGGTACAGTGAAATGGAAAAAAGAAATGAAATTAATTTTCATCCATTTCATGAATTTAACTTGTAAACACATAAACTTGTTCAAACTGGCAAACAGTGGCAAACTGGCCATACTTTCTTTTCTCAATCAAAACATACATACATCTAGGTATCAAACAGAGTAAATGGAAAGCATTCTATCAATTCAGCATGGTTGAACACAGCATCAGAAATAAACAAAATAAAACTTCTTTCCTTTAAACCAGTTACACTAGACAATAATTAGCTTCATGTTAATTAACATACATTTGTTAAATGTAAAACACTGACTATACATTTTGGTGTTTGAGAAGGAAAATACACATCACTCATCAGAGTTAGCTGCCTACCGTGTTGATAACAAAACAGAAACACTGGAGACCAGTTTCTAACTTTTTTGTTTGTCGAACAAGCCGAAGTTGGAATTCATGTAATTCTGACTTGCACATTAGCACTTAAGATGTTCAGGTGACTTTTCAAAACGAAACAATTTCCACATCACTTTAGTGACATTTGAAGTCTTCAGTGGCGTGCTCCCTGTTCCATTTAGTGAATTAATGGAGAAAATTCCCCCAGAACTAGTTAATGCTAGAGTGTATTATTCGCTTGGATCACAATGCTTTTCAAACTGACCATTCTGTACTGAATGGTACAGTGTGTGCATGATTGAGCACACCTCTAATGTTCATGCCATAATACTGACTCCATCACATTTGTTGATGATATGGTATGTTTTATAACATGAAGTCTTCCTTTTCTTTTCTACTACCTTCTCTTTTAATCAATCTGGTACAAGTTTATCTTTTTTTTTTTTTTTTTTAACTCTAAAGGCTTTTTTTTAGTTTTTAATGCAAAGTCTAAGATGGTATTTCTTAAGATAAACCCTCTGTTTTTACATTGTCTTTACATTGTACTTTGTCAATGATACACCTACCTCCTCCAGACTGCTCCTAGATGTTTTGAGGTGTTTTTTCTTCACAGAGGACATAATTCTGGTATCATTCACTTTAGTTGTCTTTTACCCCTTTTGGTGTTGCTGAACTCACAAAGGCATAAATTTTTTTAAGAATGTACCAAATTGTTGATTTGGCCAATCCTAAAATTTCTGCTATCTCTCTGGTAGGTCTGTTTAGTTTTTTAGCCTAATGATGGAACTGGCACTTGTTTGGACTACAGATTGAGATTTCCTATTCACAGCTATCTAATGCCAATTCAACACATTGAATCAACAGCAGACCTTTCATCTCCTGTCATAAAATACCTAAGAAACAACACATCAACAGTTGGCCATCAAACTGCTTTCAATTTACTTTCAACTAAACTGAAAGGACTTTGTAAAACAATAACTCCTTAAAAACTGAACAAAATATTTTGCGAAATCCCTTGAATTGAAGCTGATATTCTACATTTTAATGCCCCTTTGTGTGCTTCATTTTCAATCCATCATGGTACAAATAATAAATATTTGTAAATTTATACATTTGTACAAATACTTATGGACCTGACTGTATTGCAATGATTTCACTATTATCCTGGTATATAAAAACTGGTTAAATGAGCAGCATAATCATGTGATGACCTGCTCTCCAGGGCATAGTGTAGCCAATTTCCCATGGGTCACTGTGAGGTCACAAAAATTGATAACCTCTACAATATTCCCTGGTTTTATTCAGACTGTGCATCACCGATACTAGATTTGTGAAAATTAATCCTCTGAAGGCATATATTGTGAGTAGGCTGTTGTCTCCAAGGTACCAAATTGAACAATGGCACGGATTATGTTGTCAGAAATTACATTTGCTATAATGGGCTTTAATATGTCTCCCATATTTCCAGTCTAGGCTGAGGTCCACATCCAAAGATTGTCTGTTAAACATGGGCTCTGCTTACATCAAGGCGAATTGATTCAACAAAACAGATTAGAGCATATTAATCTCTTTGCTTTATAGAATATGTAATAAAAGCTTTTACAAAGGCTGGGTGAGACTTTCATGTTGTGAACTAGCAACCTTGTGAAAAATAAATGTGGCATTGCTTTTTACAAGACTGCCAGCAAAAGTGCCACTGTGGACTTGGTTTCAGTGGGCTGCTCTGCCTCTCTTAGCCCAGTCGTTATACATGGCCAATAACAGTAAGTATGTGCTGATGGCCATCTCCAATGAAATGCGACCTGGGATGAAATCTTGCTTAAAATTTATTGGGACTCCAGCAGTGGTAACCATGGAATCAAAGCAGGTGTGTCCCATGCAAGTGTGCAATACAGACTAGGTTTTGGATGAGACATGAGGGGCTCACTTCTCATGGGAATTATTAGGTCTACACTCAGATCACTGACATGTTGTGTCTTGAGAAATCTTAACATTTTATTGAGTGGATTGATGTAACAGCAGATGAATTAGTAAGAGAAAGGGAGGTCAGGCTTTCAGGATGGGAGAAGTATTAATTGAAATAATTAGTCACTGCTCGTCCAAGGTGAGGCTATGGTTTGCATGTAAACACACACATACACACATAAAAGAACACAAACACACACAAAAAATCGACTTACCAATTGTTCACTTGTAGTATGGTAAGGCCCGTGTCTTGGGCCAGTTGTTTTTTCTGTTCTTCTGAGGGATAGGGGTGCTGCAAAAACACACAAAAGCAGAGTGTGTAAATAAATCAATTAATGAAAGGCTTTGCTAGTGCAAGTCGGCTGCAGCATTGCAGGAGGCAGACACGGCTTACACACTGAGAGCACAGCAAACTAGTTGGCAAAGCAGTTGTTAATTGGTGCGAGAAAGCAAGGTGTGTCTCCTACAGCCATTAATGGAATATGAAATAATGTAATTAATGGCAGTGAAAAAGGCAAGTCAATTATAAAGTTTAGTGAAGTGTAGACACAGAAACATTAATTAGGAGTGCCGTGTTGTACAACCCCACTCCAATTTATTTCAGTACAGTGCCCCATGGCTCCTCTGCCATGAATACAGAATATGAAATAGAGATTGAATCTTAGAATAGAATCTTTTTATTTAAAAAAAAAAAGAAAAAAAGAAAAGATTTCTGGAGTTCTTCCCCATGGAATAGAGGGTATCCATTTCTCACTGTTCTCACTGTTTCACTATTGCTAGATATGATGTGCTGATGGTTCTTATATAAAATTAAACTTGTCCTTTAAAAACAGTTGACAGCAGTCTCCTGAATAGCACAACGAAAAAATGTTCACCCATTATTCGAACAGAGCATTCAATGCCACAGCCATGTGTGATATAGGCAAGGCATATTCTCATCCCTGATACAGTAACATTAGCCAATCACAGGTGTCTGTGAAATAATGCATGTAGAATATGGCAGATAGAGTTTTCCTTCAAGTGTGTTAGATGTCGTGTGAAAGGGGAGTTAACTAGTTGGAGGAAATTCACAAAGCAAAACTCCTCCACCCTAAAAAAAATCTGAGCGGAACACTAATCGATATTTGACTCAAAAGACCAGACAATGTCTGTAGTGCTTTTACGAGTAGACAGGAGAGAATATTGTTCACAGCACAGTTATGCTACAGAGGCAGGAAAAGGAACTGCTCTGTACAGCATCACTAAAAACTCCTTCTCCTACATTCATGTGCCTCTTATTCCTTATATTCAACACAATACCTTAGAAAAGTGTCTTGTAGAACGTTCAAAGACATCATAGCATCATAAGCAACTGCTAGTTAGTTTCCGTTCTCACACTTGCCATCATGACAACATTTGGGTCAGTGAGTGGCCTCATGCGTCACTGGCAGATCAGCGCCTCTTAACTCATTACCAGGTCCTGAGCTTGCCATAGATTAAACCATATCAAATGCTTAAACTGGGCTGGAAGGTGTGGATTTATCAACACAACATAAAGATGAACACTCCAGAATGCCCTGTGAAACATTAATTGCTTTTATTGTACAACACATCTGAGATATATAGATCATCTTAATAACTGGTTTAAATTTGGGCAGGATAAAGACAAAAAGGCTGTTCGAATATGACCATATGTGAATATACAAACATGTATGATAAATATATGATATTTATGATATAATATAGCAAATTGCAAAAAAAATTTTCACAGCAAAGAAACTGAATATGTTATGGATAGATAAAAGCACAAACAAATTTTTTTTAAGAAATACAGGAAATTTGGCCCAATATCTTGCCATCTATTTTGTCAACATATAAAATGCAATGTTTTTTGTCACTCTGTGCATGTTTTGTAACTGTGGTTCCCAGAGAAAGGGGGCTGTTTTCATAATATGCAGTCACCCCCATGTGATCTAACTGTATGTCATTGGAACAAACTGTGGATAATTTCATGCAGAAATTGATAATTGCAACAGTGCCTCCAGCCACTTTTTTTTAGGATGTTTTCTTCCTTGTTTTCTTCCCTGTCTTATTGGCCACTTTTGCCCAGAGTTATGATTACATTTTGGATAATCCTATGTGGTCATAACAAGCTCTGTGTATTGTTATTCTTCTTCTTTTTTTTTTTTTACTATATTCTGACTTTCTGACAAACAATTCAACACCAACATATCACAATTATGGTATGACTTTACATTTACATTACATACCATCACAGTTTAAATAGGATTTGTAGTAAGTAAAAGATGAGAGCATCACGATGTGGGTGAGGATATGCATAAACCATATTGTAGGCTGTGGGACAGCCATGGGAAAACAGGCCTTGTGACTGAACTCAGGAAAAGCCATGCCAGAGGCTACAAGACAACACAAATGTGGCCTGTTCTACAGCTGGCTGGCCCACACGCACTCCCACTTCAGAGATGGCTCTGGATGGCCCAGATTGTAGACTGAGAGACGACATGCTGCCTTCTGGGGAGCCTTGAATTCATCTTTATATCTTTCTATCATCAGCAGATCCTGTTAATACCAATACTAACCCTAGGCAAAAATTGCTTGACTGAAATTCTGCCATGTTGTGTTGGTCAACTATGTAGGGTGCAAAGGAGCGCTAAAGGATGAATGTAATGTAGGTTGTCTACTTCTTTTTTGCATTATTATACCTACCTAATTTGGGCTTAGAATAGACGCTACCTCAATGGTAATAGTATGCCATTTAATTTGATAGCACTGCCGACAGAAACATTAAGAAAATATTTATAGAGAGATAAACTAACCATTAACACATCCAGTACACTACTTCTTTTCCCTAACAGAACTTTGCCTTCTAAGAATTACAAGTGCTTCACTTTTGTGGTTACAGTGACCCCTGTAAAATTATTACTTCCAATAGAAAAAGGTTCACAGAAAGTGACGTTGAAGGAAGGGGAGAGCCGTATTACACAGCTCAGTAACAGTGCTCATTAGGGCCTCATTACCCATGCTTCCCATGGTGCTTAATGTCTGTTTTGACAGTCTCTCTTTGCCATTCATTCCTCTATTAGATTTCCCTCTTCATTGACAGTTACTACCTCATATTGCCAACACATTTGACATGGCCACTGTCTGCTGACATATTTCATTTTATCAAAGCATTCCAGTAGCATGGGTGCAGAAGCCTAAGAAAAAGCCATAAAGTATGATTTATTTTTATCTATTTCTATTTCACGTGGTTCAGAGATTTAAAAAAAAGGCTTAGAAAATAATAAGGTGTGCACACATTATTTTGCACTTTCACACAGTCATTCATCTTGGAATGACTTTGTAGTTGTGTGGGATCTGGACACAATCCTGGTACACTGGGCTTGAGGCACCCTGATGGGAGGCCAATCCATCACACTTGGCTAACAGGAGTGGAACGCAATGTGGTCTTCTGCTGTTGTGGCCCCACCAACTCAAAGTTTGATGTTTTGTTCAAACCAACTCAAAGATGTTTGGTGCATGCTGAGATGCTGAGATGCTTTTCTGTTCACCGAGATCATAAAGAAGGGTTATTTAGTTACTACAGTTACTATATACTTCCTGGCAATTCAAACTGACCTCACTTATCAACAAGATGTTTCTTTGTCACTTATGCAATGATTTTTTTTCACACCATGCTGTATAATGTCTAAAAACTACTGTGTCTGAAAATTCCAGGAGACCACAGTTTCTTAAATTCTCCACCTGGTCCTATTTCTACCAATATTCATGCCACATGACAAAGTCAGAGAGATCACAATTTTCTTCATTCTGATATTTTATTGAAACATTAATTAATTAACTGATTTTTGCACTACATCACCACCATATAATTGCATAATTAGATAACTGCATGAACATGCAAGTGTATATGTTAAAGCATATGAGTGTTTTCTGTATCATAGCCCAACAAAGGATGGATATTTTTAATGCACTAGGCAAGCTGGCCTGGTTAAGCTTTCTCAGGCAAGACTGCTGTCTTTTTGTTTCCAAAAAATGCAAAAACAGCATTCGAAGAAAACAGATGGAAAATATCGACGCATCCTCCCTGCCTTTCCTACGCCTATCTTAATGATATGTCTTGTCCAAATATACTACTCCTTTCATCAAAATTTCCAGCCTGTCTGAACCCATGCATGCCAGTAGAGCGGTGTCCTCCCTATGCATTTTTGTGCTGTCATGAATCTTATCAGAGACAGAGAAAGAGGGTATTAGAGCACCAGCAGGACTCTCAAAGCCTGTTTCCTCTGTGGCTAGCTCATGCAGACTGCAAGCTCTATCAGAGAGATAAAAAACTGGGACTAACGCCACCTATCTCTGTGAAAAGAAGACTGCAACTCAATGCACAATACTGGCACAGACCCTGAACCCCTCACCTAAAGTGATGTTCCTTTCCCCAACATGGTTGATATATAAAGGGTTGGCACTGGAGGGGGTATCAATTACTTGTACAGATTTTAGAGGCAGTAAAATTATACATAACGTAGCTGGGTCAACTTGAGAGTGATGCACCGTAAGTTGTATTCTCATGATCTTGTCTACAAAGTGAGGCATGGTTGTGGGTGCGCTTCAATGAAGAGGGGGTATCTGGACCAGGTCCAACAGTGCATTATATCACACCACCAAATGCAATCATTCAGTTCACTATGGAGATTTATTTCAGAAGTTGCTTTTATCTTTGTGATTTTCCTTTAACTCGTGTTCTCCAAATCAAGCCTTAGTTTTGGACATATTTTTTCATCAGTCAACATTTGGCACTCACTAGGATTAGTGGAATGAACACATCCTCCTTAGAGCTGATGGTGGACATGTCTTTTTGTGACCTATCTACCCTAAATACCCTGCCACAAACATCCAGCTTATTTCCCTACCCTAATTGGTGTTCATTATCCACATTAGTGCTATTATAATTTTTATATTTAAGAACAGTTCTCCTCTTCTTGTGTGATTTATATTAGTTGCCTTTGACACAATATTAATTTAATAATATTTAGGCTACTGTGAAATAATGACATATGATTCCTCAAAAGTGCAGAACACAGGACAAGAGGTGCAATTCTTAATGCACTGCTATAGGAAAATAAGCTAAATATCTCCTTGCTTAACATTACGCATTGATATGAGTGAGTGTTCCAAGAGTCAGCGTCTAGTCACAACCTCCATTAACTGTCCACTCTGCCAAGAAAACTGCATAGCAAGCACTACAGAATTGTTTTCCTGTCAGGCAGTTTTTACACAGCCAAAATCACTAGGGAACTATTTTCAGGTGCATGGGTCTTTTACATCTGGATTTTTTCTGCTGTCTCACCTATGTATCCGATGGACTTAATCCCCATGGAAACTGAGCTGCCCCTCAGGAATGCCTGGGGCTGCATCCGGGGGCCTTTTTGGCTGAGGTGTCCTTAGAGTATCACATCAACGGTCCATCTCAGAGGCACTCCCTCTCTAGGAAAAGGCATAGGCTTCCACCTCTTTCCATGGGCTTCTGAATAAACAGATTTGGGCCAGCGTTTACTGTTTCTTTGCCAGCAGTTTAGCCAGTGTTATCGTTGAGCTTGCCAGGCCCACATACTCCAAGATTATCTTTAACATCTGCATACATACTCAGTGTTTTCACAGCGGAAACAAGTGGTTATTGCTGCCTTACTCATGGAGACAGTATTGAATGGCACTATGAAGCTTTTCTTTTAATATCAAACGAGAGGTGCAATTTCTGAAGATGTTACTCTCAAATGTCCGATATATCCCTCCGAGACAAAAGCCACAGCAAATTCCTTTTTGTGTAGGTGGCATACATTTGCAGCACTGGTCCTTGTTAGGGAGCAACAAAACAGGCTTTGAAGGGGAAGAATGAGAGAGCAGTAGAGAAAAAAAAAAGCACAAACGTTTTTCAGGCCCATCTCATCCTAAGATCCTAGTATGAATAACAATATAATAAAAATGTATGCGTATGTGTGGTCAAATTTTGTGGCGGAAGGGACAGAAGAATATGGAAAACAACTGGAGGCCAGGGTTTAAGATGCCCACTGCCTGACTGGCTTATAGTGGGAATGCTGAAGAACCTCTTTCATAGGGCAGCGATGCTAAGTTCACAACCAACTAAATGAACACAAAGCCAGCACATGAATAATTCACAGCCCTGTTTTTAGAAAAACTTGTTCTACAACCAGAAAAAGCTGAAGAAATTTCTCCCAGCACAAGCCTTTTTTGTCATTTAAACTGTCCTGGAGATAAAAAAAAGGAAAGGCAATGTGCCAAAACTCATCTTTAGCACACTAATTAGTCGCTCCATGTTACAAACATATTTTTGTTGGGTTTAGAGGTGAGGGTGTGCTGCAGCGCCTGCGGGGAGGAAACAAATCCACTTGATTTGGTTGCACTTGGGGGAAATGTGTCTACAATTAAAGTGGGTAAATGGTCTGGATTACAGATCATATTCAAAGTAAACCACTAAGCTTTCTCTAGCTGGATGAGATGCTGCTACATCATTAAATCTAGACCTGTAGTAATGATCCACAGCATGACATGCAAAATTTGATGGGCAGAGATTAACAAAAGTTTAGGGCATGAGGAGAGCTGAAGACCACTTCATTTGGAGGCATAGGTGAAAGCATTTGAATGGCTTTACATATTGCAGCACAGATGTATATTTTGCACGGTCAGTAGATCTGGGAATTCTACCGCTGACACACACACACACACACACACACACACACACACACACAAAGAGACAGACCCACATAAGGTGTGAATTATATACAACTGTAATTAACAGAGAATTAGACAATGATGATACTTCTTAATTGCATAATAGGTCTTATTTTGTCTGTTGAATAGTTCTTGATCTGTTTTGTCCAGTCGCAATCTTGTTCCATTTGATAATTTAAGACAGTTGGTGGTGGCAGTGGCTAAAAGCTCTCATGTACCTGAGAGAAGTTTAAACAATAGGGGGGTGCTGAACCTGTTATTACAGACTCCAGTGAAAGAGGCCCAAAAGCCGGAATTGTTTAAAGGTGATGCATGTTGCCACACACCTGCTGCTTCACAGTTAACAGGTTAAAAGAGAGGGTTGCACATGCTCTAGGGTTAGTAAGTGAGTTTGCTGGACTAAATCTGATGACTCAGGGTTAATTCAGGCAAGTGGAGGTGGGGGTGATTACGTAGTTTACTGGACCACTAAACCTCTTAAAGCTTGTAATTACAGCCTATTTGAGTAGGGGGAACAGCAAACGATGCAGGCCACATGGCATGCCAAACCACAGCTGGAAGGCACACAGCAGGAGACAGCAAACCAGGTAGGAATAACCAGCAGCAGCAGTCCGGTACCACACTTTACCACTCAACTCTCTACTGAGAGAGAATCAGCCACTAAGCATTTTGCATAAGTATGAAAAGCTGCACCAGCTAGACTTGTCTCCTCTTATGCCAAAGAAAACAAACTGTTATGTTAAAAACTGTCAAGAGGACAAAGAGTGAAATCCAAACAGCAACCAACGTCTATAAAGGCACAGTTGGTTACACAGCAGCTGCTCTCCTCCTCTGCTCTCTTAGCCAAAATCAAGCTCAGTACAGAGATCAGGGGAGGCCCCCACGGTATGGAAACTCATGGTGCGGTAAATGGGAACAGAATCAGATTACGATATTGCTCCTTGACCATTCCTGTGCCTGTACTTAAAAAAAAAATTATCTTTTGCTAATGGCACTGAAATTTAATACTAAAAGGAAGTATTTTTAAATGGTGATGTGGGAACCTAAATTATAACAATGCAAGCTATATTATTATGTTATTATCATAATTACCCTTTTGGCCTCACTGTTTTAATTAATGATCACAGGAAAGACTGCTGGGGAGGGGATGCCTAGTCACAGTTGAAGAAGATGTAGAAGCATCACCTAGGCAAGGGCATTTCCCCCTACAATTGCTCCTGTATGCCCATTTCAAATGGAAAAAAACAAGGACATAGTGGGAGATGGTGAACATCACCCCTCTCTTCCCTGAGTCTTTTTTCAAAACCCACTCCAGTTTCCCCCTCTCTAATTATTTCTCTATGCTACAGCAAAACTTTCTCCATCAATGCACAACATTTACAAATCCACGAATTAATCTCTTGTAACAAACAATTGAGCAGTGTCTTGATTCTGTGTGCTACCTTATCCATAAATACAAAAATGCTCTCATTTTACCAGTGGAGAACAGGGAGATTTTTTTTCTTTCACACACACTCTCACACACACACACACACACACACACACTACCTGCTAGTCTTTTAATGCGTACTGTTAGCTGGTGTAGGGATTTAATCAGATGAAATGGAATCACATCTGGCTCGACGTACAACATATTCCACCTTAAAGACAAAGCATGGATGGATTGCTGTGCTGCTGCTGAATCTCCAAGTGGATGACAGGGATCAGCAGGCACTCTGAATGCAACACCCATACAGCCATGCATCTCTTATTGCACTGGCATGAACAGTCAAACCTCATCATCTGCCAACCCTTGGATAAAGCTAGAATAAAATTGGATAAATCTTACAGTTAGCAGTCTCTTAGACACTCTCCCATAATTCCTTTCTATACACAGCTTAAAAAGAATTTCATTTTTATTTTGTCTATATCCAGTCAGGGTCCATTACTCTATTTCTGCCAGTATAGCCAATAGCATAAATGCATTAAAATTATTTTCCTGTCAAGTTAAAATGACTTAAGGTTTTCTATTCAATTTATTTGAAACAAACACTGGATACAACTGCTTTAAATGTGCCTGATACCCTTAGGAGTATGCTAATTTAACCAATTTTACCCTTGCTTATCTTTAAGCGAAAATAAAGAGAGCTTAGGGTGGCAATGTCTCCTGTGGCTTTTCCTAAAGAATTCCTCAATGAGATGCACAAACGGTTTACAGCAACATCCATGGCTGATATTACAAACAGAAGGTACTGAATTGATAAATTAATTCAGCAATGTACCCCTGCTCCCATATAACAGAGCGAGAGAGAGAGAGAGAGAGAGAGAGAGAGAGAGAGAGCACGTTATCTGATGGAGTTCTGATGGGATTGGAAAGTGAAGGTACTGAGCCACAGGGCTCATGTGCACATTTTCACAAGCCCTGTATATTGTAACATAGAATAGACAAAGGCCCACATGGAAGTAGATCATCCAGGCTTGCACTAGCCTCAAACCAAACTGATCATCATGACCAAGTTCAGACATATTACATGCCAAAGTAGTGTCACTCTTACTCGAAAGGTTTATGCAAGGCAACTCCAAAAGACTAAACCAAAGAGAGTAAACTTTCTTTTTTTTTTACATTCATTCACATGTTTTGCCCCTAAATGTACTTATTTGCCCTAGTGGACTCAATCACCTTCCATAATCCTTGATTACCAATGTCTCATAAGACTCAATGTCAACATGTTTCTGTGCCGTGGTTGCATATATCTTGTTTAAAATCACAGCACACAGACAAATGGAACATGGCAGGCCTCAGGACTTCTACTTGCTGTCTCAGCAGGATGTACTATGCTGGCCCCAGTGAGAAGCAAAGCTGCGGCGGGGAACTCCACACAAGAGCCACCCTTTGAGAGGCAGTGATGACTAGGCCTTTCATTGAGTACTGCAAGGAAACCAGAACTTACCAGGATTAAGCAAGCCAGTGTGGTCTGCACCACCCAACCTGGCCTTCTTGCTATGCACAGAAGAAGCCAATTGAGGTTGCAATCACACACAAAAGCCATCGGCTGCCCGTCTTGGCAAGCTAACTCTTTACACACTTCTGATAATGAAACCCAAGTCAGGCCTAGCAGACAACACAGTAAAAATGCAGACACCAACAGAAGCTCTTAATAAGCTGAGAGTATTGGATCAAATGAGATCCACGTGGAAGCAGGTGCATGACAAATAGATGAAAAGTAATTTAACATTATATAGGTTTGAAAAAATGCCAATTTAGGTCTGCAGTGATGGTGGATGGCAGTTCTCAACTGGTATACCGAGGCTGTATGAATCAAGAGTGCCCTTAAGGGATGTTACACACCGAGATAGTGGCCAAATCTAGTATGCCGGAGAAGAAGGGGAAAGGCAAAAAAGGAGCAATTGATGAGGAAAGAGGTCATTGTGAGATGGTTTTTCATTAACAACATAATGATGTTTGATGTTTAGGCACAGCCGATGTTTGGGACACTGCAGTTGGAGAAGAGAAAGCCTCTGCAGTGTCCTACTCATCAATCATGGCACAGATGGCCAGAGAAAAGCCAGCATCATCAGTGACAGGGAGGCGTCCATCGGCCACTGGCGGCCCATGCGGGGTCCGCCAATTCAACCCATTCTTCAAACGACACACCAGTGTCTTTACCTTGTCAGCCTGGAAGGCTTGCAAATGATGGATACGTGTGGTTTGCTCGCTCTGTCCCTCTCCAGGGGACATGGGGGTGGCTAGGGTGTCCATTCCACAAAGACAAGGTCCAAAGAGTTGCCTGCCCCACATCCCAGGGGCCTGTCACTGGAGTAATTGATGATGTTTTCATTACAAGGTGTGGGAGGTGGGTGATGGGTGGGGGTACACCATTGCTCAATAGATAGCCTTTGCACTGATTGACTTAGCGGCTTCTACTTTGCTATTAACTTCAAGTAACAAGTCTCAAGTCATTGCTTCACATACACATACAGTAAGCTTTTTCAGTACCAACAGAAAAAAGAAAACAAGATAAAACCCTAAGAAGTGGTGAAAGCAGCTGAGGACAGATGTTTATTTGACTGCAACAAGCACAGTTAAAACACAAGCTAAAGAATTTAGGGCAAAAGTGCAATAGGGATTTAGATAAAAAATATTTAAACAGCTAGGACCTGTTCAGACTTGGTATTGGACCACTTGACGTTGTCTTTCTTCAGTAGCAAGGTCTGGCAAAAGCAACCGGAATTACCCCTCAGGACCAACACCAATATATAAGCCAATAATATTAAAGAAAAGTTTATACTAAGCTGTCATGAGTCATTTGTATGTGTGATCACGCAAGCCACACAACCACAGCTAATTTCCCGGGAAACCACTGCAAAATGTGTTATAATATTCAAACTTAACATTTTAGTCTACACTATTTAATGAGGCAATATTTTTAAAATGGTATTTGATGAGGTCTTATATCGTTATAGGTTATATTGATGTCTTATATTATGGTTAAATCCTTTAATTTAGGCACCATCTTTAGAACTAAGTGGAGTTTAGATGAAATGAATAAATAATCTGAGATTTAGGACATTGAATTGAATTGAATTTACAAATATTACTCTAAATGTATTTTTTTTGCTTGTTGTACAAGGCATGATTTAAGTCTCCCTTGGGCTGTCCTGTGCAGACATAATAATGAAGCTGCTAGGAGAAGAGTGCTTTCTGCAAGGTCTCACTGCCAGGTTAGAGGCCACACAACATGCCTAGGGTTGCCATGGGTGATCAGCATGCTGACATCCTCAGGCTCCAGCAATAAACAAACGATGACTAATGGCATCTGGGGCCTGGTTGAACCCTGAACTTTAATGACCAAGATCTTTTTTTTTTTGTTTTGGGTTTTTGTTGGTGAGGCCACTGGTAGCAGTCCCTAAATACACTGCTCACATGAATGAACTTTGAAGGCTTACCCTCCTCCTGACAAGGCAGGTTCCACAGTTTTCTTTTCGACATTAGCACTAGTTTTGATACAAAATTTAAGCAACAAAATTTAGGTACAGAGTAGATACCACCAAAAATAAACTACTGCATATGGTAGGGGATGGCATGAAATGCTTCTTATATCAGTTAAGTCTGCGAGTTGTTTTACTTGCTAGTCCAAATTATTTCGTTCATATAACTAAAACTGGACATTTAAAATAAATGTAAACATGTAACCATAGTATAAGTTCTTAAAATCGGACAAAATTTTAAGAACTTTTTCTTTTAAAAAATAGCTAGAGCGCCAGATAATGCACTCTAGCTATTCCTGAACGTGGACCTCAGTCAGACATAGAAATCAAGCTAGGCATGCTCAGCATGTTCCACAGCTCTCACTATGAGCTTTGACCCGGAAGTCGAGCAAAATACACTATAGCGGAAAAAGCGACTAACAATATGGAGGTCTGGGCTGCTTTAAAACACCAAAAACACAAGGGATAGCAGGCATCTTATTTGTATAAAAAGTAAAGCATACAGAATGTATGAAATTACAGCGCTGTAAAGTTCATCGTTTGACATGCTACTTGTTTGCTGCTAGCTAACTTGTTTGTTATTGTTTTAGTCTGTGACATAATAGGTCAAACAAGAATACGATTTTAAGCTGAAAGGAAGCATATCACCATCTATTGTGGCGGTACCTGACATACTTCGGTCAATAAATCGATTCCCCTGCCGTGGTTGAATTATGGGACAAGGACAGTAGTCCAATTAATTGGCGTAATCGAGCTTTAACCTTGCTTGATTTACCATGGATGTAAACATACTGAGTTAAATATTCACTCACTAACATAATGTAGGCTGATTTGGTATAGGTAGTTAATAAAAAAAAACATGGTACCTTAACTCTGATTTTTATATCCCATCTATGTTTGACAAGACTTAGCTAAGATTAATCACCCATAGCTCCACACTAGGGCTACATAGAATGTTAACAGTAATAAACAAAATAACCTCCTGTTCTGTTTGGTCACTCATCCATCTACAATACTTTATCATTGCATGTATCTGTTTGCATCATTATTATTATTATTATTATTATTATTATTATTATAAGGTAAATGTCACACAGTTTGTTAGGTAGACTGTAATTAAGTCCATATTTTGTAGTGTATAATTTATTGTTTGTTTGATTGCTTATATTTCTAGTTTAATTCTCTGTAGCTTTTGATCTGATCATTTCTGTGTAACAGATAGAATTAACAAGTCAGGTTTAATTAACTAATACAGTAAACTATTTCCCAATTTGCATTGTGCATGCTTATATATATATATACAGTATATTTCAGTACTCGCCACTTAGCGCAATAACTGAAAATAAGTGAAGATGTGAATGCAGTGTAATTTAAATGCAGGGACATTGAATCGCCGTCAATCAGAAATATGATTGTGCATATGCATGAAACAAGATTGTGATTTTTTTTTTTATTAATCGTGCTGCCCTACTCTATACTACAACAGAGTATGTTCTTAATAATCCTCATCTCTACCATGTCTAACTCATAGCTGTTTTTCTCTTTAGCTTAGACCTAGGACATAGAACATATCCAGGCATGATGCGGTTTGATGGTTAAGTTTGGATTGAGTGTTTTAACATGCAGAGAAAGCCTGAGAAAGAACAATAGACAGAGCACTACTTTCTATGCATTAGTTATTTAAAAACATAGCACATGTGTAATTTTTTTTTCACAGAAATTCTATGTTTTAGATGATTTGATTAAAAACCTGTTATTCTCAGTCAAAATAGAGAAGCCCAGCCTTTCAAAAAAAAAACCTACTGTGCATTCCAAGGCATTATTTTAAGGCAGGTCATATGCTGAACATCTGTAATTCTGCCCAGTGAATGTAGGAAATCATCACAGGGGCAGGACACAAAACCCCACCGCTTTGCACCCCCATACTCAACCTCAAACTGTGGAGAACAAATTCACCCTCAAACTTCCTGAAGAGGGCATAGTCCCTATACCCCCTGCTGAGGCCAAGGAACCACTGCAGAGATGAATTATAGCAATTTTCACACCTGGTTTTGGTGAAGAAAAAAAAAAAGAAGAAAAAAAATTGCAGCAGTGTTGACAGTGGTGACAGCATGCTTCAGCCAAGATTTAAAAAATGCTACTACAAGTGTTACTAGAATTGTGCATGTTCAAAACGTGATAATTTAGGGCCTAACTGCATTAGCAGGTAAAGAATGGTGATTTGCAGTTTTTTGATAATAAAACAAAAAAGACATCATGTTGTGCTGTGGTTTGGATTTTTACGATCTGTGATAGAGCACCCTCCACACTCCAGCTCTGTGTACAAATAAACGGAAACTCTGAACTACATGTGGAGGCTGAACACTGCTGTTCCACACCATGGCTTTGCTTCGGCTGGGTTGCAACCATCTGAAGCTTGAATTTTATCTAATTACTCTATCACATAATTTTGCAAATTGCCTTTTCATTGGAGAACTGACTGCAAAACCACAGGCATGCTGAGCCAGAGGCATCTATTTGCTGGACATTTTTTGGGCCAATTAAAGAAGAATGTACAGTCTGCAAAAGAAGGTAAGTAACATGGTAACAAGTTTAATGAGGAGGGAGAGGAGGAGAAAAAGAATCAGTTTAAAAAAAGGCAGTGTCTTGCATTTCTTCACAGAATGTCTGGGACATTCACTAAACAGAGCAAACAAAGTTTAGAGAAGAAACAACTGCAGTAAGAACAGCAAAGAACTCTGGATTTTTCTTTCTTTATGAGCTGCAAAGTTTACTGGAATGTGTTTACACTGGGGCTTTATAGCAGAGTAAAACACTAGTGATAAGTACAGCCTTATTAGTTGAAATCTACAGAGCATTATAAACTGAACCAAATACTCAAAAAGAACATATGCAATCACTTTCGTGTGCTTACTGTATCCCTCCCCATTATTTATGCACTTTCTCTTCAACCTCCTCATTTCCCTGACTCCACAGCCTGGCAGAGTAATCTTGTCTAACCACCCACCTCATGTTTCCGGTTCTGTACAATGGTTTCTCTGGTAGGCTCATGTAACATAGATAGATGCCTCCTCATTTCTCTTGACTTGTGGGTATCTACAGTGCCAGCTTGAAGATGTCTCCCTTTACTTTACAACAGCCAAATCTTAGACTATAAATTAGAGCTTTCATAAGGCTGCATTGTTTCTGAGGCCTGTCAATGTCCACCAGCAGCTATCTCTAAAAACAAGATCTATTTGAAAACTGAACTGTTGGAAGAGTGGACACTCGCTCAACTGAGGCTTCTGACTTGCATTTATCTATTTGTTCTCCCTCTTTTGTTTTCCTCTTCTCTTCTTTAGCCATGGAGAAACTATCAGTGTCTCTTTTCAAGGAAGCAGGCACGGACAGAAGGCAAGTGGACCGCTATTTTTCCTGGTCAGTCAACACAATTTTACAAATTTAGCTTGATGCAAAAATGTTGAGCTTTCTTTTTGCAGCTGTGTGTGCAGTGCATGGTGTGCCATGTAGAGTGTACAGCAGAATATTGTAGGTTCTTCTTCCTGCATGCCCCAACACTATCCCTCATTCTCTCTGCATAGTCACCATTTTGGCAGGCATGATGTTCCAACTTATTGTGCTCTTTTTCTTTTTTTTCTCCACTGCTCCCACTCTTTTTCTTTCTTTATTTCTTTTTTCACTCTTTCAGTACTGGGTGCTCTGGAGGCCTCCTGTGGTTGAGGGGGGCCACTGTTGGCAGAAGCTCAGCCTCCCCGCCAGCGGCTCCACATTTAGCTACACTGCCTGTCCGCCAAAGAGCTCTCTCTCTCTCTCTCTCTTTCACACACACACACACACACACACACACACACACACACACACACACACACACACAC
>JAOVVA010000041.1:8462384-8475546 GCA_028565275.1 Leiocassis micropogon
GGGGTGTCTTCGGGGGAGGGGAGTTAGGGTTGTTGGTAGTGATGGTAGTTGTGTGTGTGGGGGGCAGGGGGTAGTGGCCTTTGCATGGTTCACAAGCACCTCCCGTCTAAAAATATTCAGAACATTCAGGAATTCCTCCTGCAGAATTCTCAACAAGGGTCGCTCAGACTCTCAAAGTGGCTTCTGCACTACCAGCGCCTCATCACTCGGTTTCTGCAGGCAGCCACCAATTCCTCTATTCCTCTTCACCAAACTTCCTATCCCACTAAGATTAAGATAGATAAAGTGGTATCACAGGCTGTAAAGCCTTTATTCGTGATTATTTATAACCCTGTTTATACTTTATTGCAATGTAATTTAGAAGCAATGCTTTTCATGTATTTTGATAAACAGTAATCATGCCTAATCATGTGTAGGTTAACTCCTGGATAATTTCATTAGAGCTATATGACATTTTCAAGATCCACAGTTTTATTATTGTTCACTTCCTGTTATATCATCTACATACTGGAAAAAAGGACTTTTGCTAAAAAGTAAAGCGGATGGTGCAATGTTTACATTTGAAAGAATTAACATATGATTCACTGTATGTATAATTTGCGCTTATAATGTTGTGTTTTATCAAGAACCTTTGTGGATATGAGATGTGATATTGCCCTGTCTAGTTGTGCGAATATTTGTGTATGCATTCGAAATATACAGTTGCTGAAAATAGGTAAACATGCATCTTTTTCTTCTTTTCCTTTTATAATTACAAAGAAAGAATGCCAGTGTAAACACTAATCTCCAGGGCCTCGTGATTAGGATCCGCAATTAAAGGTGATTCATTTCAAATAACGAGGCAAATGATGACAGTTTAAAGAACTGAAGAGCCTTGAATAATGCTGACAGACGCCGGCTTGGTAAAACCATAATTCGATACATGAAAACAAATGTAATTACAAACCCTTTTATCATCGCTCATGTCTCTTTGCCCACCTTTACTGTGCTGGAACCCAGGCTGTAATGTGTGTTTAATGTATTCCATATTTAGCATTGTTCCATCTCTCATTACACGCTGGTGCCCATGCCAAGGCCTTGCTGTGAGCCCTTCATGCATTTTCCCAGGTCTCTGGGATCAGGCGCTTGACATACCCATAGGTAATGGCAAAAATGTCATTGCAAATGTTACGGCTCCCTCTCGACTGTGTCTGTGTAAGGGTCACTTCCACTGAAGCCCTCGACACATTGGAAAAACGCGCCAGGGCCCAAGGGCAGAAAACACAGCATTAACTCAGTAAGCCACTCTCTCTCTCTCTCTCTCTCTCTCTCTCTCTTTCTTTCTGTCTCTCTCACATTATCCTCTCTCACCCTTTTTCTTCCTGCTTCTCATGCCCACCTCCTGGTCCTCCTCTCTTTCCTTTCTTTTCTCCTCTGCGCCTCGTGGTGAGGGGGAAGAAACTGTCGAATGGTGGTGCAGACCAGTGAGTTTACCCTTTCATGTTGAGCACTTTTACTGTGCAACTATTGATTTTTCCTCCTTTGTAATGTTTTTTTTTTTTATCTGAAGATATAAGACAGGAGAAAAGGCAGGGCACGGAGGTTCAAATGGGAACACATTCAGAGTCCTTCGATTCCACTGAGACTCTCATACACTCACACATACCTTATACATTCTTTTTTCTCGCCTTCTGTCTCAGACAGCTTTTGACACCTTATTCAGGCTAGCTTTGTTCGATAAAATTCCTGGCCAACTGACCAGGAACAGAGTGCTTTAAAAACATGGCTCATGACAAAAAGGACCCTTAACTGCTTCCTTGCACAACAACAATACTGGAACAATCTGGCCCAAATCAGCCTAATCTTCTAAAAGCAAGTTCTGAAACACATTATCAAGTGTTGCATGTTCAGAAATACACACATGGTACAATAAAACCCAGAAAGCCTATCTCTAAGTTCAGTGGATAATAAATGAAATGTCTGCAGTAGATCTTTTAGTCTTCAGTTCAATCCCGTAACTGCAATATTAGAACCAGACCAAGGAATATCGTATGAAAACAAGGCTTTAACTGCATCCACTAGTACACAATGCTTTTTTGGCATGCTCTGGCCAGTTACTGAACAACTGAATGTCCTGTGGTGGAGTGAAGCAGACTTTATTATCGGCTTCTAGCAGATCATTTTCTACCTTGTGGCTATCTAAATAGTGCAGGCAAAGATAAATGTTTTAATAGGCAGGGATATTCCCCTTTGTGGAGTATAGTTGATAATTAGGAACATTTCACTGCCAATAATATTCCGTCTGCTTTTGCTAAATGGAGTTAACATGGAAGGTGCCAGTAGAAGGATACGTTACAAAGAATTATGTGGAGGGAGCATGGACAAACTGGAGGAAGAACAAGGAAAACTGTGTGAGACTAAAAGAAATTTAAAACATAACATCAGTGAGTGTATTTTCTGCCTTCCAAATTGGCATGTCAAAGAGCCTGTTTGTTAGTCCTGTGAAAGTCATATTAACTTCAGTCCTATCCATAGTGTCACAGCATGCTTTCTGAAGTTACAGGAAGTGGTGTAGAGGGGATATGAGGGAATTGTAGTCCTATCAGTTGGGGGTGAGCTGAGGAGATAAAGCCCTATGCTGGAAAAGAAAGACCCGGTCTGAGTGTCTACTTCCTGATTACAGCAGCACAGGACGGCTGGACACTAGTGATACCATTAAAGCATGCACCTCCTTACACATGCAACACACACACACATACACACGTACACACATGCTTGGCACAAAGTGCAAAGGGAGCTCCAGGGGCCAGTGTGTCTCTATTGGTCACAACCTTTACATTTAGGTTATCGACTTGGGGATCTGTCCCACTGTTGCCTTTCTTTGACTCATTCACACTCCAAGCACCAGCCAGCGATCGGGTTACTACTCAGAGCGTGTGTTTCGTAAACACAGCCAACTAAAAGCTCTGACTCTCTCTTTCACAAACACACATTAAGATAAACACACCGCCTCCAATCACACACCCGCAACACCCTTTTCTGTTTGTTTGTTATTTTTCATTCACTCCCTAATTCTTTAGAAAAAGCCTAGAAGAGCCCCTTTTTCACTCTTCCCACTAAATCCCTCAACAGGTATCCATGTCAAAAGGCCAGTCCTCAGCTCCGGAAGGGGCAAGAATTAAAGAAGGGTCAGTCCCAGGTCAAGCTTTTGCCCAATTGTTAAAACAGCCCTCCCCCTCAATGAAAGCCCTATTCTGCCAACCTTCAGCTTTTCTTCAGCTCAGTCCGCCATCTCCTGCCTCCATATCCCCAACTAGACACAGCAAATAATTCCATTATTCCAAGTGGCTTCCTGTGGTATGTACACACACACACACCAAATACCATTAATATGAGTTTTGATTCTTATAGTCATTTGTTAATACGAAAGAAGATTTGGGGATTATTGTTTCTCTAAAAAAGCAGCATAAAACCTACATATATTCGCTAAGCTGGTTTTACATGTTTTCTAAATGTATTGGGGCTAAATTGAATGGAGAATAATCGAGATTAAGCTACAGGACGATGAAACTCTAAAGAAAATAAAACTGATATGCAAGATTTTACACATTCTTCAAACATCTCAGTTCCCCTCCTAGCTGTCACCAAATGTACATGTCAATTCAAACAGGCCCAGAATACAACCTTATATACAACTCACGCCTCAGCCACTATCTACAGGAAAATATTCCTCACACAGCACTATCGGCAGGACAGCATATGGCAAACTAACAGCAGGCCATTCATTCTCATCCTCTTTGGAAGCTAAAATTAGCACAATGCTGTTTGTGGCTTTCAGCTGGATACTGTAGCTTTAACCACTGTGATACTGCTAATATAAAAAGCCAGATGACCTCTGTCTCAAAAATAGAGAGAGGGAAAGAGAGAGAATGAAAGAGAAAGAGAATGAGGTACTATTCAAGGACTGATCATAGCAGAATTAGCCAGTAGATAAACAGATAAACATATTTCCCCCCTGCATGTCTGCTGAGAGACTAATACATTTTAATCTTGTTTTATTTGGAAGCAACTTCTCAAACGCTCAGCCTGCATGCAGGTCAGTGTATATGCAATGATTTTAAAACGAGTAGACTGGAATAGAGAAATCTCTCTTTGGCAGACAAGGTCTTTGCTAATCGCTTCATCAAAGACTTAAAATAAACTACATTTGCTACTCTGCAAAAAAGGCAAAAAAAAAAAAAAAAAAAAAGAACAGTGTTAATGCTCGTCTGTGGTCCTCTCTCGGCTTGTTGTCTTTTATTCACTTTCTTTTTTCTTTTTTTTTCATCTCTCCATCCACCTGTTTAACACTGATAGTTTATCTCTTGGGTTTTATCTGTGTTTTTCCTGAAGAACTGGAAGGTATGCATCTAATGTATGCTAAGGTTCCAGATACAATGCTTTATTTGTCATCAATTACAGTCACTTATTTTATTCCTGTATGCTAACCACAAAAACTGTGAAGACTCTATGATCTGATTCATGTACCACTTCATTTTGCTTTTATCAAGATTGTTTCTGAGGCCTAAATGACCATCAGTTGATCAAGTGGACCCACTGGTTAATCAGTGTTTTACAAATACCAGCAATTTGCACTTGGAAGATTGAAAAATGCTTAGCGCAAAGTGTCTGCATCATTAACAACCATAGTTACAACCTGCAGACAGTCTTATTCTACATATCCCATAGCAAATTTCCTCCATGCAGAAGTCAAAACATTCATAACACATTCAGGTGTGGCAAAATATCTCAAATAGATATGCAGCATCAGTGAACAATAAAAAAAAAGATCACCCAAAATCTGTGACCAGTGGGAAACAAAGTTAGAGTAGTAGAGAAAGGAGAATAAAGGGCGCTCTCTAAGCTCCATGGCCAGGGTTCACATGTCAAACTCAGGGCAAACAGAGCAGAAGGAAGTGCCCCAGCGACCGCTAAATCCCAGCGCAAACGCCACACTGACAGTGTATCATTGCAGCTTTATGATCATTATCTACTGTGAGACAAGGTGCTTAAGCAGCCCTATAATTGCCAGTTAAACAGAGCAAAAAGCACGAAAGAGATTTGATATATGGAGAGTAAAAGAGGGAGGGGTTTGTTTGCTTGTCTTCTTTGCACTTTTCCCTTTCTCTTTTTTTGTTCCCACACAGCAGAGAACCCAGGATTAATCCCAAAGTCACACTGCGAAGCACTGTGGGAACCCACGCTGTTTCCCCTTTTTCTAGCATGTGAACATTGATGCTGCCCCTGGTTTTATCAGTGACATGGTCATAAAGCAATTAACAGCAGTAACTCTTAGCAGAGATTGGCAGTTTACGCACTGCTACTGCAATTTACCAGGCTTGATGGTTTAACCATGAGTATGATGTTGAGACTGGATGTGCCATTCACTATCCAGGTAATAAAACAAGCATACTGGAAGAGTGTTGGTTCAAGGTGTTTCTGTGAAAACCACTAAATAAACAGCAACTTCACTGCTGGTGCCTGATATCACCTTGCATCATCCATCACTGAGCTATTGAAGTTACGCTTAACCCTTTTTCAGGGAAGATTCATAAAATCATTAGAAGACATGCAGCCTAGAGGAGATTGTGCTCCTCTCTACATGCTGTGAGAAACACACACTGCTCTTTGATGTTCCTGTTTATGTCATTCCTGCTTATGCATTTATTCCCAAACAATAAAGCCTTAACCATCGCTGCATCAACACTCGCTTCCCTGTTCATTTTCTCACAGCTTTTCTGTTCAGTGTTTTTGTGTCCTCGTGCTTACCCTTAGATACCAAAAAATATTTTAGTCCCATAGTTGTTGTTTTTTTTTTTTAATCAGCCATTAGGTCTCTGATTTTACCAGATTACATCCAGCCTTGTGCACATCTACATGTGAAACAGAAAGCATAGCCACCTTCATCTCAATGACAACAGCAAGTTAAAATGAGAAACACAGTGTGGGAAGAGATAGAGACAAATATTTAGACAAATATTCAAGTTATTAATGGCTCAGAAACTTAGCTAAAAGACCAGATATCTGTTTTTTTTTTTTAAAGAAAAAGAATGTGAGAAGTGTTACACAGTAAAGAAAGCTAGCGCACACTCCTTGAGAGAAAAGGAGGAAAGAAAGACAAAGACGGAAGCAAGCTCTTCCGGTCTGTTGGACAATTGTTTCAATTAACAAGTGAGTTTGACGAGCGTGAGCGGAAAGGGCTGTGTGGGCAAGACTAAAAGCACACTGCTGAATGGCATGAAATCTCAGGCGCTGTCTGCTGACCTGCTCTGAAATCTGACCAATCCCAGCACAGAGGCGGTAGCTACGGGCCAATGAGACAATGAGGACTCTTGCTCAAGCTGACCTTCACAGAGGCCTCTGGCAAAATAAGTCGATGTGGTGTTGAGAACAGCACTCACTCGCTCAGATCAATGAGTTAAAATAATGATCAGGATCTTTATTCTGTTTAAAACACCTTTATCGTGTGTAAATAAAATGTAACATCTTCCTATGTGGAACAGTGAGACGTTTTATACCACATAGTACTGGTTGAAAAAAGCAAGCATTTGAATTTTGTCTGGAATTGTTTGCATCTCCTTGGAAAAATGGACAACATATTTATTTGTTTGCACACCACTGAGCAACTGCGTTTGCTGACAATCCCTGTGGTTTATGTTTTGTGTGCATTTATGAACTTGGTGGTTTGTTGAGAGCAGACTATGCGGGCCATTTTTCTATCCTCAGCCCATATGGATGTAAATTCATGCAGACAATAACAAGAGCCTCCCAGGAACTATTTGACTTGGCACACTTGTTGAAGGGGGGCTCTTCTGCAAATGGGTCCTGGTAATTGCTGATACGTATCAAACTAGTCATCGCATTGGCCGTGGACTCTTTGTAGGCACGAATGAAACCCTAAGCTTTTCAAAACACTCAGCATGCTTTTTGTGTCCTCTTTTTATGCCCTGCCCATTTGTGGTGGGGTTAAAATTCTTATCCCTTCTCTCCTCTGTGTGGCCCAAGGGTGTTCTTTTTAATCTGCACTTGCCTAGAATCCTTGCTGCTCTGTAATAGGGAACTGAAGAGGATCAAAAATAATTATTTGTTTTCTTTTGCCCTCTTAAGCTAAAGACATTCACGAAAATAAATGTGATCTAAATACAATGCCACAACAAGCCCTCTGAGAGGGCAGCAGTCAAACAAAGGCGGGCATGTATATGCTGTGCTGAGCCAACCTCGCTATAGACCTGCTGTAATTAAAGAAGGGCTAGACTGGTTCTCGGTTGGACTCCTTTAAGGAGCTGAGACCTTCACTAGGGAAGACTCGAAAATCTATCTCCCTCTCGTCCATATGCACAAGGTACATTTTGAAAAATATCATCCCTATAACTACCATCTGGTCCTTAAACCTGGTAAAAGTCACAGAATAACCATCTCTCTTGGTTATTTCATGATTATTATATTTTTTAACAAGTGCTTTGCTAATAATGAACATGTACATAACAGAAGAGCATATGCACTGGCCTTCAAAAGATATTTATTAGGTGCATGCTGGCAGATAGATGAGAGGAAAGGAACTCGTCAACATGTGTGCAGTGAAAGGAAGTAGTAGAGCATGGAAAGACAGAAAAGGTCAGTAAGAATACAATCTCAGAGAGAGAGGGAGAGAGAGAGGGAGAAAAAGAGAGGGAGCGAGGGGGCGGAAGCCACTTGGGACAGGGGAAAGTGGTCATGAGTGTCTTAGCCAAAAGGATAATAATGCACTTATTAGGATTATAAAGTGACTCCTTACAAATGCTAATATGGTTAATACTGCTACTTTCCACATTCAGATACTCACTCGAATTAGCATAATGCCCTCCCACATGACACACATTGCTTTAAGCAACACTTACAGTCAAGTCCATAATCCAGTAACAATTTTTATAATTTTGCCTCTTTACACCACCACATTGGATTTACAATAAAGCAGTCAGGATGTGACTGAATAGAAGACTTGTAATGTTAGTTTAGTGGGTTTAACAAACAGTTTAGGAATTACAGCCATTTTTACAAACTACTTCCATTTTCACAGGCACAAATGCAACTGGATAAACCAAGATAATGAGCAATATCAGGTTTATTTTCAATACTTTGATGCAAATCTTTTGCAGTCATTGACTGCTCAATGTCTGGGACCAATAGACATCAACACATGCTAAGTTTCCTCCCTTGAGATGCTTTGCCGGTCCTTTTTTGCTGTCACCTTCACTTGCTGCATGTGTGTTGGTCTATCTGCCTTCAGTTTTGTCTTCAATAAGTAATGAGCATGCTTAGTTGGATTGCGGTCAGGTGACAAACATTCCATTTTGTTGCCTTAAGAAGATGGTGATTTGCTTTAGTGGTGAGTATTGGGTCATTATCCTTCTGTACTGTGAAGCACTTGTCTTACCAGTCTTACTGCATTGCTGAATTTCAGTCCTGTTGCTACTTCTTTTAGCAGTCACATTATCAAAATACCAGTGACCCAGTTCTGTTTGCAGCTGTACATGCTCATGCCATAACACTGCCTCCGCCATGTTTGACAGATGATGATGTATGCTTTGGATGAGCCTTTCCTTTTCTTCAGCATACTCTTCTCTTCTATGAATGAATTATATGATTTTCCACTTTAGGTGCCTTTCGTGTTTTCCCAGGTCTTTTGGTGTTGCTGAGCTCACCAGTATGTTGCTTCTTATTTTAAATTATTGATTTAGCCACTCCTATGTAAGTTTCTATAATCTCTCTGAAAAGGCTTTTTTTCAGCCTAACGACGGCCTCTTTCACTTGCATCAACACTTCTTTGGACAGAATATTGAGAATTCCTATATACGGGTACCAAAATTACCTCCAGACATTTTCTCTCCTTAGTTTGTTATGACATGATAAAGAAACAAGCCACACCCTGCCAAGAAAATGTTTATCAGTCAAAATGGAGGGACTTCAATTGAATTAAAGCTGAAAATCTAAACTTCTATCCTATTTCTTCAATTTAACTATAACATCGTTTGAAATCCATTGTGGTTGTGTAAAGAAGCAAAATGACTAAAAGACCCTGAGTCACTGTCCAAAAAAACCTTCTTTCATGTCCCACAAAACACGCACAAATACAACAGTGTGGGACCAATGTATGGACAAGTTGTCCAACATTAGAAAGATAATAACAAACACACAGCCACACAATGAAGCTAGTTTTGGGGACTGGAGGGGTGGGCGACATTAAAAGCCTGCTTATAATTGGACATATTTGAAAAATGAAGTGTCAGTTTGGTCAATAAAGAGCAAAGGTCAGCAGCAAATGCTAGCTCCAAAACCCTCACAATATGTGCTCATTAAGCAGTCCAATCAGAGTAGGGCAGCCTGCCTGGACCATTAGTCATCAGCCATCTGACCGCCACAGCTTATCGCTGTACTTCACTATCCAGGAGAGGGGGAAAACGAATAAGAAAAGCCTAGGACATAGAGGTCAGTCCTCAGTCACCCGAAATATAACCTGGCTCTTTTCTGCTTACTCCCTTTCCAAGCCCTGGGATTGCCTTCCTGACATTGGCTTCAATAATAACAAAATAAATATGCTTTTTGCCTATAGTTTGTTTGTAACCAGCCTGTCTGATTCTCACTCTGGTCCTCCTTTGGAACAACAGGGTGATCATTGTTTGTTATGGATTTAGATTTACTACATAGACTTAAAAAAGGGGAACTTAAAATTCAGCTTCAGTTTTCCACTGGTGTATCACCGGAGTATAAAGTGGTGCAGGATTTTTCGGCTTTTCTTACTGGCGTTGCTCAGAAAGGGACATTCCATAGCCCCTGGATGGAATAAAATAGTAAATAAAACCGAGATGCTCTTTCCCTTGACTGTCATCGCCAGCGGCTCCACAAATGCTGTGTCCAGCCAAAAGAAGCCTCATTAGTGTGTACACACTTATCACAACCAGCTGATGGGCTTAAACATTGCACCCTGCAAAAAGAACCTTGTACCATCTGCTGTGGCTTCTTTTCTCTCAACTCCTCTTAGCTCTCACTGTTTAGCTCATGTTCAGATCTAATGCCAGTAGGACAGCTATAGCAAAAATATACATAAATAAATATGTGTCTGTATATATTTATATATTTCTATACATACAAACATTCATTTATACATGAAGTACTTTTGGGAAATCCTACCCTGTTCACTGCTGTTGTCGCCGCTGTGTGATGTGTGTCCACCACTGGAGGGTCCTGGTGTGCCCCCGGAGCGTGTTGAAGCGGTGTCATCATGGTCTCTGTTCCATGAGGTCTGCACAGTGAGAAATCAGAAAGAGCACACAGTCAGGCATCAGACCACAGGGACACAGTACAAAGATAAGAACTTACTACACTCCCACATCACAAAAACAGCCAATGCTATCAGATATTACTCATATAGTTCTTTTTCAAGGAAGCTAACACCATAATGTGCACTCTCTGCAAGTATAACCCCGACATGCACGAAACGTTCTGCCCTCAACAGTGCATACTCAATTCACTAAACAGCAAAAAAACTAAACCTATATAAAAACAAGAGCTAGGAGATTCATAGTTCTGAAGACGTGATGTGGCTAGACCTGTGATTGCACATCCATATATAATGATAGACAGTGACGGTGACGGTGATAGACAGATCTGCTCAACCACCTCTCCTATATCCCAAGTGTATGTTTCCGTACAAGCTACTTCAAGCTGAACAAAATCAAATAAGAGCCTGACTCTCCTTGTAGAGCGGCAAAAAAAGTAGACAGAAATCTTATAGACAATGACACTTAGGTGTATAACGGCTTAGGAGTGTCAGCTGTTGGGCGGACGCATGTGGCAAATGGAAAAGACATGAGGATAAAGAGAAAAGGCATGAACAATGGAGAACTACAGCCTGGGAACCCTCAGACCCATGCAGGGTCATACAACACACAACAGATGTTGCATCTTATCAGTGGTTGTCTCAGCAAAAAGTAATGTCTGAGCAAGAATAAAACCTAAGATGCAGGACAGCTCATGTTCCTCTGAGCTTTACACATGCTGTCACTTCAAATGAGTTAGGATTGTCTAATAATTAATAAATAAATAAATTTTTTCAAATTCTAATAACACAATAACAGAACGTCTGAACAATCAAAGCAAGAGCAGACTGCAGAATTCTCTTCACATTTTCTCCAATGATCTGACACCCTGTAATACTTCCTGTACAAGTAATTGTTCTCTATAAAAAAACACACACACACACACAGCATACAATGTATTAGCATGAAAAGTAAATGCTATGATGATCACAGTATTTAGAAATGTATTCAACGGCATACCAAGTGTATGCTGTAAGAGGTAATTTAGACCATATGCTAAGACAGAAATCTGTTACGTCAGCATGAACTCTAGCTATTCAAAAAAAAGAGAAAAGGAACAAAAGAAATAGTAAAAAAATTGATGGAACTCGTGTATTTATAGATATGAATTATGCAGTTCTCAACTGAGAACACCGTGCTCACCAACCCTCTGTCCTAACATGTTTTACATACAACAAATCCCAAATGAAAATATAATTAAGAGAAAAAAACTGCAAACTCTGGCATTAACTGTAATTGAACAAAAGAGCAGGCTTGTGGGAGGTTTGCTGCAGAGGCCCCTGGGAACGGGGGAGGGTCTTAGCTGAGGGTAAGTGACATTTCCAGGGTACACGCCTATTTATAACCAACTGGCCACTCCTGGATACTGCAGATCTGACAGCTAATTAATAGAAAACGGCCAGATCACAGACCAGCCAAATGCACAGTAGCACTTCATCCTTCCAACTAGCCAACCAGGGGACACACACAGAAGCTGGAGGTAAAGGGTGGAGTCTATTAAAACATTAAAGAGAGAGGAACTGGTGTGTGTGTGTGTGTGTGTGTGTGTGTGTGTGTGTGTGTGTGTGTGTGTGTGAAGATGGCCAGTTACAGGATATAGGAGACACACTGCACACAACAACATATTTAATATAATTTACTATCCTTCTTATGTGTTGGCTGGAATTTCTTCAGTCTTTTTCTTTTCCTTCCCCTCCCCCTACATTCTTGTCTCTCTCTCTCTCACTTCTGTTCTCTCTCAGTCCTCTCCCGTGCAGGACGGATTAATTCAATGCTTAATTGTTTAGTAAATTCAATTTTCCACATTCTATTCTGCATAGCTTTAGCTAAAGTTCTTAAACATGTAGCACGCAGCCAAGGGAGCAGCGCTTGTCATCTATGCATGCCTCTCTCTCTTTTTCATTACCATTTTCTTCCTTCGCCACTTAATTCGCCATGAACAGATTTTCCTTGCTGGAAATTCTGATTCTGCTATGATCGGTGAAGCATTCCAATCCGTTGCATTTGCATTGTGTTTGGGCCTTTCTCACAGAGCACTCCCACGTTACACCACCACTCATGAAAAGAATGCTGAATCCTAAACTATGTTATCCTTAAAAAAGTTTTCATGCTAAAACCTACCTTGATTATATACTTAACTTTTATATACTTGGTGTTACAGATATTCAGAGATTTAAAAAAAAAAATCACAAATATGGGTTTACATTTTCATGCATTCTTGACAGGATTTCCTCAGAGCACTAGTGTCACTGCACATTATTTTGTTTTGTTTCACCAGCCTTTATCCAGACATCACAACAGATGCAACAAATGAGGCTTATTTTTTCTCTTCAAAACAAGATTTGCAAGGGTACTTGAGCAAACTGACTACCTCCTACTCCCCTGAGAGTCAGTGCTGCAGCTAAGGATTCACACATGAGTTTAGCTGAATGGACGCAGACACCAAAAAGCAAATCTGTTACTGATGCTCGTTTATTTGTTTACATGTTTACTGGTAGGTGTTGATAATCATGAGATCCTGGGTGCCAGGAAATATGAGGCTTTTAGCTCAGATCCAGTATTAAATCGCACCACACTGAAATATTAAACGCTTCTTGAAACTGAAAGATTTTTATAATGGTATGCATGAGAAGGAAAAAAAAGAGAGAAAGCAAGAACAATCCCCTCCCCCGCTACACCTACTCCAACCCCAAATCTCACAATGCAGAAAAAAGAAAAGAGATGAAAAAAGAGCAATGGAAAAAGGAGGGAAACTTGGTAATTGCTGAAGAACTCTAGTTGGTTGCAGT